>LPNX010290267.1:443113-474809 GCA_001517045.1 Pseudotsuga menziesii
AGAAATGAGGTGTCTGATGAGTATAGGCATTTCCTCTCTAAGAATCACAGGTATAGAACAACTGAAAGAAATCTTTTCAATGAGAAGCAGGAGACTGCATTAAAACCACGAAGAATGACACCTCACCTTTGGAAGATGCAATACAATAGAAATCGTCATCATGGTATGTATGGATCATCGTATATGAATTTTTATGTATTTTAATTTTTATTGTGAGTTGTTTGTTGTAGTGGCCATATTTGATTTACGATGTAATTTATTAATTATAAACTAATATTCATGATGTCCATCGTGATCATGAAGGCATTAATGGTCTTCCACGAGGAATGAAAAGTTATCCTTTTCAATTCAGCAGGTTTCCCTACTATGAGCACCTACAAATTGTTCATTTGTTTGATACAATGCATATTGGAAAGAATGTTACTGAAACCTTATGGCGACTACTAGAGCTAAGGAGGGAGAAAGATAAAGTTGTGAAAGTGTGCAAAGACATTCAAGAAAGCAACCATGCAATGAAAGACGTCATCAAATTTCATACCAATAGAGAACAAGTTAATATAAACTCAATTCCATGGATGTTTACAAAGCAACAAAGCAATGTTGTCAAAGAAGTAATGCGGAAAATTAAATTTCCCACCGGTTTTTGTGCAAACTTGAAGATTATCATAACTAAAAAAGGTGATTTTGCGGGGGTCAAAACACATGATTGGCATGTCTTCATCAAGGTAATTATTATTGTTATGTCCATATAATTTTTTCTTGTTTGTATACTCTTTTTTTAATAAATGGCATGGTTTGTATATCGATACGGTATGTTCTACCTCTCTCTCTCCCGGACAACTTCGACAACAATGTCAAACAAGTTATAGATAATCTTGGTAAATACATGAGGTAACTAGCGATTACTTGCATGTGCTTAGTGTTTCTTTAATTCTCCGTATAATAATTTATATTTGTTTTTTTTGTGCACTATTTCAGCATATCTTGTAATTTAATGTTTATTTTTGTTAAATATCGTTATTGGTTTGCATCACTTGTAGATGGTTGACATCTAAAGAAATCCATAAAGAAGATATAAAGTATTGGAGGAGAGAAATTCCTCGTCTCATGTGAGAAATGCAGGAGCATCTACCATCGGCATATTTCAATGCACAAGAACACTACCTCATACACCAAGTTGAGGGGATTGAGTTGTGTGGACCTGTGCACTCAAGGTCCATGTGGATGGTTGAGAGGCACTTGAAATTTATGAAGGGTTTGGTGAGACAACTAGCACATTCGGAGGGTTCTATGATGGAAGGATATACGGTATACAAAAACATCTTGTATGTTAGTGAATATCTTCCTATTTTAGCATCAAAGCTCAATTTACGTTGCATTTGTGATCCGGACTCCAATAACAAATTTGAAGGGGAGCAACTGAAGGGGAAAGGTATATTGAGGAAGCTGAAAGGTAATTATTAGCTACTGCATTTTTATTATATCCTTCATATTCTAATTGTATTTTCTAGTCATAATTGCTTCAATTAAGAGCATATATGTCTTTGTTCAGGATATTTACACCTTTCTTTGATTTTAATGGTTATTGTCATTAAACAATTGGTCGAGAATGGGATGCAATTCATTTATACATTGCAAACAATCTTGACTGGATGAAGGTATGGATTGAACGATGCACACAATCGGGTCATGGAATATCATGGGAAGGTGTGGCTTCATTGGTAAAAGAAGCACAATGCAATGGAGATAACAATCTAACAGAAAGGGAAATCGATTTGGCATATGGTGTAAAAGATAAAATGGCAAGTATATAATTAATCAAATATCCCTCTAAATCTTTTATTTTTATTTTATACTTATTGACGTACATGTTCTTTTTTTCCATGTATTGTTGCATAAGGACTGATTGGTTGTGTAATTTTTTCGTGTATTGCTTATTGCAGGTAAAACACCATAAGGCTATGGTCTGCAATGGAGGTAGATATCGGATCAAAAAACTGGATGAAACAAAGAAAACATCAGATTCAGGGGTTTCAGTTGTCTTTGAGGTTACCAATGTTTCATCTAGAACTGACAGACATCCAAAAGTCTCAGAAAATCGATACTATGGGTATTTGGAAGATATTATACAGTGTGACTTTAAATCCTTTAAGGTAGTTCTATTCGTTGTCAAATGGTACAGGTTACGATTGAATCAACGTGATCCCGATAGAACTATTATTGAACATGATAATGGATTTACCATGGTAAACACAAGGTTGTTTGAGCCAGGAACAAAGCCCTATGTTCTTCCAGGCCAATGTGAACAAGTATTTTACTCAGAGGTTCCAGGTAAAGCGAGCTGGTCGTTTGTTGTGAGACACGATCCAAGGGGAAGGCCAGTAAAGTATAACCTAGATGATGGTAATGAAGAGGGTTCTCTGGAACAATAATATGATGACGAAGAGCATGATCAACTTGAGTTAGCTGACGATGATGATCCAATAGAAGATTTCCAAGGAATAGTTGAATCAGATGATGTAGCAGACAATGCCGTTGAAGATTATTCCAACGATGACACGATGAGCGTAACTAATGATGATGACGATGATGATATTGCCAATCCTTACAATTTTGACACAGATGATGATACAAATGGCGCATCATATTCATCATCATCGTCATCATCATCATCGTCTTCCTCATGATGAGATTAACATCATCATCATCATCATCCTCATGATGATGATAATCATCATCATCATCATCATCGAGATCATCATCATCATCATAATCATGATCATCGTCATAATCATAATCATCATCTTCATCAGCATCATAATCATCGTCATCATCATCATCATCATCATTGTCATCGTCGACATCATTATTGTCATCATCATCATCATTGTCATCATCTTCATCATCATCATAATCATTGTCATCGTCGTCATCATCATCATTGTCATCGTCAACATCATCATTGTCATCATCATTATCATCATCATCATCATTGTCATCGTCTTCATCATCATCGTCATCATCATCATCGTTGTCACGATCAACATCATCATTGTCATCGTCGACATCAACATCATAATCTTCATCATCGTCGTCGTCATCATTGTCGTCATCATCATCATCGTCGTCGTCGTTATCATTTTCGTTGTCATCCTCATGATGATGATAATCATCATCATCATCATCGTCGTCGTCATCACAATCATTATCATCATCATCAGGATCATCATCATCATCATTGTCATCGTCATCATCAACATCATCATCATCATCATCAACATCATCATTAACAACATCGTCATCATCGACATGAACATCATAATCATAATCATCATCATCAACATCATCATCATCACCACCACCACCATGCTCACAAGCTCACATGCTCAACTTTTCAATCATCCTTCAAAGATATATTTTCATTTATCCAAGATAGGGATGTGTCGTTATGTAGATGGTTCTTCCCTCATTAATGTGAAGGTTCTTTATTCAAGTTAGGATATAATAAAAATATCCTAATACTATTATGGCAATTTATATAATATAAAATAACATATAATAAAAATAAAATACATATAATATAAAATAATATATAACAAAAATAAAAAAACATATAATATATAATGTTGGGAGACAATGGTATAAATGCCATGTCCTAAGTACTAATTATGCGCTGATATTTAAAGGGTGGCGAAACCATAGGATAGAGGGTTTAACATATGACTTGGTTGGTATATGGTATAATGTTGATTCCATAAACTATGGTGAGGGTTTGTGCATGCATTAATGGTCACCAGCTGAGGGTTTGTGCATGCGTTAATGATCACCAGTTGCTTGTGCAATATGGTTTTTGGCATTTTGGTTTAGTGTGGCCTCTGCGCATTTGGAGAAGGGAGACGAACCAATCGATTCGCAAGTAAGCTATATTGACTCTGTGTTAAAATGCATTGCTTCGTTGTATTCTCCATGGCATGGTCATGCTTTTCATGCCATCGTTGGTTTGTCTGCAGGTGAATGCGAAGGCGCTCTGGGGTTTGCACAAGATACACTATCAATTTGGGATTTCTTCTTCACGACCATGGTAAGCATGCTAGCAAGATTTACTTGCCTCCTCTCGTTCTGGGCATTTCTGAGTTGGAAAACTTTACTGGGTTGGGGTTTCGTGTGGCACTTGTTGACTCTGCCTTTGGGGTTTATAATGTAGCTTGCTCTGGTTTTTAATGGACTCTTGTTGGGAGGTTTGGCATCTTTGGGTCATGGTTGCACCATTACTTGTAATGGTGCAATAGCTCATGACTTTGCCATTTAACATTTTTAATAGTTTGACTGTTGTAAAAGAGGCTTCGTGCCTCACTGTGTAAATACATTATGCGTTGGCTTTTATGTAAGGAATGCAATGTGATTTGGTATATATGATTTCATTCGACGTTTATAAAAGACTATACTAGGTAAAGATTTGGGACTATGTAGTAGATTTAATGCTACGTTTTGAATTGTTGACTTATTGGGTTCGATTCGTGGCTTTCATCTTGTGGGATTTACTCGGTGCATTAATAATGGTTTGGGTTTGGGAGTATGCATGACACTCTGATTTTATTGTTTGTAAATTAAGTCAGGAAAGCTTCTAGAGCTTGGGGCATTATGCCATGGGCTACACCATTGTAGCAATGGTGCCACAA
Source organism: Pseudotsuga menziesii (assembly GCA_001517045.1). NCBI lineage: Eukaryota > Viridiplantae > Streptophyta > Pinopsida > Pinales > Pinaceae > Pseudotsuga > Pseudotsuga menziesii. Next base: position 447,793 of record LPNX010290267.1, read on the forward strand.
CCTATTGGCTTGCCATCGTATGCTCTGTGTTGGCGTTAAAATGGAGACTGTGTTTTTAGCTAGAGTATAGAACTTTTGGATTTGCATTAGCTCAACGTGGGTGCACAGAGGTTAAAACATCCACTCTACAGGAGGTTACTCATTGAGGCATCATTTGAAGCATGCTTACACTATTTTATACACCATTTCATGAGAGATATTACATGCTTGAAGGTTACTCATTGAGCTGGTCCATTTCATGAGAGATATTACATGCTTGGTTAGGTGATGCAGACACCAACTTCCATAACTCTATGCAGACCTTAGTTTTACAAAAACCTTGTTCAGAAAGTAAATTTCAGGCAAACCCTTAGTTTCTCTCTTCCCTCTCTGTCCTTCTCGAGCTACCCAAGCTTCTGCGAGCTGCCTCACCTCAAAATGAGCTAACAAAAATCTCCTTGAGCGAACCTAAGCTACCTAACTAAATGATTTGGATCTATATTAAATATACCTCTAGTTATATTCTAATTCTATTTACAGATCCTATAATTAAGGAACATAGTCCTTAATAAACTCAACTGACCCCTACGAGTCATTAGTGACTCACTAACAAACTAACAACTCTTATCCAAACATTTACAAGTGGAAAGACAAGTGTCCTCTTCTAGATTATTCAATTTTTAATCAAGATAAAAGAATTTACGAGTGTTGAGACCCTAGGTCTCTCAATTCATATGACTTTGATCAAGCCATGGATGAATTCGTTTCCATGAGCCTATGCTTTTGCATCACAAAGCAAGTTGTGTTTTACTCCAAATAGTGTTATGATGTATAGGAATCCTACAAACCTAATTGACTTGACAATGAAGTAGGTTTAGAGTCTAGATGTTTATATTTCTAGGTTAATTTGTTTTTTGAATTGAAGTGTCATGTGTGTGGCCTGTGCATTCCCACATTCACTTGGTCAATTTACTGCGGATTGGGACGAATTGACCATTTTGTTACTGATCCATTCAGTCATACCCTGATTTGCTTGGTTTGATACCAAACTTGTCACTCGAATCGTTTCAAAGGCCGAGTTAGCTCGGTTGACTCAGCCACCTCGGTAGAAAAACACTTGATTAAATCTGCAACTATTATTGTTGAAAAGGGGTTAGGCCAGTAAAAGGAAAAGGTAATGTTAGGAAAAGGAAATGCAAGAAATAATAAGTGAGAATAGAGAATTGTATGTAACTAAAAGAGGGGCATACATTAGATTTTTTAGGGCATACATAAATTTTTGCATACAATCCCATTAGTATCATAAATTATGGGAAAGATCAGAAAAACATCCCTACACAAATATTAACCGATAAGTATGGTTTTGGTGTTTCATTTGGAGAATAAAATCCTATAACAATAGTTGTTATTATGAATCTTAAAGGGTCCTAGATGAAATCTGTGCACTTTTAGGCAGTTCAACTTCCAAGCAAAATAAGCCAATAAAATATCATAATACTATTGTGGCAATTTATATAATATAAAATAACATATAATAAAAATAAAATACATATAATATAAAATAATAATAAAATACATATAATATAAAATAATAATAAAATACATATAATATATAATAATATATAATAAAAAATGACAAGTGTATTTGGACATTGTTGCGACTTGTTTCGTTTTGAACAGTTCAGTTCAATTAGGAGGTTTTTGTGAATTTGGGAGTAGGTCCGGTAGACATGGCAGACAACTCTGTTAACCTGTGGCAGCAAGAGCTCAACATCTTCTCCTCACCAGAAATTACTGGTATACCATTCCCAGACACAGTGCAAAACACGCTGGAAAATTAGACAGCTGGAACCGAGAGTAGGGTTCCAGTTTCTCCGCCAGATGAAGAGCTGGTAGGTGTGTTCGCAGCACGACCATTAAACCCGGCCTTAGGAGGAGTCCCGTACTCATCATTCCACTCCAGCCAACCTTCGAGTTTGACTAAATAAACTATTTCTATAATTGTACCTATGTCTTCTTTGATGGGGCTTCAGCCAATCAAATTGGAGGTATAGTGTTCATCTTTTGATCACCCAGGACCACTATTTTTGCTTCAAATTGGGTGTTGGTCTGAGTACAAACACCAGATTTGAACTAATTGCTTTATGGACTCTCCTTTATTGTGATAAATCCATGGTCCTTCCCACTTTGCACATTCATGGTGACTCCACAGCCATCATTAATTGGTTCAATAGAAGATCATAACGAACTTTACATGCACTTGATGGTTGGTGTCAACGTATCCGTGATATAGAACCTTAGTTCATCCAACTAAAAGCAGTTCACATATTCAGAGAACACAATACTAAGGTTGATAGCTTATCCAAAGAAGCATTAACCTTGGCCTTAGGCCATTTTCAATTTATTGAATTCACTGATGGTGAATGTACTGGTCAGGGCACTTTCCAGCTTTTCTAGCCCTTAGCACTTGAGTCTTTTATATGTTGTTGCTATTGACATCCTTTGGATGATTGAGGTGGATGATCCCCTCATATTACTGATCTCCCTTATTTATTGCTTATTTAGATTAGCTACTTCAGTATTAGACTTGAATTCTTAGTCTGTTGAAGGTTAGTGATGTGGATGTAGTCAATATTCATAGATTAGAGGTGTTACCTTTAAATGTTTGTCTAGTATTCCTGTGAAGCTGATCAATTGTATTCCTTAGGGTTGCCTTAGGGTTGAAAATTAGTATGGGAAAACAATTTAGCGTTGCCTTAGGGTTGAAAATTAATATGGGAAAACAAGCATCATCAAGACAAGCTAACAGGAATAAATCAACAAATATTATAGACTGATATAAATGTATTTAACGTGCCAACTAGCCAGATCTGGAAATGTCCATTCTTCACCACCACTGGGAAATATGCCTCTGAAGTGCTGGCTTATGCACTTCAAAGTAGCACAGAGGTTAAAACATCCACTCTAAAACTAAAATCATCTACAACATCACAAAATCATTCATGGGAAAACTAAAAACCACTTAAAGGAGATATGTTCTTTGAAGGAGATAGTCCATTAAAGGAGAACCTCCAAGTTTTGTATAGACATATATTGGCATAAATTACAGTGTTATATGTGATGCATATGCATAACATATCATCTCAAGCTTGACAACGTTGAAAGGCTAAAGTACAATGGCCACAAGCATACATTTGAAGCTTATGAAGCCTACCCAATTCATGTTAGCAAAAAGAAATGCAAGCAATAAATTAGAATGGAGACTTGTATGTAACCAAAAGAGGGGCATACATTAGAATTTTTAGGGCTACCAAATGCCACACCTATTAACCAAACTCATTCTTGACAAGCATTTTCTTTAACAAGTTATTGGCTTACAAGTCTTTCATTTTTTTTTTCTTATAAGTCTTTCCACGTTTTTTTGCTAGTATTTTGCTATGCTTATGCCAAAAAAAATTTGGCCACGATGCAGGTAGAACCAAACAGGTATTTGTCAGACGTGTCTTCCTCCAGCGAAGAGAGTTTGGGAAGGCTAGAGTAAAGTGAGACATCTAGTAGGTCTACACGGGCTAGATTAACTAGATGTCAGAAGATCAGAAGAAAATTCGACAAACGCATGAATTTTTTCTTTAAGGAGGGGGGCCATGTTCCTATGATAATGAGACAGTGGGAGACATCGACGTGCCCTTAAGGTACCAACACCTAGTGAAACAATGGGTGCCTAGCGATCTTCCTAAAGTAAACACTGATTTTTGTGTAAATGAGAGGATATATAGAATTGCACCGTCCTCATTGCATGGATTGGGCTTGTTTTGCATGGACGACATAAAGGTTGGATACGGTAGATGTACAGAATTGATGGAGCATGTTGGACCCTGTTACAACTACAGTGATTGGACGCGCCTGGTCCAATATACACGAAGTATGCGTAGATATGGGTTGTCAGCGAATTATATACAACTGAAAGACAAAGCTCAAAATAAAGGAGCAACCATGTACATGAACAAAAGGCCAAAAACAACCGGTAATATTGCAGGGTTTATAAACAGTACACAACCAGGGTCTACATTAAAGCAAACCAATTGCATATTCGAGTCACGTGAAGGAAACCGTGTCTTTGTATTTGCAATGAAATCAATAACTACTGGCAAAGAACTGCTTATTGTTTACAATTTGAACCGTGTAGATACAAACAATGTTAGTATGGTTGTGGTACAACAAACAATTTATAAGTCCTTTTATTAATTATTTTAACGTCTATATGAATTTTTGTTAGCATATAATTGAAATTATCTACTTAATTTCATGTTTCCTTATGTAACTTTTAGTATGTTTTTTATGCAGGGTTCTCTCAGGGGCACCTCCATCTCCGTAGATGTTTGTCAACCCGAGTCAAGGCAGCAGGTATACATCGATATTGCCAATGTAATATTAAATTTTAGGATGGACATACAAATACGTTGTTATGTATTTTCATTAGTATATTAGGTTCGTTTATATAATATTATCGATTTTCCATGCAGAGTGTTGATCAGGGAATCCAACTAAACATGAATGTAATTCTCCATTTCAAATACTTTAAAATCGTAAACATGTCTATCGTGATGCATTATGTTTATTTTTTTATGTGTTCTTTCGTTTTTATGGTTGCGTTCATGATGGTAATGTTGTCTACCTTTTTTGCAGATTGACTGGGGAAACTCCCCAGCTGTTGATCATACGACTAGAGACTCGAGGCAACCATTTAACCTAAATGTAATTCCACATTCTAAATACTTAAAAAATGTACACATATAAAACATGTAGCATAGTGTTTATTTTTGTTTTTGTTCTGTATTTGTTAGCTTATACATATTGCATTCATTGTGATAATGTTCTCTACTTTTTTTGCAGGAGGTTGATCGAGGTAAATCCCCATCTGTTGATCAAACCATGCCCTCGGCTAGGCGTCAGGTAATCCTAGATGTAATCCCTAATATAATTATTTGCACACACTATATTTTCAAAGACTAAGCAATTTTTTATATATTCCAACTGCAGACAGGGGATTCCATTTATGAAACGATGTCTCAAAACTCTTTACAGAATGAGGTCTCTCAGTTGATGAGAGATAGTGAAATTAGAGAGTTTGCAGACCCGTTGAGGGTGCTACAAAGGACAAGGGAAAAACAAAATGAGGAACTGGTTCGTCTGACATTGGCAGTTCCATTAACAAAAGGGCTCGAACAAAGGTTTCAATTGTTGTTACAGCAACGTAAACAATTGGACGTAAGTTATTGAATAAAAATGTAAATTCATTTATAAAAACTTTATAATATTTGATTTTATATGCTTTTGAACTTATAATACAATGGGTTTAATTTACAGCGTGCTATGGAGATTATTAGTGGTGGTCAAGGCAATGTTGGTCCCAGTGACCAAACCACTCCACGTACACCACATACTACTCCCATATTGTCCACTGAACAATCGGCAACACGCTCTGCGACACCACTGAGGGCAATGGAGGGTGAAGCCAATCGTGCCCCACCCACAACAGATGTTGTAGAAGAAGGGGTGGATGCAGGGCTAGATAGAGATGTGGAAGCATTTCCTGGATCTTCTCGTGTGACTAGCACTGGTTCAATAAAGTGTACATTTTTGGTGAATGAAGAACTGCTTCCAATAAAGATAGAGAGGATTCCAGGTCATTATAGATTGTTCAATTAATTTTTTATAATTGTGTCTAATATACCGATAATATTTTCTAATGTTCACTAATGATGGCAATAATGTTTTGCAGGAAATGATATATTTTATAAATATCTATATGATTTGGCCTTAGAGATTTTTGGGCCCACCATCTGTACAATGTGGAACAAGCAGCCAAAAGCTTTAAAGGATGATCTGACTAATTGTTTGGCTAGTCTGTTCGGAAAAGATACCTTTGATACATCGAAGGTACTACAGAAGGCTGGAAAACATCTAAAGATTGTATAAGACCAATATAGGGTTCACTTAGAAAAGAACCCTAGGTATGAGCGTCCTCCAATGATTCCATCTATGGAGTGGAAATCCCTGGTGGAAGATGGAAAAGAGAAGGGTTTGAGAAAATCAGGAAAGATACCACCAGGTGGAACAGGGAGGTATGCAATTCATTCCAAAATGTAGTTGTAAGCCTTATTATTACTAGTTTTTATATCAATTTTTGTACATAGACTAATTTATTTAAAAACTTAATTAGGCTCTCGGACACATCTAAGACCACAAAGGCTAGAATTGAAAAAAATGGCCAACACAAGCTTGGGCCTGGTGGTTACTCCAACTTGGCGGCCCGATATGTAAGTATCGCAAAACCCGAATCCGCATCCAAATATCATACAGATTATTATTTTTGTTTTGTTCTGACAAAAGGATTTAAAATTAATGACATCATGCAAATATGAAGGCCGACCGGTTCAAAGAATTGCCCAGTCCGGATTACATGAAGCTTGGCTTTGAACATGGCTTTGACGCCATTGTTGAACGCCGGAGAAGCTTGTCTGTGAATACTGCACGATCTTCTGTTGATCCATCTGGTGCCTAGGTATGTGAAAACTGTATAGTTTAATGATAATTTATTAATGCTCATGCAATTTGTTCCGTATAAATAAACTAATGTAAATTATTTATTCATTTTTGTGCAGGAAAGTAACGATCACGTTCATGTCGAGGATGAAGTACATGACCAACCAAACGAAGATCATGCTTCTCATTTTGGTAATGAATTTATTAATGCGCTACTGTTTTTTATAGACCATTGCAGATGATGAACATTATTTCTAATTCTACACAATTCAACTACAGAGCATGTAGCTGCAGATCATAACACGGAACATGTTGGGCCAGTACGAGAAAATGTTGAACATGTTGATGTGCACATGGCAGGTAAAAATATTGATTCGTAATTTTTTTTTTAAGAATTACTCGTATTTATCAAAATATAAATATATTAATGAAAGATTTTGACATTATTGCAGAAATTCATCGCCCCTCGCCCCAAGTTCAACCTTCTGAGCAGACTAGTAGGGATACCGATGATCAGATTCCCGAAGATGTGACTCTAACTAAACATTTAAAGAGAAGAAAAGTAAAAAGGAAGTGACTAAACAAATTTTCAGTAATTCTTATTTATAAAAAAAAAATAATGCTTTTTCCTATGTTTTATGAATGAATGCTTTACTGAATTGTTTACTGATACTTTTTTCTTCCATTTACTAAGTTAATGTTTTAATGAATGAGTTAATGAATGGTTTTTTCAGCTGTTGAATGATTGAATGGTTTAAAGAATGATATAAATAATGATTTAATGAAAGCATTTTTCAACTATTGAGTGAAATAATTTGCATTGTAGATGCATTGTTATTTTCATTGTGAAATAGTGAAATAAATTGTTATTTGCAAGTATAGGCATTGGGTTTGGGGAGTTGAGAGTGATGTGAGGTGGGGGGAGGGGCCATAAGAGCTTCCACCTTCACGTGGTTGGTCCTGTTTAGTAGATAATATTAAATTATTCTCGAAACAGAGAAGAGCTCAATTAATGGTAAACAATACATTAAAAACATCTATTTCTATATTTTTACTGTGTAATTTTCACTATTGCTATATGACTCCTCCATTGGAACTTGTTGCAGATAGTGTTGAGAAACATTTCCATAGTTAAGAGGCAAGAAATGGAGTTTTGATTAGATCGATGGCCTTATATACATAGTATTTTTTGTTATCCATGTTTTATCAGGTGATATATTCTTACTAATTATAATTTTTTGCTTACATAATTTAAGTTAGATCATTATATTTTAAATTCCTTGATTAGATTAAGGAATTGAGTGTCATTTAATGTTGCTTGAGGATTTTAAAGAACTCAGTTACTTGAATTGAATTAGTAAATGATAGATGTTATATAACATGTTTATATAAATTGTTGGGCATGATAGCTTCGGAGATAGATTGTTTGAATACTTGGTCAATTGTAGCAGGATGCATTTATTTTCACAACACACTCATGTTTTCATTTTATGTTTTCAAGATGCTTTTGAACAAATAATGGCTTGTTTCTACATCATAAGTCCACATTCAATGTTTTCAAGATGCTTTTGAACAAATAATGGCTTGTTTCTACATCATAAGTCCACATTCAATGTTTTCAAGATGCTTTTGAACAAAGAATGGCTTGTCTCTACATCATAAGTCCACATTCAACAGCGTTTGCAGCAAGAGTTTTTATATACCGAAAAACTAACACTCATTCTTTACTTGTTTATGCATTTCGCAATCCTGCAGATGCAAGATGTGGACAATGGTACACTGTTAAAGTGAACTCTTCAAATGTTACCTTGGAAAATAGAACAGATCTTCTTCAACGAGCTAAAGTTTGTGCGTGTGCTTTTGACATAGAGACAACCAAGCTTCCTTTCAAGTTCCCTGATGCCGAATATGACATGATAATGATGATTTCACACATGGTGGATGGGCAAGGCTATCTTATTAAAAATCGAGAGGTAAAAACACTTGGCATTGGTTTATGCCCATTGGTCAGCCTATCCTTTGTTTTGGGATTTCTTTCAGCTATGTTTTGGGATTTTTATTGTTTGCAGATTGATGTTGCATTGATTGTTATGAACATCGTTGCTCTTCTTTAGTTTTCGAATTCCTTTTCGTTTGTTTCCTGAGTGTGTAGGGGTGGGGCATTGAACACTTGGAGTACACTCCAAAACCAGAATTTGAAGGAAATTTCAAACTAGCAAATGTGCCAAATGAGGTATATCTGCCATTTACTGTTTATCCTAAGACTATAATTCTGAAAACAAGTATTGTTCCCCTGGAAGTTTGCTAGACTATTCTACTGTACTATTCTACTGGTTGTTTGGAATTTGCGAGAGTGAAGTTAAATATCTACTGTACATTATTAATAATGATTTAAGGTAACATACTCTGTTGTTTCTTTGTCTCTTTGCTATATGAAGTGGTTATGTATTTGTAGGATTCAATCTTCTTCTATATCCCTTCCTTGAGCAAAGCTAGACTATTCTAAAAGTATTGAATGCCTCTTGGTCAGCAAGTTTATTTCTGTTATTTTTTTTTTATCTTAGTTGTTTCCTTTGGTCCCCTCTGTTTAGAGACTCTATAGGTTCAGTGTCCTCCATAATCACTTATTAAGATTGGGGATGTAAAGCACTCTTTGCATGAGAGCTCTTTCTTATACAGGGAGAAACTTATGCAGATACTTATACAATTAGCACAATGCATATGAAGGATAAACACAATTCTTTAGACCCATTTCATATTAATCATGTTATAAAACACCACCCTTTAGAACTTTAGTCAACTCAAAATGGAGGTCAGGGACACAGACAGTGTATGGGAATTGCTTCATTCCACTTTCCAACTAATAGTCTCGCCCAGAGAAGCAATACATTGTGTTCAACTAGGAAAACTTGATTGCAAGCAACCTTTCTCCGACTCTCTCGAAAGCCAAGTCACATAGGCCATTTCTAAGTGGGTAAGTTGGAACATGCGGGCATGGGATTACGTGACCTTTGTACATGTGGTTCACACTACCATGAAGTTGTGTTGTAATCAGATACCCTTAGCACATGTAATGTCTCTAGTTAAGGAACATTCTCTTAAAGTGTTCATGGATTGGTTAGATTGGACTTTGTCTTGTTAAGTGGTCCACTTGTAGACTTAGTACAGGGTTTGCTTGTAATTACTCTCTTCCTTATTCCATAAATAGAAAGGAGGGTGCTTCTCTTGAGGATATTGGGTTTTCTATTTTGCGAAAAGTAAAGTTAAGAGTAAAGTAGTTGTGATAACTATATGTGCAAGGATGAAATATATACTTGACATAGAATCCTCTAGTTTGTTACCAGGCTTCCTTGAGTGGTCAAATTCTAGGCTGAAACCATGTGGCCGTAAGTGAAATCTTTCAAAAAAAAATTAAATCCATCAACAATCGTCGCTTTTTCGACATTCTTTTGACACTCCGGTCAACCCATCCGACGGTCGTGCCATGACTCCGACGCTTCCTCCTGTTGGACGATTGATGGTTAAAGTGTCGGACTACATCGGAAGGCCGACTCTTCTAGTGTCGAAGTGCGTCGGAGTACCGACACCACCATTTCTCAGACACTTTTGTCCGTCAGATGGTCGACGCTTCAGGGGTCGGATGACGTCGGATTTTCGACGGTTTATGCAATTTTGGTTAGCACTTCGGAAGGAATAACAGTCGAATATGCGACACAATGGTCTGTCGGAGCTTCGACCCTTATTATTCGACAGTCGGAGATCCAACGTTACTCCACCGACGGCAAAAAAAAAGTGTATGTATCAAATACCCGACAGGTTAGTGTCGAATTTCAGACATGGTAGCCGTCGTATTTTGGCCTCAAATTCTGTACTGAATACAAGTGTGAGTGAGTGTGTATAAATGAGGGAGGGTGCCTCCCTATTTATACTAGTTTCCCAATTAACGTTTTCCCTAACTAGGCTACCCTTTCTAACTGAGAAGGCCGACCTACCTAGGAGAACTCACAATAATAATTTTATTATTCTTTTCCGGGTGCTATGGACCCAACTTACATCGAAGAGTTTACCTCACAACTTTTACATGACCTTTTACATCAATAACATCTCCCAAAGGAGGAATAATAACAATGTAAAGTACAAGTCCAAAGGAGGAATAATAACAATGTAAAGTACAAGTAGAATATTCTTCGAAGTTACATTATTTCAACAAAAAATTCCATCATGAATGATTTTTCTTAAACTTCAAAATGCAATTATGCACATTTTAAACCATATATAATGTTTAAGTATGTATGCTTCCATGGTAGTCTACCATTGTGTTAAGAAATCTTGAATGTCATTATGTAGAAAATTAGATAGACCGACTTGTTTTGGGTGCACACTCCACCCATCTTCAGGATCATAAGAAGCTTAAGTGTAATAGAAAAGAATGTGGTTGGATATATAGAAGAATGAGAAAACTAGTTGTTCGGATAGAGTGTTATAGATACATTAAAGATAGAAAATAAGGGGTATGGTCAAACATTAAAATGTAATTCAAATAATTAATTAATTTAAATTTTATTTCAATAATCTACGTGGACAAAAGGAATTGGTGAAGAAATAATGAATATTGAAAAATAGGAAGAGTGGTTAAGAAGAAGATAAAATTGAGAAAATATGAGAAACGTTTGAGAAAAAATAAGGGTCAACAACCTTCATCAACCACCTTGTTATAACTAGGGTCAACAACCTTCATCAATTGTACTATGCAATCACTATTCTTGGAGTCCCGTCATCGAATGAACTATTTTGGGCAAGTTGTGGTTCCTGTCAAAACTCACACTCCCCCACAAGTCATTGAAATATTGGAATCAAAACTCACACTCCTTTGCAAGTCATAGAAACATTGGAATCCATAATTAAATCATAAGAAAACGGATATCACTTCATTATCCTCTTGATGTCTCGAACATATTGTACCCCTTGAAACTTTAGGAACCTTTCTATCTCATAGCTAGTCAAAATGTGGGTTAGTTGAAAAATAACATGAATATTGCATATAAACATATCTAACTCTTTTAGGAGAAAACTCTGAATCACTAATATGACATCTAAACAATCATGCAAGTTCATTTGCATCATACATTGTACTTGTTCTATATCTAAGTACAGATTAAATTGGCATCGATGTATCGATTTTCCACATTCAATTTGCATGTTTAAATGAAATGACATATTCATCGTGGTTCATAAAATAAAACAATAAATTTCATTTTCTATCTACATATTTAGGGAGTCCATATGTTCACATAACAATAGTCTTAATCAATCTAACCGAGTCTAATATATAATAAGAAAATAAAATGAAAAACTAGTTCACATTGGAGTTTTAATTATCGAATGCCAAAATATGACAGGATGTTAAATGAAATAACATATTCCTCACCCTTAATAAAATAATAATAAATTCTATTTTCTATCTACACATTTAGGGAGTCCATATGCTCACATAACAATAGTCTTAATCATCTAACTAAGTCTAATAGATAATAAGATAGTGAAATGATAAATTAGTTCACATTAGAGTTCTAATTACCGAATGACAAAATATGGGGTGTTACATAGAGCCTAACTCTTAATAAGAGTGTGATAAAAAAACAATAGCAAGGTCAACATACAAACCAATAGCATATAGGTATATAACTAAATAAACATTAATACAACTAATTGTACCAAGTAGAATATTTGTTTGGTAGAAAAAATAGATGCAAATTTAAGAACATAAGTGATACACCAACAATAATATTGATAAGGGTAAAGATAAATAACTTAAGTTAAAATTGATAATTCATCATCTACCTTATGCTTGGAGTCTATCTTTTTTTATGTTTAGAAAGATCTACCAGTGGCTTAAAAGAACACCAATATACCATTGTATTTTTGTGTATTATCCAAGAGAATTGGTTAGTTTAACTCTTCATTAGACACAAATAACCATGATTAGCCCACATCAAGTTTTTTTTGCAACAACAAATGTCTTAATACCTGCTCCTATTTTTTTTAATTGTTTTTTTTTCTAAAACCACATAAAATTTGTTAAACCAAAACTAAACACGAATTGAAATATATAAATCTAATTTTAATAATTTTAAAATGAAAAATAATTTTTCATTTTTTATTTAATATAAATATATACATTAAGATTAAAAATCATTACATACAATACAAAATAATTTATTCTCGAACTAAAAACATTTGCATTATATATTGTACTGAAACAAGTATAACAACTATGGAACATGACTTATGCATTGTATTATTTGTTGATTGAATAATGATATGGGTGCATCCATGGAGGTGGGTTATAATTTTTGGCAAGGCAATTTTGCAAAAACAAAAAAGGTACCTCGTTCGAGCTTTTATTAAACTCTCGATCGAGGTCTTGCACCTCGATCGAGGGTTTATTACATGCTCAATCGAGTTCATCTTAAACCCTCGATAGAGGGTTCAAGACCTCAATTGAGGGTTAAAAATAGGCTCGATCGATGGTTAAAGAAGACCTCGATCGAGCATTTCTAACCGTCTATAAATAGGCAACAAACCCATCATTTAATTCACTTTGCTTGTTGGATAGAAAAGGGCCATTTATATTCATTCGTAGATATGGGTTGCAGAGTAATTTAGTCATAGATGTGATTATGGCTCCAATCAATCACTTCTATGACTCCAATTACTCCATGACTAATATCTACACATAAAATTTAGAGGAAGTGGCAGTAGTGATGTTTTTACTTGTTTTTTCTTCAAGGTATGTACTAATACCCATAGGTATCATTTTTTTAGTCGAAATTATGTTTTATTAAATTTTATTATCATATAATTCTATGTTTTATTTTAATTGAATTTGAAGACCTTGTTCCCATGAACAATACAAGATTTTAAAAACTTTGATTAAAGAAATTTTTGGGTGTCCATATTCGTGTGCACACGAATATGGGCACTCGAATATTTTTTTTATTAAAGTTTTGAAAAGCTCGATTAAGTTGCTAGCTCGATCGAGATTTTCTTTAATCACACATAAACATTCAATAGAGGTATTTAAAAACACGTGTATTTCCATATGCATCATGTAAAGTTTCATTTAATGAAGTCTTCCATAAGATGCTTGGACACCTTGTATTTTGAATCCCCATTTGAATTCATGTCATTGAACATTTTCAATTCTTGTCGAAATAAGATGCAGTATCATGTTTAGTTTCCATACTTTTTGTTTTTCGGATCCCACAGTCGCCATAACACCTTTTTTTTATTTATTTTCCTCCACTCTTAGCATTATGAAACACCAAAACAATTAGTCATGTGTTATTGATGTAAATTCTAATGCCATTCAATAATTTACTAGCAAAATTAACTGCAAATGTGTGGCACAATAACAATTTTGAAGAGTAAACAATGGACATTGATATAACCCAAGGAAATGAGGTCATTTTTTTTTCTTGCTCACATTTTCATCTCTCTAATGGTACTAAAAATACTTTGCTCCTTTGTATATAATTTTTAATTTTAAAAAACTACAATTATGTGATATGACTCTTAATTTAACACTAATTTTTATCTTAATCTTCCTGTTCTATTCCGCGCTGGGCTCTGGGCTTTAAATATATGACCAGAGGATCTATATCGTAGTTAGATCGTAGTCTTGAGAATCCAGGTCAAGTGGAAACTTGACCTGGATTCTCAAGACTACGATCTAACTACGATATAGATCCTCTGGTCATATATTTAAAGCCCAGAGCCCAGCGCGGAATAGAACAGGACGATTAAGATAAAAATTATATATAATGACAAATACATGGAAACACAAAGAAGAACTAGCCTTATGGAATCCATTATTGCAACATGGGCGAATATTTCATTATAGTCCAACCCATGAACTTACGAATGCCCCTTTGCAACTAATTGAACCTTGTACTTGGTAGTAGATCCATTGCTGCTATTTTGGTTTTGTAGATCCATTTGCACTGGAAAAGCTTTCTCCCTGAAGGTAACGAGACAAGCTCCCATGTCTTGTTGTTCTACAGTGAATCACATTCATCATCCATGGCTACCTTCCACCTTGGATAATGGAAATCCTCTTTGTAGGACTGTGGATCAGACCCCAACATCACGTAGCACCTCTCTGGGAGAAGTGGATATGTATGACAAAGCGCAAGGTTCCCAGTAGCATTGTTCCCCAACATTGTTCCCAACAGCTTCAATGAGTTTTTGATCCCATTTAGGCCTTAGATTAGGAGCATGTGTTGGATTTGGATATGTATATACTTGATATTCATTCTCAAAATCAAGATTTGGTTTCTCTTGCTCCTCATCTTTGGACTCTGAATTTGAAACATTAGTAGAAACAAAATCACATGCAATTGGAATAGATTGAGCATTTATACCTTCCTCTCTAGCTAGTTGTAGATCATGCAATGGACCTTCGTTGAATTGGACACTCTGATCTATGAAGCATCTTCTAGTTGCAATCTCCATTAATTTGTAAGCTTTTGCATCAATTGCATATCCCAGCAGAATGCATTCGTTACTTTGAGGTTGGAAGGGTTTCCTCTTGTTAGATGGAATTCTATCTCATGCTTTGGAGCCAAAAACCCTTGGATGTGAGACATGAGGTTTATGTCCCATCAATGCTTTGAATGGAGTGACCCCAACCACTGACTTATGGGGTACTTTGTTGTGTATGTACGAAGACAATTTCACTACTTCATCCCACATATATAGTGGAAGATCTCTTGCTTCAAGAAGGCATGTAGCCATCTCTTTCAGTGATTAGTTCTTCCTCTCAGTTACACCATTTTATTGTGGTGTATATGGGACTAAATGTTGCATCTAAATACCTTCTAAAACACACGGTTGTTGAAACTCTCTTTTGATGTACTCTCCTCCATTGTCTGATGTGAGTGCTTTGATCTTCTTCCCAAGAGTGTTCTCAACTAAGGCTTTGAATGCTTTGAAGGTCTCAAACACCTCAGACTTCTGCTTAAGAAAGTAGATCCAACAATACCTTGAGTAGTCATCAATGAAGGTCAAAAAGTATCTAGATCCATTCATGGATGTTTAAGGCATTGGTCCAAAGACATCACTATGTACCAAATCAAGTGTAAAGGGATCTCTTCTTATCTTCCCAACTTCATACCTTTGCTCTGGGTGCTTACCTACTAAGAAACCATTGCATACACCTTGAGAGGACTTGATGAGAGGCAATCCCTCAACCATTTCTTCATTGTGCAGCTGCTGGAGGTATTTGAAATTCATATGGTCGAATCTCTCATGCCAGATTCAGCTTGTTTCATTAACATGAGTCAATAGGGCACTTTGGTGTGAATATGGCAAAAAATGTGAAAACTCATATGATGTGTAGACATGGTTGGTAGCTCCTTTCTCTATCAGCTTCCCAGTAGAGATATTTGAGATCTCTAGGTTCAAATATGACTCACTTTGGTGAACATGTATGGGTCATCTGATATACATACAACAAATTTGATGCTAAGGAGGGAACATAGAGGACATTATCGAACACTCCATGCTCAAATTCAACTGAACCCTTCCCAACAGCTGGGATTTGAGAGTCATTTCCCATGTGTATGGTAGGACCACTAGTGAGATCTAGGGAAGATGAGGCAACCATGTGGTCGGAGGATCCTGAATCAATGAGGAAAGCTTATGATTGTGATAATCTAGCCTTTAGTGCATGTCATCTCTCATGATCTTCAATCTTGCTTCTAGAATTAGTCTTCCTTGCGCCTTCAGGGGGGCAATGTTATGTTGTTCAAGAAATCTTGGCATCCAATCTATTGTCTTATTCATACATAGGTTCTCTGGATGGTTTCCTCTCTTGCAATACAGACACTTGGTCCTTTCAAACCTCTTTTGCTTATCTTTCTTAGAACCAGAGGCTCCATCTGAAGGATTCTTCTTCTCCTTTGGTTTAATTTTAGGGTTCTTTTTGTCCTTCCCCTTCTATCTCCCTTTATTTTGTGCATTCTTGGTCTCCCCAACCAAAAGAGCTTGATTCTTGGAGACTTTAAGGGTTCCCATTTGGATCAACTTGTCTTTTTCTTGAATGAGGAATTCAGTGAATGCATTAAGTGAGGGCATTCGCCAGTTTGGGGTTGTCAATCTCCCAAAGTGGAAGGTGCACACAAATACTAAAAATTCTGGTCCAAGCTTGCTCAGAATGGAGAGCACCAATTACTCATCCTTCTTGTTTCTTCCACACTGCATGACCAAAGACTTGAACTTGGAGAAGAACTATTGGATGGTTTCGAAATTGTTAAGTTGAAGAGAAATCAGTTCATTCTCCAAAAGGTGGCCTCTCAACTCATCCTGCTCTCCAAACAACGATTCAAGTTTCATCCATACTTCCCTTTGTGTTTTTAATCCATCAAGGTGGAAGAGTAACTCCCTAGATATATGAATGTACATGAAACCAAAGGCTTCATCCAATTTGTTCAAGTACTTCGATTTCTCTAAAGGATGTTGGGGTTCGACCTCCTTTCCCACTGTGACCTTATACAGTCCTTTGTTGCACAACACAATCTGCATATCTCCCCTCCAATCCAGGTAATTGAAGGGTGTGAGGATCCTCAATGTCAAGGCTATTGAATTCTCCATTTTGCAGCTTCATGAGCAACACAATTATTATGAATTCTTCAATTAACCCGCATAAAACTTTTAATTCAAAGGCAAATCAGTTCAACGCTCTCTACTTCAACATGTGCACATTATCAGGGTGCTTCAAACCTGGCTAGACTTCTCTGGAAGTCAAATATGGATCCTCAACACTTTTATCAAAATACTCTTGTAGTAAAGGTTTCCCATAATTTTTTAATCTGGAACTATAGGATCAACAACGATTTTTCCAACGTCATGACTAGGACCATGTAAGAGACTCTATTGGGTAGATCTCACATCTACAAAACTTATTAATCTAGCACACCTAGAGGTCACTTGACACCTAGTCAAAAGCCTTTGAAGAGAGAGAGAAAGCAAAGTTGTGAGATGGGGCACGCATGAAAATCATGATTCAACAAGGTCACGATAGACTGAGATGGGGCAAGCAAAGTTTGGGGTCATGCACATTAAAGGAAGCATATCTCTTCACTCTAAGAAAACTTTATTTTGAATACACATCCCTTTGGGAGCACATATAGTATCCTACACTCTATCCCAAGGTGGCATCCTTCCTATGGTAAGTGGCAATTGGTAGAGATCTAACTTGGGACAAATTGGCAATTGGTAGAGATCTAACTTGGGACAAACTCTGACTCAAAGGTTTCGAATTGCCATTGTGGTGTTTCATTTGTAAAGAATCAAAGGAAACTAGTGAGCATATATTCAGTCAATGCATATTAGTAAATGAACTACGGGAAAAGGGAGCAACCTTCTTCAAACAATCAGATAAAAAAACACAAAGCATACAGACGACCATGGAGCAGTAAAAAAAACAACCATTTAAATGTCACACTCTCAATAAAGCTTGGACTCTAGTTGGGCTTTCTTCTCTAAACCATTGTAACAAACATAATATTAATTAAGTCATAAATATTCAACATTAATAAACAATAAAATTAGTTATTAAACATTAGTAATTAAGGAATGCAACCCTTCGTTAACATTCACCAAAGGTGCCTTTAGGAGTTATATAAATATTGCACTCTTCATTAGTAATTAAGAAATGCAACCCTTCGTTAACATTCACCAAAGGTGCCTTTAGGAGTTATATAAATATTTCACTCTTCTTCTACTGTACATCATCTCATATATCTTATTTATTATATACATGTGTCTGTTCATGGATTATTTGTCCTATCTACATTGGAAGTTTCTTAGTAGTGAACTATGTTCATAATAGAAGTTTTATTTAATTCGTGAGAAAGAAGAATTGATTGATTTCTTTCTAAAAGAAATATTAAGGATTATTATAATCCTAGGTGATATATTGAAACATTTCAATTATTACTTTTTAAGTTTCAACAAAGGCTACTACGAACTAGTGGAGTTTGGAAGAATATACCACGTATTCATAAATTCTAAACGTACTTTGCAAACGGATCACAACAATTAGGAATCATGAATTCCACAAATGAGACCACTTTTTGAACTAAATGTCCTTGTTGTAAAGGGGAGTTTGTGTATTTCACAACCTTTAAAAATAAAATGCTCATTTGACACAATTGTAAAAATTCACACATGGAAAAGGAAAATGTTTACAATGCGCATACACATGAATTTACATTGCAAATCAAGAAACTAGAGGATGAGCAAGTGAAATGATCGGATAAAAAAAAATTGATAAGGTCATCACCAAAAAGAAAGAAGAAAAAATATCTTGTATAAGAAATCATAATCAGAAATTACTTGCTAAAATCATGAAATCCAAGGAGAAGAAGCGTTGTTTTGAAACGTTATAACAAGAGAATCAAGATCTTGCGAATGAATTCAACAAGAATTTATTAGAGAAATGTCAATAAGCTTCTAGCTTAAGGGACCTTAATCAGAGATTGCTTGAACAAATGAAAAGATTAAGAGGCACAACTAGAAAAGCAAGACAAAGCTGAAAAACCAGAAAACATTGAGGAATATTCATTCTTAAGGACTCATAATAAAAGCTTGCTTACACAAATTAAAAGGTTGAAGCATGATAAGAAGTCCTTATAAGAAAATCTAGATCACCATGCCTACAAAGAATCATCACTGGACAAATAAACAGGTACCAATCTTATTGGAATAAAGAAGTCGTCAAAGTTAAAAATCCAAACATCAAATAAAAGAACAAACATAGATCCAATCGAATTATCACCATAAATATCAAAGTCAGAGTCTACAACAACAATCACGAGATATCATAATATCTTACCGTCATTCAAATCACAAAAATTGTTATGACCAACAACAAGGTCAAAAGGAACATAAGCAGATTCATTATGGTTTCAAAAAAGAATGGAGACAAAATCAATGAATAGTATGGAAGCAAAAAATGAAAAAAGTTACATCCAACCAAGTGATCAACAATAGTTTATATTGAAGGTTAACTTGGGATGGACTATAAAATTTCTTGTTCCCAACCCGGTTTCAAGTTTTAAGTGCATATAATTTAATGTCCAAACCCCATTCGTTAATGGTTGTTTTAAATGAAAATTTTCATGCATAAAAAGTACTGAACTTCAAACACTTCAAATTTTTTACATACTTTTCAAGCACATAAATTAAAATTCAGTTACACAATGAAAATTTAAAACACGTCATTTTAGCCAATAAGCTCAAATAAAACCCTGAAGAAAAAACCCGATAAGAGATGATTTTATTTTTCTTCTTCAGAAAGGTAAGGTACATTACCACAACATCAATGAATTTCAACTTACTTGAACCCAAAGATGCCTATAAGTTATCTTGAAAACTGTGTTCTTTTTCTTGTTTTCTGTGCAACATATACCTCAAAAAACATGCCCTACACCTGTTGTACGAACTGCCAAATAGATTGTACTTTTCGACTTGAATTTTTGACTAGTATGAACTCTTAACTTCGGTTTTATGCCATTGCTACAGTGATTTACCTCAAGATTTGTGTTACTGCTACATCAGTAATCTACCTCAAAATCATGCCTCTATCACAACAATAATAACCTTGAAATTCGTGTATGCTACAACATTGATTGGCCATGGGATTCGTTCTCTACTCAGGTTGTACGAACACTCATTAAATGTTGTTTCTTCCTCGAACTGTGTGCCCAAAAATCTCCTCAATTTATGTACCTTATACTAATCACCCTCTTCTCAAAATCCACGCTCGAGTTTTTCTTCTCTTCAAAAAATCTCTTTTGGTGAAAGTCACAATGATGCCTTCATTCCCTGGCTTCAAACGTTTTATTCACGGTAACCACCTTTTTAATCCAATGGTGAAGATTTGATCTTGAACCAATGAGATCTAAGGCTTAGAATAAATGTTCATTATTTTCTCATTCAATGATGCTAAATGCACTTTTCATTTCAATACGTAATAAGACATTTAAATACACACTTCACTTTATTTCTCATAAATTCAAATTTAAATTAAAACCATGAATACACTTTATAAAGTGATTTTATCTCTCACAAATCTCATTTCACTTTAATAAAGTGACTAGGGACCGCTTTGGACACTTTTCCACTTGTAGACACACAAAGCGGAAACACTCGTCTTTCGTACATTTTTTAACACTCCCTCTTACTGACGAAAGTGTTTCTCACAACTCCCAACTTATCCCTAAAATAATTAAACTTACATCTTCCCAAAGACTTCGTCAGAAGATCTGCCACCTACTCCTCAGTACAAATATACTGCAACTCCATTGCTCCTCTCTGGACATAGTCACGAATGAAGTGGTACCTTATCTCAATGTGTTTTGAGCTATCGTGAAAAAATGGATTCTTCGAAAGCTTGATGCAACTTTGATTACCAGTCGACCTCAACTCTTGACCAAATAAACAAACCAAAATCTCGTGAAGCCATATGGCCTCACAACTGGCCTAATTAGCTACCATATATTATGCCTCTGCAGAACTCAATGCCACTAACTTTTGTTTTCGACTGAACTAAAGCATTGTTGGTGAGCCTAGATTGAAACAACACCCAAATACACTCTTTCGGGCCGCCACACCACCTTCCCAATCAGAATTTGTATAACGAACGAATCTGACTCCATCTCTCCTATAGTCCAAACCAAAATCTATTGTGCCACACAAGTATCTCAACACATGTTTTGCAGCAATCCAATGAACTCTTTAAGGCTCCACCATAAACTAGCTCAGAGTGTTCACTGCAAAACAAATATCTAGCATGTTGTTGACTAGATACATCAACAGACTAATGAATTGACGATACACAATAGGATCTACCAACTCTCCCTCAGAAACATGAAGCTTCGTTTAGTTGGTAATCATAGGTATAGTCACCAATATACGATCTTGCATCTAAAATCTCTCCAGAATATCCATAGCATACTTCCCTTTTTGAGGAAAATGTATCTCGACTCCTGCCACACCTCCAAACCCAAATAGTAATGCATCAACCCAATGTCCTTCATCTCAATCTCTGACGCAATATCTTTTTTGCACTCTTCAGGACACCCCAGTTACTTTTATTACTTTTTCAATTTAAGGATAAACAACGTATTCAGTATTATGCATTATCTCATTATCATTATATCATTATCAACATTATTATCATCATCACATAAAAATCTTAGCATGATAAAAAGTACACTAGATTTTATGTGGAAACCCAAGTCCTGGGGGGAAACCACAGAAGCCTTTATAATAATAATTATCCAGCAACAACTAGAAGGAGGCAACAACTAGGAGGCAAAAACCCCCTTATTACAATGATTTCAATTCTTCAGCTACAACTGGAAGGAGGCTACAACCCCCTGATTTACAGGCTACAACCTGAAGGAAGCTCCAACCCCCTGGTTCTTCGGCTACAACCACAAAGAGACTACAACCCCCTTTCCTTGCCCCTTCCTACCACCTTGATATGATAATCGAAACTATTGAACCACGACTGCACTGATTCTGTGGACCTGTTAATCAACACTTGTACTACACTGCACAATCTGTACCACACTGCACAACCACTACCACTACCAACCACTACTTATCATCTGATCACTACTCATTAACTGATCATTGTCCACTGTACCAAACTGTTCGTCAACATGTCCAATCAAGATATAACAATCAATCTATTGCTCACATCAACTAACTTAGTCAATCCGAATCTAACCAACCGCACACCAGACTCGGACCACTCGAGTCAAACAAATTGATCATACAATTCGGCGATTCTAGGTCAAACCAATTGCACATAAAGCAACATGTTCCAATCTTACTCAACTGAACCAACCTATACCAAGCTTCTTATGTACTTGTGCCAAATCAATCATATACTAGTGTTAATTCAATCAAGTGCTCTGACAATCAACCAACCCTTCTTACTTAGCCTAGTTCATCAAGTAAGAGACATATTTAAGCAACTAAAAGACTTCAAATATGGTCAACCAAACTTTGTCCAATCACACTCAACTCAATGACACCACAACCAACCTCAATCATAGTCAAGAAAGAATTGATAGTTAAACATGATAAACCTCAACCAATTAACCTCAGCCAAAAAGATAAAAAACTTAACCAACTATGTCAAACTCAGTCAATCTCATAAACTCTTAGACACATAAGGATTTTTCACTCCACTCAATTCAAGTCAACAAATCAAACAAATGTCAAGCAAATAATTACTTACAATATTGTCAAAGGTTGTCATTAACAATCAATAGTAATCCAGCTCCACTTAGGTCAAAGACACAATGATCAACACTTGTCAAACTAGTTTTCAAATAAAACATTTATGTTGATAAAAAAAATCACGCACAAGATCTATTACTTACATGTCAACTTCTCATTCAATACTACACTATACAACAGTCAAGATAAACACAAAAACCTATGTCAACAATATCCAAGATAATCATCAAGATTTATATCAAAATCACATCAAGATATATTCCAACATAACCATCATCATAGCCTCCATAACATATTCAATGACTTCAAATATATATACCAATATATAGGCTCACATACTAAGATCAAAGATGAACTCTATCCATGAGAGACATGCCATCACAAGAGAAACTCATAAGCATGAACCATATCTTTTTGAAGATCACAAGATGAAGAAATAATAAACAAACCAAAAAAAACTCTAGATCATGTCATCGCATAGCCCTCGTAACAAGATTTCCAACGAGCCAAGAATTTTGTAATTCCGATTCTCTATGAGAAAATTATGTCAATTTTAGTGAAGATGCCCAAAAATTTATCCTCCACAAAGTTTGGCACTTTTCTCCAAGAGTTGTGAAATACCAACGAGAAACTTGATTGATGAACAAATGAAATGTTTGATATTCTATTTATATAAGTCATGGAGGAAAGTTAGTACCTCAAACTGGGTGCAATTCGAAATTACAAATAATTAAATTCTCTTTTGTTTGGTCAACTAACCCAAAAAGGTGGGGTACACAAACTTAAAAAATTCATCTCTTCAACCATAAAGAGTTAGAAAATGCTCCATGTATCAACGGAAATGGCTTGACGAGGATTATCTCCATATGATGGGTTTATTCACAAATTATTAGCCTAACACCCTTAAATTCTTCAATTTGTACAGGACATCAAGACTCCACACATAAAAGAGTAAAAGACCAATGTAACCTTATGCATAAGTTCCAAGGTCAAAGACTTTAATGGACATCATCAAAGGCATGAGGGTTTCGATGGTCTTCACATCCACAAGCTTCACATCAACAAGGAGGAGGGATCCACCATATACTCATCATATCAAGGGTATCAAGGACCCCAACACCACCAATCAAGTGGGAACAAAGACCTTTTCAAGAATATCATCATATTCAAGGTATCCATATTATTAAAAACATATCCAAAAGTTCCACTATATATCTTCATCGCCATAAGAGTACCAACACCCCAAAAGAGTACCAACACCCCAAAAGAGGGGTACAAAGACCTCATCACTAGTCTGCAACACCTTATGGGATTCATATGTATGATCACAAGGCTACAACATGTTAATGACCATATAGCGTCCAAGGGGCATCAAACCACCATATGTGTGAGTTCAAGACCCAAGTCTCCACATGCAAGCTGATCAAGATCTAAGCTTGTGGACGCAAGGACCCCACAAGAACTCAACAACCTCAAGAACATCCATTGCAGGCAATGGGCTCCAACATCAACACATCAAGGGACTTACACACATGAGCCACATCATCCATCCAACAACCAATCAAGAGACCAAAACAAGTACAAGCATAACAAACAGCACAAAGACCACTAACCAAAGATCAATGAGGAGCAAGGAACTAGACAATGGACTCAAATGGGACCATGATACAACTTAGGGCACTTAACCAAGTCAATGGGTAACCAAGGCTTTTTCCATTGTTCCAAGGCTTCCAAGGGCTTCAGACATTAGAGGAAATTTGGGGTCTAAAATAGGCCTTATAAAACAACGCGCCAACAATAAATTTTGTGAGTTGGAATTCAAAAACCAATATAATTCCAATAAAATGAGTCAACCATAATGGTTGAATTGACATATTTGTCATAAAAGAAAACTATTTTTTTGTTCATATTTTTGACATATCTTCGTGTGTTTTTACTCAAACTTCAAGCGGGAGAGCTCATTGGATGCAGAATTCTGCATCCAACAAGTACCCACACTGCATACTTTTGACGTACCCCTCTATCCCAAAAACAAGAAATACCTAGAAAAAAAAACGTGATAATGATGTCATCATCACGTTTTTTCAGGTATTTCTTGTTTTTGGGGTAGCGAGGTCCATCAAAAGTATGCAGTGTGGGTACTCGTTGGACGTGGAATTAAATTCCGCATCCAACAAGCTCTCCCGCTCAAAATTTGAGTAAAAACACAAGGAGATATGTCGAAAATACAAACAAAAAAATTGTTTTTTCATTCTTCCTCCAAAATTAATAACTATTATTTTATTATTTTCCTTAGGAGGCCCATTTTAGACTTCAAATTTCCTCTAATGCTTGGGCTTGGACAAGGTCAAAAGGTATCCTTGGCCCTCAGAGGCTCCTCAAGGGGAACCAAGACACACTTGTTGGCATAAACGACCAAAACATGAGCCACATCATCCATCCAACAACCAATCAAGAGACCAAAACAAGTACAAGCATAACAAGCAGCACAAAGACCAGTAACCAAAGATCAACTAGGAGCAAGGAACTCGACAATAAACTCAAAGGGGACCATGATACAACTTAGGGACATTTGACCAAGTCAATGGGTAACCATGGCTTTTGTCATTGTTCCAAGGCCTCCAAGGGCTTTAGACTTGGGCTTGGACAAGGTCAAAAGGTCTCTTTAGACATTGACAACTACTTAACCCTCAGGGGCACCAAGACACACTTGTTGGCATCAATGACCATGCATTGTTGGCATCAATAACAACTTAATCAACACATACGACATGAAAATATGTGGATCCTCACCAACAACAATGTAGTATAGGTTCAGATATGCCTCACTTTTCTGGAATCCCAACTCCTACAAATATGCATCAATCTTGGAATACCAAGCTCTCGAAACATGCTTCAGCCCATAAAGGGAATTCTTCAACCTGCACACATGGAACTCTCTACCATGCACCTCAAATCCTTGTGGCTACTCTGTATAAACCTACTTTTGTAAGATTCCATTCAGAAAGGTTGTCTTCACGTCCATCTGATGAATGCTCCAACCCATCTCTGCAACAATGGAAATCACTAATCTAATAGAGGAGTATCTAGCCACTAGCACAAACATCTCAACACAATGTATTCACTCTACCTGTGAAAAGTCTCACCCCACGAATCAAGCTTTATACTTCTCAATGTTGCCATCTGCAGCATGCTTGATTTTGTAGAGCCATCGAGAAGTCACAACTGACTTTCCCTCGAGTCTCGGAACCACCTCCTACACATCATTCTTCATGATGGAACTGTACTCTTCAACCATGGCATGTCTCCCTACTTTATGTGCAGCTACCTACTCAAATGTGGAAGGCTTTGACTCATGAAGACTAGTCACCACAATCATGTAGCTAGAAAATCTCTTCGATGCTTTGCTTTCTTTGACCTCCTTCATGGGTTTCCCCACAGACTTCGTAGCTTCCTTCACAAGTTCTTTGAGCCAACATGGCTTTCTCTTCTTTAAAGTAGCTTCATGTGGAGAGACCTCCTCCTATACATCCTCATCTGACACATGTCTACCTAAAGAAGTAGCACGTGAGTCTGAGATCTTTTGATTGGTGAACAGAAATCAAGTGAATCAAACAATGTGAAAGTGGATCTGGTGAACCTGTAACTCAAGAACATGTACTTGTACTTGGGGAACATGTAGACTAAGCCTCTAAACCTGAAGATCATGTAACTTGTGGACCAGTTACTCATGATACCTATGACTCTACACCCTGTGTAGTTGGACTCTGAGAACTACTCACCTAAGATGTGGAAGGATGTTGCTTCCCCTGCTCTAATTGTCAAGACTTTCGAAAGGCTCGCTCCTCCTCAAATCTCACCTCCCTCCTCACAACAACTCTGCTCTGTGCTGAAAGGTATATGCAGAAATATTTTGAAATCTCGTCATAACCCACAAAGACGCCATTGTCTAAAGTGGGTTGCAACTTTGTCCTCTTCTCAAAAGGGACAAGAGAATATGTCAAACAACCAAATATGTGAAATTGGCCTCAGGAGGGTCTTACACCCCAAGGTTTGGTGAGAACTCATGCTTTATACTATTAAATTGAGCACATAGATCTGTGGACAAACACACAACTCACATGATAGATCACACAATTTACTCAGTTATTGAAGAATGAAACAGTGCAAAA
>LPNX010290267.1:475140-570024 GCA_001517045.1 Pseudotsuga menziesii
GCAAAGTAACTGCTCAAAAACAAGGTGCTGGGGAAAAAACCACAAGGGAAAAAATCCCCCCCTCTAATTAAGCAGGTAGAATCAGGATCAATCTGGTTCTTCTGTGCACAGGTATCCTGGGGCCTGGCATGTGAACCCCTCCATAATTATGTCTGGAGGAATCTTCCTCTTTGGAAGAAGAATGATATGCTCAACTAAATCAGAAATATAGACAGCTGCCGAAAAAAGACTGGACCCATGTACAGCAACTGAAGTCAATTGAAAAGTGAGAAAATGTTCTTGAGAATTCAGAGAATGTGAGGAACACTCAAGACACTGATATGTTGCATCCATGAACAGCAAACCATGAGTGGTAAGAACAACCCCAAGTGTTAGGAGCAGGTGTTCCGGCGGATGCATAAAATCTTCCTCTTTACTAGTTCTGTGAGGAGATGAGCATGTGATCAATGGTAGAGAAGCACTGGGACTGTTGAAAGCGAATGCTTGAGCTCCATAGTCTAATATAGCTTCTGAAATAGATAATGAATCACATAATAAAATATCAGCAACCTCATATGAGGAAACTAACACCAAATCCCCATCAGCAGTTTTGAAGAGAAAGTGCGGTACTTGATTTTTCACACTGAAATTTGTGAGAGCGGCTACAAGCATGACTGAAGGTTTTTGGATTTTAAAATATGAACCAAATAATATCAGATCAGAAAGTAAATCATATCTAAATAGGTTCAAAACAAATCCAAAACTGTGAAATGGAATCAAATCCCCAGCAGCAGTTTTGTAGGAGACTTGTGGTACTTGTTTCTTCACACCGTTGATGAGAACAGCTACAAGTGGTACTGAAAGATTATGAATTTGATATATTAAACCAAGCAATATCAGATCAGATCTAAATAAGATCATATCAGATCCAATAAGGTTAATATCATATTCAAATAAATGGTTAACCAAGACGGTGGATGCACAGCTTTCTTCTTCTTCAAAATTCTGAATTTTGGTGCATGTAATCTTGCAGGAATTTGCTGGAAAATATAGATCATGGGGAGCGAATGGATCACTCTGGTAATCTGATATTTCTTCCAAAATATCCAAGGTATCACATATTTGCACACCAGCAGCAACATTAGAGGGAGAAAAAACAAATTTCTTTTCACTTTCGGAAGCAATTACTAGTAAATTTTGCACAGAATTTAAAGGAAAATCACCGCTGAATGTTTGCATGGAAGTGCAGCAAAAATTTTCTTCAATATCAGAGATTTGAATGTCTTCTTCTGTTTCAGCAATATGAGAAGATGAGATATCAGAGATATCATGAACTTCCGGAGCATCAGGAGAAGGAGTCACTGCATGGAGACTGTCTTCAATTCGAATTCACTGTGTAGAAGCTTCTGCTTCTTCTTTATCTTGAACAACTTCATCAGAGAGAGTGGAGGCCGTGATTTTTGGATCAAGGATGCTTATGGTGCTGGATGTTCCAAAAGCTCCATCACTTTTATTCAGCCAGTTAATCTTACTAAAACACTCTTTACCGAGCCCAATAGACACCCAACAGAGACCTTGTCTTATCAAAGATGAAATCATTTCGAAGTTGTACTTGCAAAACAAAAAAAATGATCCAGTAGGAGATCTGAGGAGGAGAAGTGCCCTTGTCCGCTAAGGCTCTGATACCATATTAAATTGAGCACATAGATCTGTGGACAAACACACAACTCACATGATAGATCACACAACTTACTCAGTTATTGAAGAATGAAACAGTGCAAATATGGCTTGCAGCTGTGAATGCTTTTCATTAATCAAAGAGTAATTAGATAGATAATTACAATGAAGTACAATGGCTTTAATAGCCACAAGCAATTCGAATCCACATGTGGAAGTTCGAATTGATTAGACTCTACTTGACTGCAGGTAACCAAGACCTTGTCTAAATCACTATCGAAGGACTCAATAGTTAACTGACCTTCTCTAAACCATAACCGGAGTTCATCGGAGCTCTAAAACATAACTCAAGTGTTACATTCAGTGTTGACTAAAGTTAACTGACAGTGGTAGGTGAGAAATGCGCCCCACATGTGTTCAGTCAAGTAAACCTAGCGCTAACTGAATGTAGAGGACTAGAACTGAATGTAACTGACTCCTAACTTAGCTTGACTAGTCATTAACTGAAGTGAACTAACATTAGTTGGTTTCGGCACTCCCAGTGGCTTCCTAAATTGTAGGGATTGGTCTAGGAGGCTCCTAAACTGATGCAATCAAGTGTAATCAGTGGCAGTGAGCCTCAATTAGTGTTCCCCGCACTTTAGTAACTGAAACATGTGCCCCAATTAGGTCAAGTGGACTCAATGGTGTTAATGACTATAAATAGACTGGATGGACTCCCGATTTAGACATATGACAAAATTTGGACAAGGGAGGATTAATAATCCTAACATATACATATGTCATTTACAACTTTACTGCAATCCTCATCCCATAGAAAGAAAGGAAGACTCTGATCATGGAGCATTGCTTTGGATGCTCCCATTGGCCCTATTCTTCCTTTTAACAACCCCATTTGACTGTGGAGTACACAGAACTGTCAATTGACTCCTCATGCCCTCATGTCTACAAAATTCATCAAACGCACTGGAGGTATACTCACCCCCATTGCCTGACCTAAGCACCTGAATCCTCCTCCATGTTTGGTTCTCCACAAGAGCTTTGAACTCTTGGAACCTCTGCAAGACTTCTTCCAATTTCTTAAAGACATCATACCACATAAACCAGAGGGATCAAGTCAAGTACTCATGTGACCTGCTATCATTGCTTGAAAAAAAATAGTCTTGGTGTTTTTTCCCAAAGCACACCCTCTACATACACTACTCTGCTATGTGTTGAACTCAGGAAACCATGTCACCATGTCTGTCAACTTCCTCAAAGCAAGATGATGCAAGTGGGCCATCCTCCTATTCCACAAGTTGCACGGATCATTGTTGTTGTTGTTGTGTGCAAAAACATGATGAGGTTGAAACAAGAGTTTGTATAGTTTCCCACATTTGTCTCCAATCACAAATGAAGCAAATGGATTCAATCCCTTGGGATAAACACACATTTTCCTATTCAGATCATACACCGCAAATCCTATGTCCCCTGTCCTGGAAAATGATACCAAGTTCTTTTTCATTCCAAGGACATACGAGACATCCCTCAACGTCATGAACTCCATGGACTCACTCTGAAAGG
The DNA here is from genome assembly GCA_001517045.1 of Pseudotsuga menziesii. NCBI lineage: Eukaryota > Viridiplantae > Streptophyta > Pinopsida > Pinales > Pinaceae > Pseudotsuga > Pseudotsuga menziesii. The sequence continues at coordinate 478,360 of LPNX010290267.1, forward strand.
TGACAATCCCTCTCTCGACTGCTCTGACAATAGTGTCATCTCTCAACACCACCTCCAAGTTCAAGCCATTAAGTGAACTCAAAAAATATATCGCGCGCACCTGTCATATGGCTCGAAGCCCCACTATCAATGTACCAAGTGGATGGAGTGGTGGACACACTCAACAAGTGGCCAACAAGCAAAGAATATTCTTTTTGATCCTCTACATCAATGTTGTTAATTGATGCTCTCTCTAAATGACCAGCATAGAGAGAAAACTCTCTCTCAAACTGTGTTGTATACTCATCAATCTCTGCAGAAGTCGTTGTATGTTCATTCTTCTTCTTTTTGTTCAGACATTGTCTAACATAGTGTCCAAACTTCTAGCAAGCAAAGCAATTGACTTTGCTACTCAAACCTTCTTTTTTTCACCACCCTACTGCTTAGCGCCACCCTTGGGACTCTTCTTGGACTTCTTCCTCTTTCCTTTAGCCTCCAACGCAACATTCGCTTCGTCTTCCTTACTATGAGACGAACTACCATGTACATAACCTCTCCGGGTCTCCTCCTAAATGAAGTCCTCCCAAAGACTATCGCAGGATGGCATATGCTCTCAAGCTACAACAGACTCCACAAACACAGTCCATGGCTTGGTCACGCCATTCAATGTTGTCTGCACTAGCTCAATTCCCTATACAACCTCCTCGGCTGCTCTAAGTTCATCTCTCACCTAGGTGACCCTATTAAGGTAAGATGACATGTTTTCAGATTTGACCATCCAAATGCCTTTCAACTTCTCTCCCAGTACCATTTTCCGACTTTCATTGGAACTCTGAGACAAATTAGTTAAGGCACTCCACATCCTTCTTGTCAAAAGTTTCCTTGTCTGTAGTATCTGTAGGTACTATCACTGGTTTTGCTTGAGTACTATTAACTATCCCACAATTCATTCTCTCTTAGAATTATTACTATCCTAGCTTTCCATGGACTAAAGTTGTCTACTCTGTCCAACCTATCTTCAATCATCAATCCAATAGCCATTGACCCTCACTGAAAGTAAGTTCAAGAACCTATGTAGTGAACCTAACCACCTTATTTTCTCGTTCTTCCAAATCTGAAGTCTATCACTAAGTTTATTTCTACCCTTCAAAGTGGCTCTGATACCATGTAAAATTTCTTCTTCCCAACCTCGTCTCAAGTTTTCAGTGCATATAATTTAATGCCCAAACTCCATACATTAAAGACTACTAAAAATGAGATTTTTCATGCATGAAATGAAGTGAACTTCAAACAATTGGAAATTTTTACACACTTTTCAAGGACAGAAATTAAAATTCAGTCACACCATGAAAATTTAAAACTTATAATTTTAGCCAATAGTATTAAGATAAAACCTTGAAGGCAAAACTTGATGAGGGAGTTGATTTTATTTTATTTCTTCTAAAAGGTAAAGTACAAGAGTACAATATCAACGAATTTCAACTTATCTCAACCCAAAGATGCCTCGAAGATTTCTCAAAAACTATACTCTTTTTTTTGTTTTCTGTGCAGCATATACCTTGAAAAACATGCCCTGCACAGGTTGTACGGAATGTCAAACAGACTACTTTTAAACTCAAATTTTGTGTCAAGCAGTATGAACTTGGGTTTTGTGCCTTTGCACAGCAATTTACATCGGGATTTGTGTTGCTGCTATAGCAATAATCTACCTCAAAATCCTGCCTGTCACAGCAATAATAACCTTGAAATCCGTGTCTTCTACAGCTTTAATTGTCCTTGGGATTCACTCCCTACATAGGCTGTACAAACTGCTCATTAAATGTTCTCATTGACTTGAATTGTGTGCCCAAAGATCTCCTTGATTTATGTACCTTCGTGCTGGTCTCTCTCTTCTCAAAACCCATGCTCAAGTTTTTCTTCTCTTCCAAAAATCTCTTTTGGTGAAAGTCACAATGATGCATTCAATCCCTAGCTTCAAACTTTTAATTCATGGTAACAACCTTTTTATTCCAATGGTGAAGATTTGATCTTGAACCAATGAAATCTAAGACTTTAGAATAAATGCTCATTATTTTCTCATTAAATGATACTAAATGCACTTTTCATTTAAATAAGTAATGAGACATTTAATTAGTCAGTTCACTTTATTTCTCATAAAGTCAAATTTAAATTAAACCATTCATACACTTTATAAAATGACTTATCTCTGACAAATTTCATCTCATTTTAATAAAGTAACTAGAGACCGCTTTGGACACTTTGAGGCTCCTAGGCACACAAAGTGGAAAACACTTGTCATTGGTACAATTTTAACATGGGCCACTTCACAAATGATTCAACATTTTTATTCGATGTTTAAAAAAACGAACTGTCTCGTTTCATCAAATATCACAGCTATATACACAGAATCACGAAAAGACATGACGATCAAGAGCAGGGGATAAGTCTTCCAACGAAGTATGCTTTAAGTACAAAGCATTTGTGAGGGGTAGGCAATGTAACAAACATAATATTAAATAGGTCATAAATATTCCACATTGATAACCAATAATAATTAATTATTAAACATTAGTAATTAAGAGATGCAACCCTTCGTGAAGGGTCACCAAAGATGCATTTAGGAGTTATATTAATATGGCACTCTTATTCTATTACGTGTCGTCTCGTCATCTCATCTCTTATTTATTATATACAGTTATTAGTTCGTGGATTACATATCTACATTGGAAGTTTCTTAGTAACAAACTATGTTCATCACAACCACCTAGAAGGTGTGGAACCATCGACTATAATGTGACCAACACAAGGATCTTGATAGTCTGTTGAATGACCTTAAACACAATATCAAAGAATCCATTTAGGCAACAAATCGTCAATGCAGCACTGACAACTGCGCAATACATGAACACAAAATCTGACCGCTGCACAAGGGATTGGAACATGGTTGCCTCCAACCCAGGGTGCAATTTTGTTCAACTTTGATGAGCCTCAAAAGGAAATCTAGAGCCAACAGAAATAAGAACTTCAAGAGAGAGCAAAGGCCACATCAGAGGCTTCTCTCGACACAGAGGCAAGGAAACCAACAACTCTACCAAACTACAGGACCCAACAAAAGCACTGAAGCTTTCATAGCTTGCCCTAGCTCATGAGTATCTAATTCTCATAGTTGGAGACTCGCAACTCTTGATCAAGGCTGTAATATCCCGAATCCCGATATTTTCTATTTCTATGCAAATATACCGATACAACCGAGCATGCAAACTGCCATGCAAAAATCCCTATTTTATAGCAAAAACTAGGGTTAAGGTTTGTGAGATAGAATGAACACTTACCACTGATAAGCTGGCTGGACTGCTCCTGAAAGAGTATGCAAGCATCAAGAACTGAATCGAAGATGGACTGATATTTTCTGCTTTCGGTGAAACCCTAGTAGCAAGAACCCAGGTCAGATAAGGGTGACGTTTTCAGTGAAGGAGGTGTCCGATGGGGCTGCTGATTTGCAAGACTAATAGCCTTCCCGTGCCGAAGAGAATGCCTGGTACATGCGGAGTTTCGGAGGTCTCTAGGCAGGCTAGCGAATTGTTCCAGAGAGACAACTGCTCACGCCCCCCTGATCCTGAAATAGTTGATAACTGCTCCATATGAGCACGGTCGGATCTTATAATCATCGGGTTCCGGAGTAAGATGTCGATGATGAGAATGGTGCTTGAGTTTCGAAGTAAAACTGAGATCTAAAGACCCAACAACTAATTAGGGCTTTCCAGCTAAAAACCCCCTTTACGGCTGCACACGTGTCCCTGCAACAATCTACACCGTATACTGGATAACTATGAATGAATATAAGCGCAAATGGTGAACCTATATGGCTTACCCTGAATGAGACTAAGGCAAATATTTCACTGCGAAACCCCGCTAGTTGAAGACGTCGTCTCCAACCCCAACTGTTGTGCTGCTATTCAAGAGCTCCCAAAATAATAATCATCAAAAGTGAAGTCTCCTTTCGCTTTATCCTCCTTTTATAACTTTCAACTGCGAAAACCTTAATCTTTGACCTAATTAGGTCAATTTATCTTCTAATTTGCAATTGACTTGCATGCATGCGCCTGGAGACTTAAATGAGTGCATGCACCATTAAATAATGCTTGGATGGCATGCACGAAGGTGGCCTTTGGCTCCCGTGGCCCTTCTTGACCTAATGATGATGCCCTAGATTTTCTATGGATGGCATCAGTCCTTAGATGATTCCCTAACAATCAGTAACCGCTCGAACCCATAGGAATCACATAGGTTAGCGGTTTTGGCCCTCGAGCCCTAATCAGAAGAGGACATTACGGTCCTCCCCGCTTGAGATTGCTTGTCCTCTGGCAACTGCAAACTGGGATGCTGCAATACCTGTTCACCTTCCCAGGTGGCATCCTCTGGCGATAGTTCTTTCCACTAAACCAGTACTCTCTGATTACCCTGTTCCTGAGCTTCCTTTCTCTAGTCTATATGATCCGTTCGGTAATCAGTATTAGCAGTCCCTCATCATCTAAAGGAGGTAACTTTGTAGATGGAGTAATATGTTGCCCAAGGGTCTTCTTTAGGTTAGACACATGGAACACATTGTGAATTTTACTTTCCTGTGGAAGTTCTAGTTCATATGCCACCTCTCCCACCTTCCTGATTATTTTGTAGGGTCCATAGAAACGAGGTTTTAATTTTTTTGCTCCTTTCTTCTTAAGCGAAGACTGCCTGTAAGGTTGGAGCCTTAAGTATACCAAATCCCCTACATCAAAGCTCCGCTCAACCCTGTGTTTGTCGGCATACAACTTCTGTTGATTCTGGGTTGTTTGTAAGTTTTCCTTCAAGATTTTCAAAATGTCTTGACTATCCTATATCCAATCCTTAGCCTTCGGAGCCCTACTATCTCCAAATGCCAAATCTGCATAGTCCAAAGCCTCGTAACCATATAATGCCTTAAAAGGAGTCATCCTAAGAGACATGGTAGGTAGTATTGTAGCAATACTCCCCTAGGTGTAGCAATTTGATCCAGGTCCGTTGCTGCCCTGCTACATAGTTCCTTAAATATCCTTCGATCCACTTGTTGACTATTTCAGTTTGTCCATCGCTCTGGGGATGATAACTCGTACTGGTAGCCAGTTCGGTCCCCACTAATTTGAATAGTTCCTGCCAGAAGGCACCTGTGAATCTGCTATCCCGATCACTAACAATGGCCTTAGGTAACCTGTGTAACCTGAAGACCTCCCTAAAGAATAACTCAGCTACTTGAGCTGCCGAGTAGGCCGATGATATCAAAAAGAAATGTGCAAACTTGGTCAATCTGTCAACTACTACATATAAACAATCTAGCCCTTGGAGCTTGGGCAATCATGTAAGAAAGTCCATGGAAATGTTTTCCCACTTCTGTTCTGGAATCAGTAGTGGCTGAAGTAACCCTGCTAGATGGATGTTCTCAATCTTGTTCTGTTGACAGTTGCTACATTCTCGTACATGCTACATAATTTCCCCCTTGAGGCCCTTCCATGAGAACCTCTCTCGAATCTGCCTGTAGGTCTTCAAGAAACCTTGATGCCCTGATAAAGGAGAATCATGTGCTGCTTGAATGATCTTTTTCCTCAATGTGGATTCTGGGACGAGGTATATCTTGTTCTTGTAATAGATGATGTCATCAACAATCTTGTACCTGTCATCCTGAATTTGTCCATCCAATAATTCGCAAGCGAATTTATTTTTGGAGTATTCTACTAAGAGAAGTGCCCTCCAATCTGTGGATATACTACTGAGAGATAATGAGGCGGGAGGCCTGGATAATGCATCAGCTACTACATTATTCTTACCTTTTACATACTCAATCTCGAAATCATAGGCTTTTACTTTGCTGACCCATTTCTGTTGTCGCTCATTCAGTTCCTTCTACTCCAGGAAATACTTGAGGCTGTTATGATCGGTTTTGATTTTGAACTTACTGCCCACCAGGTACTGTCTGAATTTCGTGAGAGCATGTAAGATGGCTAGCATCTCTTTGTCATATATGGAGTAGTGGCGCTCGTAGTTCTTCAGTTTACGGCTCTCAAATGCAATAGGGTGATGTTTTTGCATCAACACTGCTCCTAACCCTTCCCCTGGGGCATCACATTCTACTACGAAGGGTTGTGAGAAGTCTAGTAATGCTAAAACTGGACAGGAACTCATAATAACCTTCATCTCCTCGAAAGTTTTCTGTGCTAAGTCTGTCCAAGTGACCGCTCCCTTCTTTGTGAGATTTGTGAGGGGTGCTGCAATTTAGGAGAATCCCTTAATGTACCGTCGATAATAAGTGCACAGACCCAAGAAACCTCTCAATTCTGTAACTGTTTTTGGTGCGGGCCAATCTTTGATAGCTCGAATTTTCTCCATATCAACCTGTACTCCTTTTGCATTGATTATGTGTCCTAAGTACAACATTTCCTTCATGCCAAACTCACACTTGGACATTTTCGCATAAAGCGAATATTCTTCTAAAATGCTCAGTACTTCATCCAGGTGTTTCAGATGCTCTTCCCATGTTTTGCTGTAAACCAGGACGTCATCAAAGAATACTAGCAAAAACTTACGTAGCTGTGCTCTGAAGGTGTGGTTCATGAATGACTGAAAAGTGGCTGGAGCATTGGTAAGTCCAAAAGGCATGACCAAAAACTCATAGTGACCATAGTGACAATGAAAAGCGGTTTTGGAGATGTCTTGGTCCCTTACCCTGATCTAATGGTATCTCGAGCGAAGATCAATCTTGGAAAAGTATTTAGCTCCCCGAAGCTCATCCATCAGTTCGTCAATTCTGGGGATGGGATACCTATTCTTAATGGTCTTTTTGTTGAGTGCTCGATAATCTATGCACATTCGCAGTGTACCATCCTTCTTCTTGACCAATACTACTGAGGATGCGAAGGGGCTAGAACTAGGTCGAATATATTCAAGCTCCAGTAATTCTTTGATCGTTTTCTCAATCTCATCATTGTATCTTTTGGGATGCCTGTAAGGAGTGGTGATGACTACTTGTGTCCCCTCCTCTAGCTCAATGATGTGTTCAAAGCCTCGGTCTGGCAGTCTACCTAATGGAAGGTCCCGAAAAACCTTTTCATGTTTCTGTAGCAAGGTTTGAATGTCACTTGGGTGTTGTGTGTTGGTCTCTGGGGGCTTCCTAAAGGTGACAAAACATTTTGCAGCCCATTCTATATCATCCTGTCGGAGTACTGCCTCCATTCTCTGTGACGAGACCAGTTTTGGGGGATAAGTGTTCATGCCCCTCAAAACTACCCGTTTGTTGTCTGGCCCCTGGAATTCCATTTCCATTGCCCTGTAGTCCGTAGTGTATTTCCCTATAGAATAAAGCCACTGAACACCCAATACTACATGAGTATCTGATACATCCACTACGTAGAAGGAATCTGTCATCTGATAGTTACCTAAGGTGACATTCAATTTTGGAATCCAGTAGTTGCACTCCATGCTGGAGTTCCTGGCTACTGCTAAAGTGAATCCTTCGAACTTCTCGGTCTGAATACCTCTCTTGGCTACCCAAGCAGAGTCAATGAAATTGTGGGTTGCTCCCCCATCAATCAATACCCTACTCTATGACCCTGTACTACTCCCCTGACACTGAGAGTATGGAATCTTGGTACTCCAGATAATGTAGCAATGACTCCCTCTGGTGTATCACCCTGGTGTGATTCTTCCTCGGCTGCCCGTAGTTCTTCTGTGACTTCCTGCTCATAGTCATCCTCATCACTGTCTGAATATACCTCAATGTAGTGAGCCTTCGCCTTCCCTACACACCTGTGTCTCGATACCCATGGTTCCTGACAAGTGAAGCATAGTTTCTTCTTTCTCAAATCTTTCCTAGTGTCCTCGTCTAACCATGTTTTCTTGGGAACATCCTGCTCGAAAGGTTTCTTGTCCTTGTCCCTAACTGGAAAATTGGTTTTCAGCGAGAACTTGTTTTTGGGGACTGAATCCTGAAGATCTCTGGCTCTGCTAATGGCATCCTGCAGAGTGAGGGGTTTGTAGGCTTTCACCCATCCCCGTAGTGGCTCTGTGAGGGCCTCGGTGAATAACATAGTCAACCTGCTCTCTGATACATATGTCACCATGACTGCTATCCTCTGAAATTCTGAGATGAAGGCTTCTGCACTACCGGTCTATTTGAGTTGAGCCAACTCCCTGAAATGTATCTCTGGATCCTTCCTATCAACCTCTCTATGAGCTTCTGAGTGAACTCACCATAGGAGTGTATGGTGTTGTGACCCAATGTCACCAATCCATGGTACCACCACTCGTGAGCTTCTCCGTCCAAATGAAGTGTAGCCAATTTAATGGCATCTATCTCTGTCGTGGGATTGAGTTGGAAATAGGTATCCAACTTTTGAACCCATATCCTCACTGATCCTCCGCAAGTCCCATCAAAGTTCGGGATGGTCAACCTGCCCAAGGTCTTCTGCAACTCATAGTTGTGATTGAAACCCTTGTTGAAATTCCTAGGCCTATTCCTACTCTTCATGTTGCAGAAATCTGAAAAAGACATGGCAGCATGAAACTCATCCCCTAAGTCTCTATACTCCTGCAAATAAGCCCCAAAAGGCTCGCTAGGTTCTACCTGCATGACCAAACCACCTACTGTATCTGCCAAGAAGTGAGGCATGGTAGGCCTGTTGGAAGGTCTGATATATATGTGCGGAGTATTCTGCATATTGGTGTACGCAACCTTTCCACTGCTGCTTGTAGATCCCCGATCTACCGGTGAGGGAGGTGTACTGTTTGGTACCTATTTCTGGTTTCGTCGATAATCTGTTGATTGCATTGAGCACATCTTTTTGCCCTTTTGCTAAATCTTGCAATGCAGATACTAAGTTGCGAAACTCCATCCTATCCTCCTCTTCTCCCGTTCATTTTCCCCTATCCGAGTGTATACCTGTTTGTTCCATGTCTGAATTGGTATCTTCTAGTTGGATATCCTCAAAGTCCCCTGTGTATCTACTCTTTCTCCTCCTATAGGTTACAAAAGGGTCTCCCTCTGGATTCACCTATGTCTCATTTCTTAAGCCCACAGCTGGCCAAGAAGATAGCTCTGATACCACTGTAATATCCCGAATCCCTATATTTTCTATTTCTATGCAAATATACCGATATAATCGGGCATGCAGACTGCCATGCAAAAATCCCTATTTTATAGCAAAAATTAGGGTTAGGGTTTGTGAGATAGAATGAACACTTACCACTGATAAGTTGGCTAGACTACTCCTGAAAGAGTATGCAAGCATCAAGAACTGAATCGAAGATGGATTGATATATTCTGCTTCCAGTGAAACCCCAGCAGCAGGAACCCAGGTCAGATAAGGGTGACGTTTTCAGTGAAGGAGGTGTCTGATGGGGCTGCTGATTTGCAGGACTGATAGCCTTCCCGTGCCAGAGAGAATGCCTGGTACATGCGGAGTTTCGGAGGTCTCTAGGCAGGCTAGCGAATTGTTCCAGAGAGATAGCTGCTCACGCCCCCTTAATCCCGAAATAGCTGATAACTGCTCCGAATGAGCACGGTCGGATCTTATAATCACCAGGTTCCGGAGTAAGATGCCGATGATGAGACCGGTGCCCGAGTTTCGGAGTAAAACTAAGATCTGAAGACCCAGCAACTGATTAGGGCTTTCCGGCTAAAAACCTCATTTACAACTGCACACGTGTCCCTGCAACAATCTACACCGTATACTGGATAACTATGAATGAATGTAAGAGCAAATGGTGAACCTGTATGGCTTACCCTGAATGAGACTAGGGCAGATATTTCACTGCCAAAACCCTGCTAGTTGTAGACGTCGTCTCCAACCCCAACTGCTGTGTTGCACGTTGTGCTGCTATTCAAGAGCTCCCAAAATAATAATCATCAAAAGTGAAGTCTCCTTTCGCTTTATCCTCCATCATAACTTTCAGCTGCAAAAACCCTAATATTTGACCTAATTAGGTCACTTTATCTTCTAATTTGCAGTTGACTTGCATGCATGCACCATTAAATAATGCTTGGATGGCATGCACGAAGGTGGCCTTTGGCCCCGGTGGCCCTTCTTGACCTAATGGTGATGCCCTAGATTTTCTATGGATGGCATCAGTCCTTAGATGATTCCCTAACTGTCAGTAACCGCTCGAACCCACAGGAATCACATAGGTTAGCGGTTTTGGGCCTCAAGGCCTAATTGAAAGAGGACATTACAAAGGCCATCCCCAGAATTCTCAACTTGGTGCAAGGCTCCAAGGTAATCACAAGTTGCCATCTAATGTTTGCAATGGAAGAGATTGCCACCATTCTACCTCAATTTTGAGTCATCAAGGACTCCCAACTAAAGAGAAAACAAACAAATTAACTGATACACTAGAAAATGTTAAGGTTGAAGAGATCATCCTTGACCTTAATAGAGCTTGGAAAGGACTACGGGACAGCCAGATTAAGCAGGACTGCATCAAAATCAACTTAAGACCGCCTGAATAGGGCGTCATAGATGGGACAGCCCTCCCAGCTGCCACCCACCATCCATCCTATCTATCTGGTACATGTTGGAACCTAACATCTGCAATGGAAGAGATTGCCACCACTCTGCTTCAATTTTGAAGCACCGAGGCCTCCCAAGTAAGAGAACTCAGAAAAATAAACAAACAAGCTAATACACTAGCCAATGTTAGGGTGGAGGAGATCATCCTTGACTTTGAAAGAGCTTGAGAAAAACTACAGGACTCAAAAGACTTGCAACAACTGGCTGAGGTGTCAGGGATTGCACAGCCATCCCTACTGCCACCCACCATCCATCCCATCGATCAGCTGGCAGATAAAGGAGGCTTGGAAGAGAATGATGTAGTTAGGAGGGGAGGCCTTATGACCACCCCCTCGTTAAGCCCACACCCCTGGATGCCATGACGAAATTGTATTTCATCCTACAGCATTGCAAGACTATGAAATGTCATGACACTCTGGAATATATTTTAGAAGAGAGTGCAAGGGTCATAGAATCCAGTTATCGCCTTGATTGACAAAATGGAGCTTAAAATGGATGCCCCAATAGCCACCTGCCTTCATAGCAAACAATGGCCTTTCCATCAAAAGAAACATAGCATGCAGACAGGAAAGCGAATGAATGGGAATAGCAATTTTGATTCACAAGAATTTGTCAAACGTAGAGAATGTAGGAGAAGTAAAACCCTCTGTTCAGAGACCAACCTCCGGCCTTGAAGGCAGCCAGGAAACAAACAATATCATCTTAACACAGTCCAAAACAAACTGATTCTCAGCAGATATGCAGACAGACATAAGCCAAACGTCATCAGGAGGGTTGTACCTCAGAAAAGGATAATCAGTAGATGAAAAGCTGATGTAGAACTGTCGGAAATTGTGCCAGATATTGGCTTCTATAGAAGCAGAATCGTAAAGTTTTCCAGAATCTTGGACCTTTATTGGCAAACAAAGGAATTTGTAGTCCGATGCCATGACAAACTCGAGGAGAGCAGCAGTATGATTCTATGACAATTGTGTGGAGTTAAGGAAGCTCAATGAGAATTGGTGTTTCTTTCTCCATAACATCCAAGGCTCTGAGAAAAATGCAACAGATGACAAATCTACAGAGGGCAAAGAGCAAAAACGTGGAACCCAACCTCAGCACCCAATCAACCTATACGAGAAAGAAGTCCAAGATGCTTGAATTTCAGGTTCACCCTCTATCTGGTTACATTTTGGTAGTGCTTTTAGCAAGCTGTTCTAATAGTGATAGGATAGTAGTGTCACAGTGTCTCTCTGTTTTTACTCAGTTTCTGTACACTACAGAATATTATGAACCCTTGGCCATAACAGTTTAACCCACATATCAAGTTTGTTCCTCCAACTGGAAATAGGGGGACAAATATGTATATTTGAACTGGACATGACCGATAAACCTGCTTGCTTGAAAATAAAATAAGAACATTTTCACAAAAGCGAGCAAATTGCAGACAGTTGAATAGACCAATGACTAACTTACTCTCACTGTGCCAACAGCTATTCTAAAGTCGTGAAGATGGTATTCATCATTTTAAATCAACTACCCTGCATCGTTTTTACAGCTAGTGAAAATTATGATCAATAAATCTCTGTATATTATGTCAAATCATTTACAAAATTAAAATGAATGCCATTAATTTTTATGTGCAATGAGAAAATAAATTATACTCTTTATAGAAAAATATTACAGATTCTGCAGTAGATGAAAATCATATGATTGTTGAAACACACCTTGACGATGGGATTGTTCAATTAAATGATAACAAGAATTTTACTACAAATTGCTTTAAATAGAGAACCATCACAGACTTCGTGAAAATTGCCATTTCAGCTTTCCTTGGTAAATGTCATGCAGTTCTAAAGAAGTTTATTTACATCAATGCAGTAAAATGATAAAGCAATGTGTCCAGATTCCAAATAACACAATGTTCTTAAATTTATTCTCCACATGTGCAAATGTCCAAGACTGAATTGTCTCCTCCAAATACAAATGGATAAAGTAATTCACAATAATATCATTTGAAAAAAAAAACAGCAAGATCAGCAATTAATATCCCCAAGATGGAAGGAGATCCAACCAGTTAATGAAAAAGGCCATGACTATGGTGACAATGACCTGGCAAAACATGTCAGGTACTTATTACAATGCTTCACAAAATCTTGCCACATAGAAGATCCAGAATCTTAGTCAAATCCTCTTGCTGGAAGTTTGCCTTCTATAACACGGTCTGGAACAAGCAATTCTGGGGGAAACTCCCGAACGACACCCAAATGAGAATCATAGTCATCACTCTGCCTTGCTAACTTCTTCCGCAGCACCTTATATGCCTCAATTTCATCATAGCTCTTTGCATTTTCTCTTGCATGCAATTCTGCTAAGTTTTGATAATTTAAAGCTGACTGTAAGATGAATTCAATCTCTTCCTCACTAAGCTTTCGTAAAAATTTTGCAGGGTTCCCTGCCCACACCTGGAAAAAGAGAAATATTTGAGACCACGAGTTGAAGTTTTTGAAATTCCTTTCTTCTGTTTCTTCTTAATACTGCATTCTTTTTTTCCAAATCTGAACATATCTAGAAGGAAGGTATAAGTTTTGAATTTTTTGTTACAAAACCCTGTGATCAGATAAATCAAGCTCCAAATTTTACAATCAAGAGATTAAGTTGGCTAAACAGTTGGAAGTCAGTATATTCTTTGTCTGTCAATTCTACCTTTTTGTTAATAAGTTGTCCAAATTCTACTTCCAAATATTTTTTCAATCGACCCAAATTTTATCTTTAATTATAGCTTCTATCAGATTATTCTTTCCAGCTTAGAATGTTGGAAATTGTGCAACTTCGGAAATTATTTTTATTGTACTTGCATTGTATTTACTTGTACCTCCTACGGGAGATTATACTGATGCAATTACTCATGTAAACCCTGTGTTACCGGATCCACCACCCCAGTGTGTAGGATCCACAGATCCGATACGTATCTGGATCGGATCCACCATGAAAACGTATCCCCTGCAGAAGGAAACGTATCTTGGTTCCATGAACCGGATCCTGTGAAAAATGAAAAATATCTTGAAATTTTCAAAGGGATCCTGTGAAAAATCAAACAATTCCTGAAATTTTCAAATGGATCCTGCAACTTTGAATGCTTCTATGACCCATTGATCCCCCAAACAAATTAATTTTTTAATGAAAAACTTAAAAAACCCTAAACACCTAATGGCTAAAAGCGTAAACCCCATTCCTGCTCAAGGTCTGATCTATCCTTATGTCAAGATATGCTCTTGAACTCTGATATATCAATATCAAAGTCTGCGCTCTCAATGTTTTTATTTGATATATCTTTATGGTCAAGGTCTGCTGTCAAGGGCTGATCTATCTTTATGTACTATGTCGTTGCTCACTTCACCTCCATTGTTCTGTAGTCTTGCCATAGCTTTCAAAAAAACCACTTTATTCCCTGTTGATAGGGACATGTGGATGTGGCTCACAAAAACACCATTATTACCTGCTTCAAGTTCATGCTGAAATGGTTTTTAAAATTATCAATATCACAACTTATCAAATTATCAGTCATGGTGCATGAACTCTCTTTTTTGGCAATAACTTATGGTTCTACTCTAGTGTTTCCTAAATAGTTTTGTTTCTTCATTCTATATTTCTATTTATTATAAAACTATTTTTATAATTGTTTGTACTTGTCGTTTCCCTGCCGTATCCGGATCTTGGGTTTTAAAAAATCTAGCAAATCTGTATCCGTATCCGTATCCTGGTAACTTAGTGTAAACCCTAGAAAGAATTAATGTAAATCCTGGGGAAAGAATACACAAGGAAGAATAAAAATAAAATTATTTTTGCATTTCCCCAACGTAGGTCGGCCCCTGTCATGCTGACAAATCAGCCCAGTAAAATTTCACTTGGAAAATCAGTATAAATAGGAGGCACCCCTCCTCACTCATTCACTCACTGACTACATCTAAAATTCTGCATCTTTAGCATTTATTTTCTAATATAAAATAAACCTGCCATCCCATAGCTCATCAGCTTTATTATACTATAGTTTTCATTTAGAATTGGTAGAAGTGGGGGAGGTTCAGGTCCACAGTGTTATATATCTATGTGCATCCAAGTGTTGGGAGCACACTTCCTGGAGATGGCTACAACAGCAGGGACGTTTCCCAAACCACCCTTTTTGAGTGACCGCAAGGAAATGCAGATTCGGCCATCAACATGAAAAGGGGGACTCCCACAAGAACCCTGAAAAAAGGGTACTTCTAGACACTCCCTTCCCAAAAAGTTGCACCATGGAGAGAAAAGACAGAAAGATAATAATAAAACTAATAGAAAAAATCACCAACTGTGAAGCATCTACCCTTTAAACACCAATCACACTTGATATAAACCCCTCTATTTAAACTTACACTTGCAATATTTTGGGCAGGGTCCCTTAAGTCAGGAACCCTGACATCCCCTACGTCATTCCCTAAAACTTGAGGCTGCCTCCATACATCCCACAGACGCATTTCCACATCCCCGTGTCCTGGAAACTCAGTGCCAGAGATAGAGAGATATTTATGTTGTAGAAACAATTCTAAGAAGCACAAACTTTAGGCATCTTCGACTTAGGAAAGGGCATATTTTAGGAAAGCATTTGAAAGGGGTATTTGTTGAGTACTGCTGGTGAGAATTATTTATTTTTAGCAGAGAGGGGAGAAGGCCAAGCAATAAACATATTCTCACCACAACCAATCAACCATTATGTGGAACATTTGTTCAAAATCCCCTTTAGGTATGTATTTCTGAATGGAAACTTGGATTATGAAAAAAAATAAAGCATTATCTGAACAATGCACATTTCAGTTTCATTACTCCCAAAGAAAGATATAGAGAAATGAATTATCGCCATATGTTGTTCCACTTATCCCCAAATACAGTCATTCATACATCTACATATAGAATGTGCAGATTCTTTGAACAGCTTTCAATATCAGCATCATAAATTAAAAATGTGGAAATGCTTTGGAAAGATTGCAAAAATAAAGGATGTTCATTTTTTCCTGAGTTGTCGAACACTACAGAGTATTGATCAAGTACTACCTTGAGAATAGTTACCCTATAATGAAGTTAACAAGAAAAAATGCCCAGTTTCAATGGAATGAAGGTCAACAATAAGAACTCCAGGAAATGAAGCTTCAATTGTTGATTGATGTGTACAAAAATAAGACTTAACAATAAGAGGACCTATTGAATGAATTTAAGGAGAGTCATGGCCCTATCCTCTGCTGAGTCTCATCACTCCTTCCATCCCAACCCCCCGACTCCCTCTTCCCTCATCCTCTGCTCATTACTCACCACCTAAATCAACTCTTCCCCCTCATCCACACACCCTAACCACTATACCCTCTATCCATTCCTCCTCTAGCCCTTCCTCGACCCCCAGCATATTCCTCTATCAACCATGACCTCCCCAATCTATTCCCCATCCAACTCATCTTCCCTATATATTATTCCAGTCCTCTCCAAATCCCATGCACCCACCACCCCAATGTGACCTTGTTCCACCATTAATTTCTTCTCACAAATGGCACTCCAAACCTAATCTGCAGGTTCACATTGTCCTGATCAATTCCCTGTCCAACTCGACTTCCCTAGATAGCATTCAACACCCCCCTTCCCACCCCCCACCTCATTGTGATCTCGTTCCACCATTATTTTCTTCTCACAAACTTTATTTTCTTCTCACAAACAGCACTCCAAACCTAATCTGCAGATTCATCAGTTCTCACAAACGACAATCCAAACGGTTAATGCAACAGGAGGCAGATTTGGACCCGCCGGGGATAAGATTGTAGTTGCAAATCCCATTCTACAAGGTTATAAATGCATTTACAGTGCGTTTACCAGTTGTGTCAAGCACAGCCTCCCCTTGTCAACCAAACTCCAACTAGGCAAACCATTACAAAGGTGACATGGCTCGTTTACAGTGTTTGGAGTCTAACAATAGCAAATTACCTGGCTTTGTTGATGACCTTACCAACAGAACTGTGGAAATTGAATTCTAGAACCATAGCCTTACACAGTGGGTCAAGAAAATGAAGTATCAGAAGAACCAATACCTTCAACTCCCTCTATACTATATGCGAAATTAAAAGCATTAAAGAATTGACATTCAAGAAGCAAGGTCCCCCGCTTGCAGAAGTCGAGGCAGTTGTTCAAACAAAAATTAATGAGCAGTGCCTTAGACAAACCAAGGACTTGAAGGGCCAATGCAACGCTGTTACTTCGACTTTGTTTTACAAGAGACTGTTTTCGAGCCCTCTGAGATAAAATAAAGCTCTTCTCTCTACAACAAGCTTTACTTGGATGTTAATATTACCAGGTCACCACATATAGATGCATTCTTAGTTCTAACAAGCCCGAGCACATGTCTTTGCGGCGAGGGAGGGGAAATGGGTTGTGGCAATCATAATCTTTGTGCAAGGAATCGTCACTCCCCATTGGGTGCTCCAACCCTAAATCCTCTAAATGATATTGTATGCGGTACAATAGGGTCATCATATCTTTCAGTTTGCTTCCTAAGATCATCTCTTCATCACTGAGACCCATGGGACCCCTAAATAAGAGCTCTTTAATATTATAGAATAGCGTCGTGTTTCATCTTGCATGAATTATACTCAAGGTTGACATTCTAGAACAAGATTCCCTTCAATGTATCATTTCAACGGTCAGTTTTGATGAGCACACCAAACTTATATGGGATGTGAATTAGCGGTTGTGTTCCTCTCTTTCAGGATGTGTACATCACAATTTTCTACTTTTACCTTGCTTTCTCAAGTTCTGCTATCCATGATGAGTAAAATGAGGGACCCATTCCTCAACTTGTACCTAGACATCTCTCACTATTCCTTGATGAGTGATGTTATTCTCTTACAAGGTATTTCATGTTAAAGATAGTGTAGCCGCGAGACCCATTCCCAGAGAGGATGGCACCTTAGTCAGTTAACTAAAGTTCCTGGTTAGTTAATCAGGCAGAATAAGTCCCTAGAAGGTACCCTAGGGCCCCCAACAATCTCCCGAGGTTCTTAGTCTGCGACCAGACAATTTCTTGAACATGAGATCCAGGTTTCTTGAACACGAGATCCAAGCATATCTTGCAGATTGAAACAGAGACTTCCTGCCTGGGACCTGGCAGATTCTTGGTTTGGGACTAAGCAGTTCCTGCGGGTACTAACCTGGTCAGTTAACTAGGTGGATCTTGGTTAGTTGACCAAGACAATGATGTGTTATGTCCTTTCTCCTATATGGTTATTGCCAGGTTGCTTCTCAAGGGATTAGCCATCCCTTAATGATGTCACTGGCACTTGGCATTTAGGAGCAGTTTGGAGGACCAGAGGATCACATCATCTAGTTTACACCTTCAGTATACAATGTTGATAAAACTCAAACTATTGTATAGAACACATATACCTTGAGAGAGAAAGATTAAAGTACTTGGTCTTGTGTGTTAACAGGGTTGTTTCTGCACCTTAATGGTACACCTTGGTCTTGTGGGTGAAGGAGTTATCTTCCCACCTTGTTGTGACCCCTCTAGTTGACTTATGGTCTTATGTTTCCCTATTGGTCCTACTACCCTTCTTGTTTGTGGTACCTTGGCCCTTTTACCATGATGACTTAAAGGTTTTTATTGTTCTTGTTTTGCATGACCATTTGACCTTAGGTACTCTATCCTAAGTCAACCTAGCTTTATTTTTTATATTTTGATTTGGTAAACCTACTAAAAGCTAGGGTAATTACGTGACCCTTCTAGAAGGCATGTCAAGATATAAATTCAAGTCTTAAGCTTCATTTAGCATGGGTCTTGATAAGAGAAAAGTTTATATCTGTTTCTTTATCTGCTTTAGGGTTTGTTATTGTTGGTTTAGCTTGGTGTCTTGGGTCTTTACTACTGCTAGGGATGGGTTGTACCTCCTAACGTTGTTTTTTTGCAAGTTGTGACCTCCTTACTGCTAGTTTAGTTGGGTTGTACCTCCTTGTTGTTTTGATCTAGGTCGTGATCCCCTTCCTGCTATTTGAAGCAGATCGTGCCCTCTAGGGCTAGGCCGTGACCTATGTGAGCACTATAAGGGCAGAGCCGTGACTGTTGTGACCTCGCTAGAAAGGGCCATGACTGTGTATGCCCTCTAGGGTTGGGTTGTGACCTATGTGAGACCTCTAAGGGTTGAGTCGTGACTGTTGTGTCCTCCATGGGCCAGGTCGTGACTGTTGTGTCCTCCATGGGCTGGGTCGTGACTGTTTATGCCCTCTAAGCAAGGTCGTGACCTATGTCGATGCTACAGACCTAGACCATGACCTATTTGGGTGAACTAGGCTAGGTCGTGACCTATGGATGCTACGAATCTGGGTTGTAAATTGCTTGGGTGCCTCAAACTCGAACCGCTACCTTCTTGGGTACCCTTGACTAATGTTGTGACCTCTTACTAGGGTTGTGACCCTTGTTGTATGGCCAAATTTGAAGTTGTGACCTCCTATTGCTGGCATACTTGAACCGTAATCTCTATGGGCTGCAAACTTGGACCGTGATCTTTCTATGGGCTACAAACCTTGGCTATGACTTGTATGGGCTGCTTAATCTGTTAATTTGGGTTGTTAGGATTTAGTAGAAAATCTTGTTGAACTACTAAGTTTGATATGTGATCTTGTGGGCATGTTTAGAAGGTGACATTACCTTCATGAAATTGTTGCTATGTGTTCTAGAGTTTGAAGATTTCATTCACTTTCCCGAACTATTTTGGCCAAGCATCTTGATGTCTATACTTGTCTAACTTTACCTACTATTTCTCTCTCAAGGTATATCCTCTATTCCTTTTAAGACTTGCCTTCAAAAGACAAGGTCTGATCCCAAAAGATATTTGAGAATAAGGAATACCTAAATGTGACTGAACCGATTCTTCAACCGAAGTATGATGTTACCTAAGGCTGAGATTGAAGTCTGGAGACTCTAGACAATGGAAACTAAGCACTAGTAAACACCAAAAATTTTGAAAAAACCTTTAAACAATCTTTAAGAAATTAGTAATTAGTAATTACTAATTTTGAGTAACTAATTACATCATAAAATGAAAAATCAAAGTTTTGCATTCGCTAAAATAGGACCCAAAACCCTCATTTTAAATCCACAAAATGCCATTAGTGTGCCCTAGGATCACTTTGAGACTTTGAGTTTGTAGTTTGTCAGTGTCTAGCTTGAGAAGAGCGGGGATAGTTCGAAATACAGTTAACAATTTAACACAGTCGAAATGTAAATCAATTTTTATTTTTTTATTTTTGTCTGATTTGTTATTTTTTGCAATCAAAATATGTTAAAAAGGTTTTTTAATGTTGCAAGTTCAAAGTTTCAAAGTAGTTTTCACTTCCAAAATCCATATTACAAAGTTGCAAACATGCAGAAGATTTTGGCTCCATTCTGGGAGTATGCAGAACCTGTTGATCCACATAATTGGCAAAAGCTTAGATATAATTTGTGTGGGAAGGATATGACGGAGGGGATAAGTAGGCTCAAATACAACCTCACATAACTGACAGGGCACGAGGTGGATATTTGTAAAAAATCCACTCCTGAAATTATTCATAGGGCCAAACTCACAATTGAAGGTATTGGCAAGAGGAAAGATGAAAGGGAAGAGTTGAGGCAAGAACTTGGAATGAGAACAACATTAGGATCCGAGACAACCAAACACACTTCAAGGGGAGGGGGAGAGAGAGACCTCATCCTCATCTTCTGCAATACCTTCAACTGCATCTCCTTTCTTTGTTATGAGGTCTGCGCCTAGTGGACGGTATAAGGTCAATGTACAAGATAAATGGGAAAAAGGAAGCAAACAAACTTATGGGTGAATTGCTTTTATGGAGTGCTATTCCTTTCCACTTTGCGAGTAACCCATTCTACGTGCCTATGTTTGACGTTGTTGGTATTGTTGGGATGGCGTATAAGCCACCCACTTAACAGGAGTTGAGAGGGCCCATCCTTGATAATGAAAAAGACGATTGCACTTCTAGGTTAGAGGAGCTTCGAGGTTCATGGGAGGCCACAAGATGCACTGTGATGTCAGATAGTTGTACTGATACGAAGGGTAGGACCCTTCTCAACTTCTTGGTTCATTGTCCCAAGGGCATAATGTATATACAATATGTGGATGCATCTGCACAGGTCAAAGATGTAGCATTATTATGTTAATTGTTGTATGGGTTCATCCAAGAGATAGCCCAGCAGCATGTTGTCCAAGAAATAACGAACAACGTTGCAAATTATGTGGCAATTGGCAAGACATTGTATTGACTTGATCTTAGACGATATGGGAAAGATTGAGTTTATCAAGGATGTCATTGATTCAACAAGAAGCATCACCAAATTTATATACAATCCTTCTTTTGTGCTTAGCTCGATGAGGTGGTTCACTCGTGATAGGGAATTGGTCCATCCATCCATCACTCACTTTGCCACTTGTTTCATCTCTCTATGGTCTCTCCTTACTTCTATGTGGGACTTGCAGACTATGTTCCTTTCAGTTTAGTGGCGTGCTTTATCAATTAGCACTAAACCAAAGGGTCATGCCATATTCAGGCTAGTGTCATACCAAGAGAGTTTCTGGGATGGGTGGAAGGAGGTGTGTACTATCTATGAACCTTTGGTAAAGGTTATACGCTTGGTTGAGCGAGACAAGTCGACAATGGGCTACCTATATGAGGCCATGGATAGGGCCAAAAGATGCCATTCGTACCTACTATGAGGACAAGGGGGATGAGGGGCAAGCAAAACAACAATTGATATGGGAGGTGACTGATCAACAATGGAACATGGTGCCAAGTAAGCTTCACCTTGTTTCAAAATTTAATTCCATTACTTTCTTTGTTTCAAATTTCAAATTTTCAATGTCCTCTCTTATGTTTCTCCAATTCATTGTAGATTTGGTGGGAAACCTATGGAAGACGAGTACCCCATCTCCAAAAGCTTTTTGTTCAAATCCTTAGCCAGAAATGTAGCTCTTTTGGTTGTGAGCGCAACTAGAGTGTATTTAAAAAATACACACCGAGAAGTGCAACAGGTTAGAGGATTTATGTCCCATGGGTAATTTATGTATTCTACATTCTAATTTGATAAATTTTATTGTAAATTAGTATACTTTATTTAGTTGATTTCATTGCATATGAGATACATTGATTGTACTTTTTGGTGATCCATGAGTCGAGGACTCAAGATCCACGACACGATTCATTTTTTATGTGTTATCATTGGACATCTTATACATCTTATATATCGGCTTTCTTTCCATATTCAAGTGCGAAAGTGTTTATTTGTTGTTCTTGTTGCTTTAGATGTTTAGAAAATTGAAAAAAATGAATTTTTTTGTATATTTTAAGTTTGTCAATATATTGTCAATGTTTGTCGACATTTTCAACAATTCAACAATATATTCACCGACACGATCTTTGTAACACTGGTTTTACTCTATCCCAAGGGAAGAGTTATTTCAAATACCATGAAGAATTGGCATCTTTGTGACACTCTTGAGTCCTTGGTCATCTCTGCACAACACGTGGCCTCTCAGATTTCATCAAGACTACTATCAAGATCATGTAAGAATGCCCTCTCCAACATTTTTGGGGATCTACACTGATAATCTCACATCTTTTCCCAAAGAGTATTTGGGACGAATATGGGGAACTTTTTCAAAATGTCTTGATGTCTATACTCCCTTTGTTGATGATGCTATCCTCCTAGCGAACACAAGGACACGAGACATGGATGGCACGCAAATATGAGTGCCTGACATGGACACAGTGACCCACAGAATCAAGACACGGAGGATGCGTTTTATACACACACACATAGATATAAGTAATTTTTTTTAGAAACTAGAACATTTACAAATATTCAATAGAAATTAGAATCAACACACATTATAAATTCACAAATCACAATGAGACACATAGATGATAAGCAATAGCTCAAGATGTCGAAGCCATATTTCTCATTATGTCATCAAAATCAATATCTATTACATAGATGTCGAAATAACACTGGCAATAGTAAATACAAAAAGGGGTAAATCAAGATGGAAGAATCTCATCTATCAATAGTCCTCCTCCATGCCTTAATCAACAAACTCATCATCGTTCTCTTCATCCTCCGCCTCCTCCTCCTCCTCCACCTCCTCTCTGCCCATTTGGCGATCTGCATTTATTGGTGTGGAGAATGACCACTCTAAAGGATCACTATCATCAAAAGTGACTGCCTCTTACACTGGATCATTAAGATTTGTGTTGGCTAATGCCAACTCAACACTGTTTTCCAAAACAATATCATCAAGAAACACTTCCCACATCTTTGCCTTGTCCTTCCGCCACTCCTCCCTATTCTTGTAAATAAGATGAAGGTTGGAATGCACATACACCATCCTCTTTGCCCTGGACTGCTCAATCCTACGTTTCTTCAAACTATACAAGTTCCCATATGTGCTTCAATTCCTCTCACAAGAGGATGAAGTACCTTGAGAGATGACCCTCAAGGCTAACTTATGTAGAATAGGGCATGTTACCCCATGAGTTGCCCACCAAACATAGGGTTTCCCAACCCCCCTGTCTCTAAGCACATCATAGCCTCCAAATCTCCCAAGAATTGTGGAAAATTCTACAAATCCCTCCTCCGCCTCATTAAGTAAGTCTCTATCCAAAATAGCCATCTAAATCCTATCTTCCTCCCCTATGAAATCTCTTCATCCATGTGAGGAGGGACTCTGTGCAAGGGCCCTGGCCCACCATTGAGCCATTTATGACTGTATAAGTTGGGGTTCAATGAGTGGGCTAAGCAATGCAAAGGTGTGCAATTCTTATCCCACCTAGAGATAAGAATATGCTATATGGTGGACCATAAGTTCTTTGCCAATGTCTCATAACAATGGTCCTCATGGACTCAATCATGGAATCCCGCCCCTCATAAACATGTAGGATGGATTGATCCATGTCTGCAAACCGCAACAAAGAAATGACCGGTTCCATGATCTTAATGGTAAGATCTACCCTTCCCCACCAACCATCATCTAACACTGTGTCCTTTATCTTTTTTGAAGCAATCTGATCCACTTTTCTCCAAACAAACCAAAACTCTGAAATAGCCATGGACCCAATAGCAGCTTTAACCTCCCTCAACCTCTTGAGCATGATGAATGAGGAAGCAAACCGAGTATCAACAATCTTCAACAATGAAAGATGTGTGTACTCTTTGTAGATTGTGAGGGCATTGGTGTGGTTTTGTACAAAGTTACGGATATGACATGCATCATCAATAAGGTTGCCAATCTAAGTCACATCCAAAGCAATAGATTTCAATGTTAAATTCAAAGAATGGAAAATGCAAGGTGTCCAAAATACCAGTAAGAGCAATAAAAGCAAATATAAATGAGTCGAGACCCTACAACTAACAACCCAAATCTATAAATGACCTTTCCCCTAGGGCCGAGGTGAATCTTATGCTAAATTAAAAGAATGAGGAAATTAGCAAATCAAGGTATCCAAAATGAAGATACCTGTCGATATTTAGCTTCCACAATCATGCTAGCAACCTTGCAACATGTGCATAGTTCGTGGTCATTTTAACACAAGATAAATCACCTATTTCTTCGATGACTTTGATGATCCACCGCTTTCAAGAACACTAGTCCATTTTTGGAAGACACCATGAAATTGATGAGTGGATGGTGTGTTCCATTCATCCATCCATCAAAAACAATATTGACACCAAATGAGGGCCATGCTGATATAATTAGCTCACGAATTGTATCCAACTCCTTTTCCTTAATAAACAATGCGGTTCTAAGCTTCTTTGAACCAAGTGGCACATAACCAGCGGGAGCTCGTTCAATTCGACTTCAACACATCTCAATAAACAATGGTGACCATGCAACATTGAATGAAATGGAGTTGAGGTAGAAAAAGAATGCAATGGTAAGCCCCACTTCTTCTCATGTATCTCGTTGGAAAATCATGTCCATTGGACCAACTTGGAATGGCCTTTTTCTTGTTGGATGAGCATCAACCTCACTCCCTCATCTGCTAGGTGGAGGCTAGTTCTAGAGGGTTTCCTCAAGAGTGGAAGAGGATCCTCATTCTTTTGTGTCTTGCTTGTTGCTACCACCTTCCCTAAGCCAACATGATCCCCACTTTCCATCTCTCTCCTTTGGGAAACACTCACTACTTTACATGAGAAATCCCACGAGGAAGGGCCAACAAATGGCCCTTAACCCGATAATATTTGCTCTTGAGCTCATTCTTGCAGAAGTTACAACTCCAACTCACATTGCCTCCCACACCAAGCTTTGCCCCAGACCCTTCTTTCCTCGTCACATACTTCCACAAAGGGTATTTTATCTCTTGGGCTCGTTGTCTTCCTATAACAAGGTTAAATTGAGCATGAACTCCACTATTAGTAGATGGAGCACTAGCAGGAGTAGAACAACTTAAACTTGGAGGAAGAGGAGGGGAGACACTAGATTGGGCTTTGATCCGTTTCCTTTGCCCTTTAATTGTTTTCCCAGCTGATTGAGACATTCTTCTTCTTGCTTGATGATGAGCTTGAATCCTACCAACGAAATCAACCCACAAAGGCAAAACCCTTGCAAATCCTCTTCACCTGCAAAAACAATCACTCTCACACCTCTCTCTTCAACTGCAAATTAATAAATGTAAGAGAAAAGTCAAGTTTTAACCCCCTACAAGCCTCATTTGTGCCATTTTTGTGTCCTAAAATCGGGACACGGTCTGCACATCGCGAGACACGATGCAAACACGTGTTCGACAAGTGTTTTGGTCGTGTACTAAATTACAACATGACCAAAACATGTGTCAAACACAATTTTGCGTTGTATTTGTGTTCGTCACGATGGCACGAGACACAGAGGGGGCCTTGGACATGTCTGGTTTCATATTTCCTAAGGCGTTATAGAGATAGTTTGATGCTCTTTCCCAATTTTGTGATTTTCAACAGTCGGCAATCAAATTATAGGTAAGACCAGAGTTACGATGCATCACAAAGCCCTCTTCTCCACATCACCTTCATCTTGAGACTGGCATTCCAACCACGACTTGACAAGGGGTGTTGAACGCTTGCCATTTTAGAGAGACAAGGTTTCAAAAGTCACTTCCAAGACATCGTAACCAAGATGTAATTCTTGAACACTAATCAACCAACAATTCTCTATCGTTATGAGGTATGGGAACCTAGGTTACTCCAAATCGACTTGACTTCGAATAAGTGAGCGCAATTCTTCATGCCATGGCCCATCATTTGTTGCAAGTGGGCAATCACCCAACCCATCATCCAAGCCAAGCTCATGCCACATTCTCTGCATCCAGAGGCCATTGTTAAATTGCTCTTTTCCATTGATTCGCCTCTAAGAAGACCTAGGTACCATTATCTAGCTCTCTACTCTAAATCCCTTGCCTCTACAGGGTTGTCTGAGCAAGTTCAATATTGGTTTGCAAAGGCATACAAGTTTCTTTAGTCAATACCCATAGCCCATGACCCTTGACCACCTGCCCCCTTTTAAATACTCTCTAGACACACTTAGCAACATTCTATCATCTAAACATGACCTAAACAACATTATCAAAGAGAGCTCTTATAAACAGTATTATGTCACATGGAATGCACCTCAAGAGGGTCTCAAACTCAAGATGGCTTTCTAGCTTGCACACATCATGCAAATAAGAGATGGCCTTATTGATCAACCAACATATACGTGTAAGCACTAGATAGATGCCCTCGTGAATCCCTTAATCAAATTCAAAGTCGGCTCTCATCACCTCATAGGTAAAAATGATCATTATCTTCCTCTTTCATATACCATCTTTGCCACCTACAAGCAATGGTATTGTAGGATCAGATCATCTCATCACCTCATCTTCATAACTCCCATTAACTATGAGATCCATGGGAGTTTCTACACTCTTTACTTCAAAACAAATGGGTTCCTCTCCACATTCCTTTAATTTCAAAATTATAGATGTTAGGATCTTGGATTCTGATCGCATGCCCTACGTAGAACACCTCATCGAGATACTTCCAAGAGGAACATTTTCCCTTATTGTTCAACCTACATAAGGCAACAAAGGGTGGCTAATGATTCAAACTTTTTCAACCGTCAAAACAAAGAGGCATTGAATCAATTGTCAACACACCCTCCCCCCAGATAGGCCACCCTTCTTCCTCTTTCAAGAGACTCAGAAGGAATTGACACCCTAAAGCCCATGATGGATGACATAGGAATAGCAAACATTGTAGTTCTAGGAGATCACTAAACCAAGGATATACTTCTTGTTTAAAGGTACCAACCTCCATGCTTCACCATGTGGTAAATCATCAATTCAACCCATAACCTTGAAAAGTAGGAGTTGCGAAGCTCCTCTATCTAACCCCCACCCCAAAATCATTACTAAGGTTACAATGCAAGGGATCCTCACCCTTGTTATTCTCTAAACAACCTTCTCAAACAATGCATCAACCCCTTTACAAAGATTGACAACGCATATGAGGGGACTTCCCTCCTTTTTACTTTGATCTTGGCCCCTAGCTCTAGCACCACTAGACATGCTCTCTTCTTGAGATTGAGTTTGTATGCTTATTTCAGTTTATCCTTGTATTCTTTCCTTTTCAAACTAGCTAGTTGACCATTTATGGCTTTCTTATTAGATCTTTCATCTTTATTTACTCATTGTTCTTAACTTAAATTTAGAAACAACCATAGCACCTCCAACCTATATCACAATCATAGTGCTACTTTAGTCCCATTGACTTACTTTTGTGACATTTGTTGGACGTTAATAAAACGATATTATCTTATTTCAACACAAGCTCACAAAGGACGATCTAAAAGCAAGAAAATAAACATCATAGACAAAACCTAGCTCAATCAACAAAAAGTACGAGACTATACATGGACTAATGCTAAACACTCTAGGGAAATCAAATACGTAAACTCTGCAAAAGAAACTATGTTGAACATGAACCACCATACATTTTAGCTATAAGTTACTCTTTGGTTAACGTTCTTAGAAAATGGATCAATCCCTTTACAATGATCAAGGAATTAGATGGGGAGACTTCTCACCCTTTTTCCTGAGATGGAGCTTCAATGCATGTACTCGTTTCAATTTATGTTCATATATTCTTATATTTTCATACTATCTACTTTTTTTCCAAGGAAAACCTAGCAAGAAAACACCAAGAGATGCTTCCCCTGGTAATCCCATCAACGTAGACTAGTGTCCCTCACCCAGGGGAATTTGAACAAAGCACCTACTAGCACCAAACTAGCCAAATTCCCAACAACATTGGCAACAACCGACTAAGCTAACCCCTTGGGATAAACATACTAGCTACTTAGTGCTTAATGGACTTATTGTTAAGTCGTTCATCTTTATTTACTCGTTGTTAGCTTAGATCTAAGAGACTTATTGTTAGCTTAGATTTAAGAGATCCCACCAAGCTCCTACTTTATATTACATTTATGGCAATGTTATCGGAACCGAACCGGTCATCGAACCGGCGAAGCCCAAAATGTGAACCGGACCGGTCATCGAACCGGCGAAGCCCAAAATGTGAACCAGACCGGAACCGGCAAAAAACCGGGTAAAAAACCGGCAGACTAAAAAATACATAAAATATTCATATTTTGTAAAAAACATATATATTCATGTGCATACAAATGAATCCAAACCATTAATACAGAAATATGCAAACTTTCTCATATATATAGCAAATATGGGTGCAAATATACAAAATAGCACCTAGTGCAATACATCTCTGAGGTTCTGAACCAAAGTACATTAACAAAGTGGCTCCAAAGTACATTAGCAAAGTTTTATTTTCTAGTTTTCTTTTTTAAATTGAGTTTTGTGAGTCCCCAGTCCAGACCAACCGGTTTTGACCGCTTCCGGTCGATTCAGCTGGTTCTGACCAGTCCCGGCCGGTTCCGTACCCAGTTTGGAAAAAAATCTGGTTTTATGATTTTTTTTTGCTGACCGGACCGGCCAACCCTGTAAACCGGTCAGACCGGCCAGTTTTGCCGGTTCCGGTTCGCTTCTGATAACACTGATTTATGGTACTATTTTAGTCCAGTTGACCTACTTATGTGGTCACTTGTTGAACACTAATGAAACTATATCATTTTATCCTATCTAATCTGATCTCAACACAAGGTAGTAATCCCATCAATGTAGACTAGTAACAATCAGTTGAGCTAACCCCTCGAGCTAAACATACTAGCTACTTGGACCTCAATAGCTTTGTTATTAAATGTTTCATCTTTAGTTACTCATTGTTAGCTTAGATTTAGGAAACCCCGCGACACTCCTAAGTTTATATTACATTTATGGTATTGTTTTTACCCTATTGACCTACTTTTGTGATCATTTGTTGGACACTAATCTCATCTCAACATAAGGTAGTGAGGGATAATCTAAAAACAAGAAAATAAACATCATCAAGATAAAACCTAGCCTACACTAATACAACATAAATTCCAAGACTATACATGGACTAATATTGAACACTCTTGGAAAAAAACAAATGTGTGAACTCTCCAAAAGAAACTAAGTTGATCTTGAACCACCATACATTTTAGTTACGAATTACTCTTTGGACGACCTGCTCAAGGAGTGCATCAGACCATTTAGAATAATTGAGAACTTGGATGAGGAGACTTTCGTCCCTTCTCTTGGTCTTGGCCAAAAACTCTAGCACCACTTGACATGCTCATGTACTCGTTTTTCAGTTTATGACCCTATGTTATTTCCTTTTTAGACTAGCTACTAAGCCCTCCATGACTTTGTTGTTAGATCTTACATCTTTAATTACTCATTGGCTTAGATTTAGTTCACACAAAGAGGGTCCATTATAGTTGATAATAATCTACCTAGAATTTTGAATTGAGACTATATAATCTATTCCATTAGCTGCCACAGCACTCCCACTTTGTAGTACACTGATGGGATTCTTTGTCTCACTGACCTACTTTTGTGGTCACTTATTTAATATTAACAAAATTATTTATCTGATTTATCGGATCTTATCTCCAGACAAGGTCGCAAAGGATAATCTAAAAGCAGGAAAATAAGCATCACACAGATAAATACTATAACATACAACATAAAGTACCATACTATAGGTGGACTTATACTAACCACTATTGGAAAATCAAACATGTAAACTCTGCGAAAGAAACTAGGTTGAACCAGTGTTATCGGAACCGGACCGGAACCGGCAAAACCGGCCGGTCTGATCGGTTTACAGGGTTGGCCGGTCCGGTCAGCAAATGTTTTTGAAAAAACCGGATTTTTTTCCAGACCGGGTATGGAACCGGCCGGAACCGGCCGGTCTGGACTGGGGACTCAGGAAACTCAATTTTTTTAAAAATACCAGAAAATAAAACTTTGCTGATGTACTTTGGAGCCTCTTTGTTAATGTACTTTGGTTCAGAACCTCAGAGATGTATTGCACTAAGTGCTATTTTGGATNTAAAATATGAATATTTTATGTATTTTTTAGTCAGCTGGTTTTTTACCCGGTTTTTTGCCGGTTCCGATCCGATTTCCGGTCTGGTTCACATTTTGGGCTTCGCCGGTTCGATGACCGGTCCGGTTCCGATAACATTGGGTTGAACAATGAACTATAATATATTGTGATTCCAAGAAACAAAATGGTGACACTCTACAGTCAGTGTGAACAATTTGCAAGAATGTCAGAGTAAGAAAGCTAATGGAAAAGATTATATAGTCTCAATTCAAAATTCTAGCTAGATCATTATCCACTATAATGGACCCTCTTTGTGTGAACTAAAGATGAGCAAAAGTTATAGAAAATCCTAGGCAAATAGTATTTTATAGGATCTAATATGAAACTCTAATTAAACTAATATTCTACTTTGGCGTTTTTATTGTGAGCAAAAAATCCCAAACAGCCTATGTATATAGGCATTATGTCCTGATGATCTTTGGGGATTTGTTATAACCTTAAATCTTGCCCTTGATTAAATGTGTATTGACCACAGAATCTACTTTGTGGGATAAAAATACAATTCTGACAACCATAAATCTTGGTTAATTTTGTAATTATGACCCACAAAACACTACTATTGACTAATTGTGTTCAATGCCAATAATTGAATAATACGTGAAATGATATGGAAGCCATAAATGCTTTGACCTTTGTTCTCAACCATCCTAGTTTTGGCATGGAAAGTACCTACACAATCTTTAGGCAAAAAAATGTATTAAAGACAACCCTTCCATTGGCACAATTTGAAACCTTATATGAAGCCCTTGGAACATTTTACATTAGGTCAGGTTAAAAGGCCAATTTGAGTCTTTTTACAATAGAAGTATCCTCCTAGATTATGAAGTAAAGCACAATAATAGCATCAGTTATACCAATTCAATATATCTTTCAACCTATAATACAGAACTAAAGATGTTACCTCTCCAGAGGGTATTCTGGCATTTTGTTTCACAAGTGATCCAGCTGCAACCATGGCGTTTTTTTCAAGGACAACTCCATCAAGAAGGGTTGCACCCATGCCTACAAAAGCCTCATCCTCGACAGTACAACCATGAAGCACAGCGCCGTGACCTGCCTAAAGCATGCAGTGTGTAAAACAGACCAATACATAATACATATAAATGAAAACATCCCTCCACAATCATTCACATATATAAGCATTAAAACAATTTGTGTATCCCAATATGATGTTTTCACATAACTCAACAGTGATCGTTAGAAAAAATCTT
Organism: Pseudotsuga menziesii; assembly: GCA_001517045.1. NCBI lineage: Eukaryota > Viridiplantae > Streptophyta > Pinopsida > Pinales > Pinaceae > Pseudotsuga > Pseudotsuga menziesii. The sequence continues at coordinate 509,721 of LPNX010290267.1, forward strand.
GTTTTGCTCTTCTTTATGCCGTATACAGTACACAACTAAAAACAAAATAGACCAACTCTGTACACAAAACATAAGCCTTTAGCTGTGTACTGTTTTCTCACAACTCAATAATGATCATTAGCAAAGAACTTGTTTTGCTCTTCTTTATGTTAGATACAATACACAGCTAAAAGCAAAACAGATCAACTCTTCAAAGAAAACATACACTACATGTTTTCACATGATTCAACAGTGATCATTAGAAAAAATATTGTTTTGCTCTTCTTTATGCCATATACGGTACACAGCTAAAAGCAAAATGGACCAACTCTTCACACAAAACATAAGCCTTTAGCTGGGTACTGTTTTCTCACAACTCAATAATGATCATCAGCAAAGAACTTGTTTTGCTCTTCTTTATGTTAGATACAGTACACAGCTAAAAGCAAAATGGATCAACCCTTCACACAAAACATAGGCTACATTGTTGAACTTTTACCTAGGAAGTGTTTGTTCACTCATGCCTTGGGGTGGACAAAGACACTTTAATAAGTGATCCCTAGCCTAATTAAAAAGGTGAAAATGACTTTTTTTCTAAAGTGACATTTTTAATGTGAGTTTGAGTTTATATTTTAAAAGTGACTTTGAGTATTAAATGTGGATGTGCATTAAATTCTCATTATTAATCAAAAGAGATTTTTTAATGATGAAATGAGATGGGCCCTAGATCTCATTTAGTTGGCTTTTAATCTAAGCAATTGATCTTAAAGCGGAAGTTACTCAAACAAAAAGGGCTTGAGAAGAGAGAGAGCAAGAGATACTCAGAGAGAGAAGAAGAAACCCTTGAGAAATTTTGAGAAGAATGAGTGACAGGTTGAAGATCAAATTAAAGGGCACGTTTCTCAAGGCAGGAAATCCATACAGCAGGCACATATTTCGAAAAGACCGTACTGTACCTGACCGTATAGCCACACAAATTTCAAGGCAGCAGGGTATGATTTTTTAGGTGAAGTACACAGCATTTAATGCTGTCCATACAACACAAATTTCGAGGAGCTGGGCACCACATTTTTTAAGGCAGAAAAACTGTACCATACAGCATAGAAATCAAGGCCGTGCAGCTGGTCCATATAGCCACATTGGTGAGGCCGTACAGCACGAATATCGAGGCAGCCGCACAGACACTTATCAAGGGGATATTGGCATGAATTTCGAAGAGATAAGTATTGCTGTGATTAAATATCTATTTTGCCTGAAAAAATAAAAATTCTCTCATACAGGTTTTTCCTGGGTCTGAGCATTTAATTTTCATGTGTAGTTGATTTAGAATTTCTGAGTATGGGATTAGGGCTGCTATATTTTTCAAAGTTCAAGAAGAAGAAAAGAAATCTCATATGTTTCATGCTTTTCAGTTAAAATTTTAGTTTTTCAATGTACATGCATGATGAGGTTTGGGAATTAAACCATATGCAGCACTGAAACTGAAACCGGGTTGGGGTTCTTAAAAATTTCCATGATATCAGAGCTTGATTGAAGGTTGAAAATTACACACAGAAATAAATTTCAGACTTGGAGAAATAAGGGTTGTTGAAAAAGAACAAGTTCTTGAACTTATTTGTAGTGATGGCTACCGGTCTTAGGATCGGAGATAGGTTGGAAGGGGCTGTAAATTTCAATCCATGGAAGGCTAGAACTGTAAGACATCGTGAACAGCACTACAGCAAATCCAGTGACTATTCCCGCAGAAGTTGTGGCCAAAGCCGCATTTGACAAGAAGGATATAAAAGCCAAAAGGATCCTTCTTGATGCAATAAAAAATCATGTGATTCCACACATATCAGGTAAAGTTCGAATGAAAATCGAAAATGGCATTAAGGGAGAAGTTAAAGAGCATTCGCATGAACAAGGGTGAGAATATAACCACTTACCTACAGGATTACACAAGTTAGAGATGAGCTTGGAGCTATTGGAGAGGTAAAAGAGAGTGTCGAGTTGGTATGTACAGCCTTGAATGGTGTGACGAATCCATGGGTTGTATTTGTGGAGTCGGCGGTTGCTCGTCAGCACATGCCTTCATGGGATCGTCTTTGGGATGATTTCATACAGGAAGGACCCGCAGGGGATATGTACAAGGCAGTACATCTCACAGCAAGTATGATGAGGAGAATGTGGCCGTAGCAGCAAAGGGGAAGAAGAAGAAGTTCAAGAAGGTTTCCAAGGGTGGAACCAAGTTGCAGGATGTTGAGAAGGACATGAGCAAAGTGAAATGCTTTGCTTGTCAAAATTTGGGCATTGTGCTAGACAATGCCCAAACAAGAAGAAGAAACAACAGACAACAGCTTCAGCAAAGATTGATGAGTATGCTGCTAGATTTGAGAGAGTTTTCTCTCTTTGTTGGTGGTTGTGTAGAGAGAGCATCATTCATCACTAACAAGGATTTTGAGGATCACATGGAGCATTCCATGATTGTTGGGCATTCACCGAATGCTTCCACTACATCCTCCACTTGGTACATTGATAGTGGAGATTCGAGTCACATGACAGGTGTTCAAGACACGTTCAGGGAGATTTCAGAGACATGCTTGGAGTTGGAGGTTGTCTTGGGTGATGATACAGTGGTGAGCACAGTTGGACGTGGGACAATCCGCTTTGACAAGGAGTCCATGGAGCCCATGGTATTGAGAGATGTCTTGTACGTCCCTGGGCTAAAGAAGAATCTTGTATCAGTTTCCTTGATTGAGGACAAAGGCCTTGGAGTATATGTCCTTGATGGAAAAGTTCACATCTTTTACAAAGCAGACGGTCCATTTGCTTCATATGTGATTGGAGTCAGATGCGGGAAACCATACAAGCTTCTCTTCCATCCACATCATGCATTGACACAAACACAGAGAAGCAATGAATTGTGTCAATTATGGCACAAGAGGATAACCCACCTCCATCAGTCAGCTTTGAGGATGTTGAGATACATGACCACAAGTTTTGCCAGATTTCAGTACAAAGTAGAGTTGTGTATGCAGAGGGTGTGCTTTGTGAAAGTACACCAAGATTGTTTTTTCGAGCAGTGAGAGCAGATCACAGGAAGTGTTGGTGTTGATTCATTCAGACTTGTGTGGAAACATGTCTTCTACCTCATTAACAGGTTTTGAGTATTACATTATTTTCATCGATGACTTTTCCAGGAAGACCTGGATCTACTTTCTGTGAAGCAAAAATTCAGAGGTCTTGCTTCGGTTCCAAGAGTTCAAAGCTCTTGTGGAGAACCAGACAGGAAAGAAGATGAAGGTATTAAGATCAGACAATGGGGGTGAGTACACTTCCCATGCTTTCGATGAGTTTTGTAGACAGGAGGGCATCAAAAGGCAGTTGACAGTTCCCTACACTCCATAGCAGAATGGAGAGGATGTAAGGAAGAATTGTTCGATAGTGGGTGTAGCTAGAACCATGCTACATGATCAGTCATCCTTTCTTTCTATGGGTAGAGGTCGATAGTACAGCTATTTTTGTGCAGAACAGGAGTCTACATCGTGTCTTGGGGTGCAAAACTCCTAAGGAGATGTTCGCCAAGAAGAAGCTTGAGATAGGCCACTCCCGGATTTTTGGATGCCTTACATACTCACATGTCCCTTTTGAGAAGAGGACAAAGATGGAGGCCACTGGAGAGAGAGGCATTTTTGTTGGCTATGACGAGACTTCAAAGGATTTCTACATATACCTTCTTGCACATAGGAAAGTTGTGGTGAGGAGGGAGGTGAGATTTGAGCAGAAGCGAGCCTTTCGAAAGTGTCGGGAGTCAAAGGAGGAGGAGCAACAGATGACTACTCCACTGGTGACAGTATCTCAGAGTTCAGTGAGTCCGGGTACAAGGTCATAGGTCTCAGGCGTGATTGGGTTACAGGTTAAAGGTTCATTAGTTTTAGGGCATCAGTGGTATAGGGACAGGTTCACGAATCACAAGTTCACATGTTTCACCTTCATGTGATTCGAATACACATGGTTCAGGTTCAGATTCACCAGGTGCATGATCTCAGACCACACGTACTTCTTCAGGGAGGCATTCGTCTGATGAGGATGTAGAGGAGGGTCTACCATAGGATGCTACTTCCAAGAAGAGAAAGCCAAGTTGGCTTAAGATGCTTGTGAAGGAAGCAGAGAAGTCTGTGAGGCCACCCAAGAGGGAGGTCAAAGAGAGCAAGGCACCAAAGAGATTTTCCAGCTATATGGCACATGCGACCAACTTGCGTGAATCTGAGCCTACTACTTATGAGGAGGCTTCCATACATCAGGTTTGGAGAGATGCCATGATGGAAGAGTACAATTCCATCATGAAAAATGGTGTGTGGGAGGTGGTTCCGAGACCAAAGGGGGAGTCTGTTGTGACTTCCAAGTGGCTCTATAAAATCAAGCATGCTGTAAATGGCAGCACTGAGAAATACAAAGCCCGGTTTATAGCACATGGGTTCTCATAGATAGAGGGATTTGATTATGATGAGACCTTTGCGCCAGTTGCTATATTTTCTTCGATTAAAGCAGTGATCTCCGTTGTGGTAGAGATGGGTTGAAGGATCCGTCAGATGGATGTGAAGGCCGCTTTTCTCAACTGTCTTCTATAGGAGGAGGTATATTTAGAGCAGCCACAGGGTTTTGAGATTTATAAGAGAGATTCTCATGTTTGCAGGCTGAAAAAGGCCTTGTATGGTCTAAAGCAAGCCCCTCAATCTTTGTACTTGAGGACTGACTCTTATTTGTTTTCAATTGGGTTTAGGAAGAGTGAGGTAGATCCCAACCTCTACTACAATGTGGTTAGAGGTGTTCTGCTCCTTCTGTTGTATGTTGATATGCAGAAGGGGAGCACTTGGTTGAGGCTTGTAAGAAAGATCTTGCTTCAGAGTTTGAGATGGCTGACTTTGGGTTGATGCACTATTATTTAGGCATGGAGGTGAGGCATGAGAATGGACATATTTTCCTAGGCAAAGAAAATATGTTGCAAATCTTCTAAGGAGATTTCGTATGTAGGATTGCAACCCCATGTCTACACCCATGGTCAACAACTCGAATAAGATTCATGCTTCAAAGGGAGAGTTGGTGGATCCTACTTTGTTCCATCAGCTTATTGGTTCGTTGATGTATTTGGTCTACACCAGACCAAATATGAGTTTTGCGATGAACACTCTCAATCAATTCATGGTGGAGCCCAGGAGAGTGCACTAAACAGCCGCAAAACATATTTTGAGATACCTTGTTGGGAGTGTAGACTATGGTCTGGACTGCAAGAGGTCAGATGGAGTGGACTTGGTTAGCTTCACAGATTCAGATTGGGCAGGCAGTAACTCGAACCGAAGAGCACTTCTGATTGTTGTTTCAATTTGGGCTCAATAGTTGTGTCGTGGTTCATTCGAAAGCAAAAGCCCATTGCTTGGATTCTGCAGAGGCTGAGTACATGGCAGCTAGTCAAGCTAGTTGTGAAGCATTGTGGCTTCGAAAGATCAAGGTAGACTTATTTGATCAAGAGTTGAGGCCTACTATCATTCATTGTGACAATCAGAGCTGAATCAGGCTCTCTGAGAATCCATTGTTTCATGACAGGTTAAAGCACGTTGAGATCAGATACCACTTCATCAGAGATTATGTCCAGAGAGGAGTTGTAGAGTTACAGTACATTTCTACAGATGAGTAGGTAGCAGAAATTCTCACGAAATCTTTGGGAAGAGGAAAGCACATTCATTTCAAAGACAAGATGGGAGTGATGAAAAACACCTTCCTCGGTAAGAGGGAGTGTTGAATTTTTACCTAGGAAGTGTTTGTTCACTCATGCCTTGGGGTGGACAAAGACGCTTTAATAAGTGGTCCCTAGCCTAATTAAAAAGGTGAAAATGACTTTATTATAAAGTGACATTTTTAATGTGAGGTTTATATTTTAAAAGTGAGTTTATGAGTAATTAATGTGGGTGTGCATCCAATTCTAATTTATTAATTAAAAGTGATTTTTAATGATGAAATGAGATGGGCCCTAGATCTCATTTAGTTGGCTTTTAATCTAAGCCATTGATCTTAAAGTGAAAAATACTCAAACAAAAAGGGCTTGGGAAAGGAAAATGGGATTCATTGTTTACATTCCAAAGAGAGAGTGTTTGGAGAGAAAAGAGAGCAAGAGAGATTCAGAGAGAGAAGAAGTTCAAGAAACCCTTGAGAATATTTGAGAAGACTAAGTGAGAGGTTGAAGATCAAATTAAAGGGTATGTTTCCCAAGGCAAGAAATTCGTACAGCAAGCACAAATTTCGAGGAGAAGACCATATTGTACCTGTCTGTACAGCAACATGAATTTCAAGGCAGCAAGGCATGATTTTCAAGTTGAAAGTACAACATTTAATGTTTGCCCGTATGGCACAAATTTTGAGGAGTTGGGCACATTTTTCAAAGCAAAAAAACTATACCATACAGAACAAAAATTGAAGTCGTACAGTTGGTTGAACAACCACACGTGTGAGGTCATATAGCACGAAAATCGAGGCAAACATACAGCAATTTGTCAGTAAGTAGCATTGAGATGTTGAGATTTGATTTTTCCTAAGCAGCAATGGACGTACAGAGAAGGAGATGTTGATTTTTTCTAAGCAGCATCGAGGGCCATTCTCTGGGAGAATGGAGGCACCTGTTCAGTAACCAGGAAATTGACCTAGTATGGGACTGGGGGTCTCATCCTAGAGCTAAGGGCCATTCTCTGAATGGAGGCACCTTGTCAATTACCAAGAATTTAACCTAGTACGAGACGAGGGACTCAGCTGAAGGTTGAGGGCTATTCTTTGAATGGCGGCACCTGGTCAGTTATGAGGAATTTGACCCATTCTGGAACTGGGGGACTCATCCTTGGGCTGAGGGCCATTCTCTGGGAAAATGGAGGCACCTAGTCAGTTATCAGGAAATTGATCCAATCTGGGACTGGGGGTCTCAGCATAGAGCAGAGGGCCATTCACTGAATGGAGGCACCTGGCCAATTACCAAAAATTTAACCTAGTCCAGGGCTAGGGACTCAGCTTGGGGTTGAGGGCCATTCTTTGAAAGAATGCAGGCGCTTGGTCAGTTACCAAGTATTTGACAATGAGTCATTTGATGCAGCCTAGGGCTAAGGCACCTGGTCAATTACCAGCCTCCAGGTCATCACCATAAGCCCTAGACCAAGTCTGGGCAAGTGATGCACTCCTCTCCTTGATCTATGGCCTATGAGACCTTCTCCAAGGACTAGCTACCCCTGGTTGAGAGACCCAACAACTGATCTTGTTGGCACGAGGAGATCAAGATAAAGCATTTAGAAATTCTCCTTATTTATGAAGATGTACTTTGAGCGGGCATGAATGAACCACAAGGACCCTTGAGGCAACTTGTCTTGACCACAAAATTAGTTGGAGGACCATTTAACCCTAGTCTTGGCCCATGAGACCATCAGGAGTAGGACCAAGTGGCACAAGTCAAAACACCAAGAAGACCTTTGTACCACAAAGGACTAAAAGTCAAAGGGTCAAAGATTAAAAAGAAATTAAGCCCTAATGTCAACTCCTAATTATGTGGAAGCAACTCAAATGCTTGGGGGACCATAAATGAAGAACATTACAACTCATTTGATCATCATCTAACACTCGACTGCCCCACTTGACTGAGGCAACTAGTTATTGGGATAATCATCATATTTGCTGCTGTGGAAGAAAAACTTATGGCTGAGTTTTCTTTTGTTCGTTATCTTTTCCCTAGTGTGGCAGCTCCTAGCCTGTTAGGGCTTCTTCCTTCACAGCGTACAGTTCACGATGGTGACTAGGGTAGCAGCAACAAGCTGCTACAGCACCTTCACCGGTGACAAGGGCTGCTACAGCAGGTTCCATGGAAACTAGGGCAGCAGCAACACATTTCACATCCTCGTTTGTGGTCGCAGCACCAAGCTGCTCCAGCCCTCGCTAGTAGTCACGGGCAGCAGCAGAAAGGTGCTCCCACCCTTGCTGATGGTCACGGGCAGCAGCATTACAGGGTTGGTGGTCTATGGCAGCAGCAGCTACAGTTAGCAGCTCACGGTGGTAGTCTAAGGCAGCAGCAGTAGCCCTGGTGTAGGCCACGGTTAGCAGCAGGAGGCTGCTACAGCAGGTTCGGTGGTGGTCTAGGACAGCAGCATTAGCCCTGGTGGAGGCCATGGTTAGCAGCAGGAGGCCGCTACAGCAAGCTCAGTGGTGAGTGGGTTAGCAGCAGCTGCTGCTACAGGATTCCGCGAAGGACAGCAAGCTGCCACTAAACCCTCCCTGAGGTGCAGTACACAAGCCACGTGGCATTCACAACAGCAGCAGGTACATTATACAATACACGTGGCAGCAGAGGCAGCAGCCGTAAGCCTTCTAGGGCTTATTTGGTTTTGGAAAATTTTATGAACATTCATCTCAGAATTCTGAGCACAAATTTTCTCTTTTCATGCACAAACTCAGTCATCTCATTTAGTGGATGAATTACTAATGCTTTGGGGTTTTTGTCCTTAAAAGGTTTCCCCGTTAAAAATCGTGTGTTCAATTGTGTGATGGTTGGTGGACTACTGTACTTGTCTTACTGTTGTTAACATTTCAAGTATATCTATTACAGTCTGCAATTTTTTAAGAATGTCATGCACATGTTAAAATTCAACAAGAGATGAGTATTGTTGTGATTAAATTTGTATTTTACCTGATTCTCTCTCATACAGGTTTTCCCTTCGGGGTTTTTCCTGGGTCAATTTGACCAAAAATCTGAGCATTTAATTTTCATGTGTGGGTGATTTAAAATTTCTGAGTATGAGATTAAGGCTGCTATAATTTTCAAAGTTCAAAAAGATGAAAAGAAATCTCATGTGTTTCATGTTTTTCAGTTAAAAATTTAGTTTTACAATGTACATGCATGATGGGGTTTGGGCATTAAACCATATGCAGCACTGAAACTGAAACCAGGTTGGGGTTCTTAAAAATTTCATACATGTCCCAGAAAACAAAACTGCAATAGTGTCTACTCTGCTAGGAAGAAAAGCAGCCATACTAACCTATATAATGTACAACCAAGTAAGAATTACGAATGAATACCCTAGAACCTATCATTATAAACATCTATTATGGGCACTTTAACAACAACGAGGATACTTACTAAATAGTAATCCATTCTACAATTTTAACATAAGACAAGAAGCTTAATGCCCTCATGGGTTCCTGCAATATATAGTAGAATTATTAAGACAAATAAGGTAACAATCTCCATTCAATGGAGAAAAAAGAAAGTATTTTCCCAAAAGCCTATTCATCATAAAGCTTTAATGTGAGCATTTCAGCAGCAAAAAGGAAGGCCAGGATATGTGAATGTAAAATCAATCTAGGATTTTAACAAAACATATAGAACCCAATGCATTTACAATTTCCAGCAGAATATAATAAAATAAACCTATTTAGACAATTGACGTAAAATTCTAGATTCCGAGGAACAATAGGATAAGATTTACATACCAATTGTAACGTTGTTGCCAATAATAGTTGGCAATACTTTTCCACTGATATTTGTTTTTGCAACATGTACGAGAGTGTTGTCCTGTATATTTGTACCAGAACCAACTGTTATGCTATTCACGTCTCCTGCAAAACCTTAGCCATGTTAATATAAATAACTGCTTTGAAAAGTTGTCTCAATCCTGCATGATTAATCCAATATGCTATCATTTATCATTCCATATAATAAACACAAAAGTCAGAGCCATTAATATACCCTATTTCCTTTCATATAGATGATAAGATTACAGCCTGTAATTCCCTACTACCTTGTACCCACTTTATTTACTTTTAGAAATGAAAATGTACATAATCCTCTTCATCTGCAGTTTATAGAGTCATTGATGTGCATAAAACAGCAGACATTAAGTCTGTACATCTAACCATATTAAATGTAGATAAATTACGAGTACACATTACATAAAACAATATACTTAAAATTTGAGCATCTATCAAGCCCTATAGATCTATCTTGGAACAAAAACCAAATTTAATTATAAGCTAGGTTAATTAATGTAAATAAACTAAGAGGTGACTTGAAAAGTCACCTCTCTTCCCCACTTACGGTGTAAATTACCGGGGCATCTATTATGTAATTCATCCTCTACATTTATCAAATATAGAATTACATTACATTTCTCTTACGGCTCTGTCCATTCCTCCCTTCTTGCTCTTCCATTCGTATCAGAGCCTCTCGGCTCTCTGCACCGGCCCACCTCCTTGCATCTCCCACCTCCGCTGCACCCACCTCCTTCTCCCTTCGTTATTCCATCGCTTCCCCCCGCTCATCTACTCCACATTTTCCAATGCTCCACCCTTCCGAACTTTCCGCGCACATTCGCATCTCTGCCAGTGGCTGCCTTCCAGCTCCCCCCTCCGCCACTCACCGACCCACCTCCTCCTTACCCTCCCTCCATTCCACACCGCAGCCACACCATTTCCGCTGCCTCCATCCTTTGCCCACCACCCTTCTCCGCCTTCTCCTACCATCCACGCCTCCACCTTTCTCCGCCCCCCGCCTTCCATCCACGCTTCACCATTCTTCGCCGCTCCACTCGCCCACCACCCTTCTCCACACTCTGCCGCTCCATTCCCCCATCCGCTGCACTCCATCGCTGCCTTCCCCTTCCGTTGCCTCCCCATCGCTACCTCTCATCCATTGCTCCCTTCCACCCCTCCTGCCAGCTCCTTCCGCCACCATTCCTCTTTCCGTTTCGCAGCTGCCAGCTCCCTCTATCCCGCCTACCTCTGCTCCACCGTTCTCCATTCCATCCACAGCCACTCCATTCCAATTTCCATCCATGACCGATGCATATTAATTTTTTTTAATAAAAATATAAATTAATATTAATATAATTTATTAATATTAATAATATTTATTAATATTATTAGTAATAATAATAAAAAACTATATTATAATAATTATTATTATTATAATTATTTAAAATAAAAATAAAATAAAAAAGAAAGAAGAGAGAAGAGAATCGTGGCGAGCTGGCATCGTACATTGAATAATAATAAGTCGACGTTTAGCGCCGAGAAAATTCTAGCAATCACGACATCAATGCACGCTCAGTTCGATCAAATCAATGAGAAGATTAATAAGAACTACGAGGAACTCCAAGCAAAGATCAAACAAACTAGTGATAATTTGACATCAAATTGGACACAATTTACATCACGAATAGAGAATAGCTTCCTCATTCTACAGGAAGACCAAAAGAAAAATCAAGCAGTTTTAACCGCCATCTTGGATAGATTACAAATATCAAATGACCTACAACCAAACTCTCTGAAAACACCGGAGCAGCCAGATCCTCTATTCAACATGTCATCCTCAAACTCATATACACAAGGACATCAAATACGGGTGAAGGTCGAGTTACCCAAATACGATGGGGATGAACGACGGTGCATAGCGTGGATTAACAAAAACGAGGAATACCTAGACATCCACAACATCCATTACGACGACGAAAAAATTAAATATGCCTCCAGGCATCTAGAAGGCAGCGCTTACAACTGGTACTTATGGTGGACGAATACTGCAAGAATATGTTCTTACAACTGGGTTAGCATCAGGAACGACCTCATCAAAAGATTCCAAGGCGTTGAAGAAAAAGACTTCTTTGCCAAAATCACAAGGTTACAACAAAAAAACAGTGTCGATGAGTACACCTGTGATTGGGAAGCACTGTCAACTCGAGTCCCAGAATTAACCGATGACCAATGACTACAGACCTACATACACGGTCTAAAACAACACATCCATGACGAACTAGAGTTACACAACATCTCTACCATGGAGGAATCACAACGTAAAGCCAGGACTATTGAAAACAAATCCGTTCATACAAATGTCGACCAAGACGACTCCAAAAAGAACCCCCTCCAATCGGGATACACGGGAAATCCAAGGTATACACCGCCTCAACTTAGGTAAGGAACAAAGCCCAGTTTAGAGGCCCAGAGAATAAAAGAAGGGAAATGTAAGTTCTGTGTAGACAAATGGGATCCTAAGCACAGATGCTTACAAAAGAAATTATATGCTTGTGAAGCAGAGCTAGAAGTCAATGAACCAATTGAGAACGATGTGAATAGCCAACAAGACTACCACCCAGGAATCGAGGACGAATCCCCACAAATCTCATTAGCCGCTATTACTGGAATCTCCCAACCGCAAACATTGAAGATTAAAGGACATGTAAAAAATAATAACGTCACAATTCTCATCGACTCTAGCAGCACCCATAACTTCGTTAACGTCAACCTTGCTAAAGTATTTAACCTATTTATCCATCCAGTACCTAACATGAAAGTTATGGTAGCAAATGGCAAGAAGATTGACAATGTGGGAAAATGTTACAAGGTTAAGTTACAAATGCAAGAATATAACTTAGACTTAGATTTATTTGCGGTACCACTAAAAGGAATCGACGTAGTATTAGGAATACAATGGTTACAAACCTTGGGTACATACTCTGCAAATGACCAAGAACATTTTATTGAATTCCATGCATTCGGGAAAACACACAAATTATATGGGTTCCAACCACCTCCAACACAACTGGTTACATCACATCAGATGGAAAAGCTACGTTGGAAAGATACACCAACGTACATACCTCAATGTCGAGAAATGGAGATTCTAACAAGTGAAGGGGATATGGACAAACAACCAGAGACACAAGAGCTAATTCGAAAACATCGCAAGGTGTTTCCAGAGTTACCTATGGTGCTCCCAACAAACAGAAAAACTGAACACATAATCGAAATAGAACCAGGGACAAAACCTGCCAGTAACAACCCATACAGATGTCCACATTAGAGACATTGCGATAGTTTACGTAGTCATCGTCGTCAAATAAGCTTTGAGGACAAAGCTTCCTTAAGGGAAAGGCAATGTAACAAAAACCAAATTTAATTATAAGCTAGGTTAATTAATGTAAATAAACTAAGAGGTGACTTGAAAAGTCACCTCTCTTCCCCACTTACGGTATAAATTACCGAGGCATCTATTATGTAATTCATCCTCTACATTTATCAAATATACAATTACATTACATTTCTCTTACGTCTCTCTCCATTCCCCCGTTCTTGCTCTTCCTTATCTCGACCCACTATATTTATGTGATGACTTTTACAAACCAAACACATTGGTGAGAAATCCCACACATCATGTCTTGATCAAAATAAATGCATATGTTCTATTGATCATCATCATCTATCCTTTACCAAGGCCAAATTTTTATAGCACCCCTGTTGCTCCAGCCCCTCCCATCTCCAACTGACCCCCAACCCCTTCCCAACCCCTCCTTTCCCCCTGTTGTCCCAGCCCTGCACCACTATAACCATCCCATATCAGTGTCTGTCCCAAATTCCATTTCTTCCTCCCCAACCCTTTATGGCAACTCAGCCTGCCTTAATACCAGTTCTCCCTTCCCCTGCATCCTTGTGTCAGGCCTGATGCCCCAGCCCTGCATGATTTTATTGCCACAACAACAATCTTTGAGCCCACATTGGACAAAACTGCAAGTTCCAGATTCCAGGATGCTGACAAGGTGGATTACATTCCAATAGGCAAGGCCATTCAAACCTATCCTAGCGAGGTTGAAATCTGAAAATAGGAAGAATAGTGGAAGTCAAATTCGAAAAACAGTCTCAAATAGCTGGTCCCTAAAACAAGAAATAACGAAAATATATCCAACTCCCTCTGGACAGAACCACATCCCAGCAAATATATATTTCCAACAATAAAACATTACAAGAAGAAATCAAAACCCAGCAAGCATTGTTCCAGCAAAAGTCCTGTTGAGGCCTGGAAATTCGGAGGCAACAACAGCAAGGGATTCTCCCCAGTCAACGTTCCCAACTAGCCCGTGACTGTTTGGTGTAGGGAATCCGTCCGGTTTTGCAAGTATGAGAGTATACAATGGCATGATAAAATGTTCACAGACCTCCCGGTAGTGACTGTGATACTTGTGAGCCCACAGTGGCTTGTATGCAGAGTAATCAGGCATCCTCTCCCTGTCCCAGATGCACCTTAGGCCGGGGAAAGGTTGATTGCATAGTATGCAATCAATGAGTATTGAGCTCATGTAAAATTCTGATCTCTTTTGGGACACTCCTCCCAAAGCTGAGGCTAAGCAGGCTGAAAGACTATTTGACACTATGTTGGCCCAGTTGAAAATGGTCCCCTAGGTCGCAACATAAAAAATAATGGGCATCCACTCCAATTTGAAGCTTTTGCCATGCGCTCTTCCAAAAATTCTGTTGAGCATTAAGGCAATGAACCTGTACGGGGTCCTTAAGCTCGCGGTGTCATACTCTCCCGTCGGCCCGGTTCTAAAGTTTCTTCCAGGCAACAGCATTCTTTTGAGGGTTTCAACAAGGTCCATTTTGATGTTTCTCAGCCAATCCTCAGACAAAAATATTTGTGCTTCTGGCAGGTGGTAAGCCAGGGCTACATATCCTGGGCTATAGGCAGCATAGCCTTGTTTGTCAGCGTTCTCAAGGATCATAGTGGTTACATCTGCCCTGGGCAAAATCCACCCAATTACTTCAGAGCACGGAAAGAGCTCTGGTCTTGTGGCAATCTTCATCAGTGAAGATCTTTCTATATTGGCGTATATGCCTTCTTCCTCCAAGCCCATATCAGGCACCTCTCGGCGCGTGATCAACCTATAAATGTCTCCCCATTGGTACTCAGGCTCTACACCAGTTATACACTTGGTGTCCTCATAAATAAACTCGGTTTTGGTGATAACTTCCACGTCGGGATCCTCTTCGACTACAGGGACCTTCTTCTTTTGTCGCTTCGACATTTTGAGTTCGGAATCTTCCTGTCATATATGAAATTATAATCATTAGGCCATTTCCGGATAAATTGCAAACAGCATACAGTGTCCTACCTCATCTATGTTTAACATGGCGGAAATTAATTAAATGAAGCAAATATATGCAGGCTAATACTTCTATCTAATACTAAAAACACTTCTGCCAACAAAACTCGAGTGGGAAACAAATCTACATTAAAATGAAGAAAACTCGGGCTCTCTGTGGGTGCCATGATCATCACGCTGCGTGGAATAACAGGGGAACTTATTCGAGTTTTTTAACGGTGTGCTTCCAGGAGAAACATTGTCTATGCGTCGTCTATGGTCCTTCTACGGTTATGCGGTGTTATACAACCCCCAACCGGCTCGGGTTCGAAACCCACCGCGAACCGGGTCACTTCGAAGCAGCGGGGTAAACGCGGCATGGTTTGAGGATGCGACAACATGAGAGGGTGCAACCAGTCCAAAATTCACACGGGAGGCCATAAAAAAAAACTTCTCCTACAGACCTATCATAATACGGGGCAGACTGGTGCAGACAGCGTAACAACCGTCTGCACCAATCTCCCCAACCACCAAGCGCAGGGTCGAAACACATAACGACCGTGGAGGGAAACTGCCCTGTGGGCCAAAAAACGCCCCCACTGACAATTATGCTACAAGCCCCCACTATATATGCATGTAAACGACGGGGCCAAGGGAAAACGGCCGTGAAAAAACCTAACCGTGGAACAATAATCAAAACGCTTTGAACGGAATGGGATAATGCATATAGAGCCTACCTGGCACTGCTGCGCAACCGACGGGACGAGGACTATTAAGCTTCCACGGTTGAGCCACCTGGAAACGAGGGTACACCGACAACGGGGGGGTCCAGCGAGGCTTTAGCGAACAACAGCACACGAAAACGACAGTGCACGACAGTCAAAAATAGCAATAGAATAATCAAACTCGACCCCGTATATATATAGTCAACCACCAGCAGCGGGAGAAAAAATCGGACGGCGAAAACAAAAGGATCGGAGGTCACAAGGACATCTCTTCCCGCAACGTCGGGTGGCAAATCAACTAAGAGAAACGCCGAGACATCCGAGCGAAGTCAATAACGCGTCAGAGCTCGCAAGACTAAACGTCGGAGCGATAGCGGAATAAGGAGCCGCAACGGCGGAATCATAAAGGACACAACCCCCCGCAATAGGAGAAAACTAAGTCGGAGGAAAAATCGACTTAAAGACCGAAAAGATAGTGCCTTCCGCAGCCGCAACGGCGAAAGCTCAAAGCTTAAGGATCGACGAAACAACCAAGTGGGGTCTGAAAAATCAATGCAATAATCGGGGGGCTTCGTAGTCTAACTTCCGCAACTGCGGAGAATTTAGTAACAAGATGTTCCGACGTAAATCCAAAAGTCAGCCGATTGAGACAAAATGTACCGGAGGAAAATATCGAAGCTAGCTGCTCATCATTCCTCCGCAACAGCAGGAGTGCAAGCAAATAAACTTCCGACTCAAACACTTGAAAAATGCATCCAAAGGCAATGGTAAGCTTAAACAAATCGTGGATCATTTCTGGCATGAGGAAAAGTCTTTCTGAAGAATCATTAAATCAAATCAAAAAAGAAAATCAAACCAATATAAGCAAAAGGAGGGTCCCGAAATTTTTTGAATTTTGGGAAAATTGTTGCAGCTGCAACAAGTCCAAACTCCATCAACAGAGCTTCAACTCCTGGTTCAGGTTGTTAAGCAGATGAATCAGACTCCCCCACTCATTGAAATTGAGGCAGTTGTCCAAGCAAAATGAAGGAGAGTCCTACACAGGTCAAGGAGTTGAATCTGAGAGTGTGAGGGCTTCATCCTTCCTCAGAACCTTCATAGGCCGGTCTCACTTTCCTTCATGAGAACCTGGATTTGAAGAACTTCAACCACAAGCATGCCTGCACCAATGCTAACTCGACATTGTTCCTTCAAATTTGGTCACCAAGAGAACATCTCCATGCCCTTCAGGTGAAGTATCAACTCTTCTCCCTACCACACAGAATTTCCGTAGACACTGACCTTATGAGAGCTAGTCTTGGTTGTCTCCACATTGTTCATAGCCTTTCAAGTTTCATTAGGAGCACCATTGGAGTGAGGTAGGGGTTCCCTCTTTCTCTGACTTTGTTTGGGACTTCAAAATTTGTGACTTCAAGATAAAACAAACAATGGAAATCTTAGCTTTGAATAGTCTAAAATTAGGTAATTGAAACAAGTTTGAAGTTCCCTCACAATAAGGTCCCACTTCATTTCTATTTTGAATAATTTATCATTTTAGTTGTTAGTTTTTAATGCATATGGAATTAACTATGCTTGGCCTCTGGATCTCCTATTCAATGGCAAAAGACCATGTGTTAGTGTCAGAGTATTGATCCCCTCTCAAAGTGGCTAGCTGATACCAAGTGGGTGTGAATATAAACTGGGTAAATTTTCAAATTCTTTGAAACCTCCCCTAAAAGAATTATAGCAATCTATTTTTCGATAAGATCAAATAGGTAGCAAAATGGTTCACCAGGCCATTAGTGTTTATCTCTTGTTACAACATTTTCCCCAAGATCCTTGTTGCCACTCATGTTTATTAAACTATTATATGTCCTGTTGAGGCCCATCAGCAGATGCTTGTGCTAATAAGGATGACAAGCTTAGTCGCAACTTTCTCTGGGCCAGCAAGGAATGGAAAAGAGGCTTCCATAGAGAAAATTGAGAAAATTGGAGTATCTGTTGTACTCCAAAAGGTTTGAGTGGGTTAGTGTCATTAATATGCAGAAACCAGGATCCGCCTTGTGTGCTAAATTGATTATTCATTCTTTGCAAGTGGATGGAGCTTGGAATTTTCCCCTGCATAATTCTTTCTTCCGGTAAACCTATTAGTTAAGAAACGGTGGCCTCCGTTGAACTTCCAAATCTTCTTCTAACCCCCCACTGGTCAAGATTGATGGATCCCAATGCATTTAAATTTAAGAAGATGGGATGGGGAGAGAAGAGGCATCTATTGCCTTCTTCTCACCCCTGCAACCCCTGGCTGTTGAATTTTCAGCATTAGCATAAACTTTAAAATTTTGCAGATAAACATAAATAGATCAGCAATGTAGTAAAAACACATTCATCACATCAGCACACATGGACACAATATTTTTCACTGGGGAAACCTTCAAAGGACAAAAACCCCAAAAGCATTAATAGCTCATCTCGTAAATGAGATGGCTTAAGAAATTCTTCAAAAAGTTCCTCCAAATCCAAATCTGGATTTTGACCACAGTAACTGTAAAATTCATCAGTAAAAATCAGACTGATAATTTTACCCACAATTTCCAGAATTACAGAAAATTACCAATTTAGGGCTTTCTCAAAAAAACCAAGGTTTTCTCTCTCCGACCCGAAAATATCAGACTGCTGAAAACTGCCTGAAAATATCAGACTGCTGAAAACTGCCCAAAAATATCAGACTGTCTGAAAACTGCCCAAAAATATCAGCCTACTAAAAACTGCCCGAAAATATTAGACTGTCTGAAAACTGCCCAAAAATATCAGCCTGCTGAAAACTGCCCG
The DNA here is from genome assembly GCA_001517045.1 of Pseudotsuga menziesii. NCBI lineage: Eukaryota > Viridiplantae > Streptophyta > Pinopsida > Pinales > Pinaceae > Pseudotsuga > Pseudotsuga menziesii. The sequence continues at coordinate 528,151 of LPNX010290267.1, forward strand.
AAAATATCAGATGCCGAAAACTGCCCAAAAATATCAGCCTGCTGAAAACTGCCCAAAAATATCAGACTGCAGAAAATTGCCCAAAAAATGGAATGTTGAAGATAGCTGTACAAAAATGCTGAAGATGGACTTTGCTGATAAAACCCTAGCTGAGAGTTTGAACATAAGATAGTCTTCTTCACCTGTGAGAGCAAAAGTGTGTGTGACAAATGAGAAGGATTGATCTTCTTTTATAGCCTTTGTTCACCTGTAAGTGGACAAGATTAGGAAAAATAAAAATACTAATATTTTTATTATTTTCCTAACTTCACTTTCACTTTTACCAAAAAGGTACTTTTATTTTTTCCTTTGCCTTTTATAAGAAGTCCTCCTTTAATTTTGTTTTCCCCCTGTGGTCCCTTTGGGTGGACAAGATTCGGAAAGATAACAATAATAATATTTTTATTCTTTTCCTAATTTCACTTTCACTTTTACCTAAAAGGTACTTTTATTTGTTTTCTTTGACTTTTGACTTTGGCCTTTTACCAAGTGCCCCTGTGGTCATTACCTATGGTACTTTTTTATTTCAAAAGTACATCATCATAAACCAAGAGAGTTATTTATGCTTTTATCTCACACACTGTGTGACACCTAGATCTGGTACTAGGGTAACTTAACTAAGGGTAGCTAATCCTTGGAGAAGCACACCAAGCCCAGAGATCAAGGGTCAAAGTGCCACACACATGCCCAGACCCAATCTAGGGCTTACAGTGTCTTCATTCTCCCAGAGAAAGGCTACTCAGAACTAAGTTGAGTCTACTGTCCCAAACTAGTCTACATCGTGTCCTGGACCAGATGTCTACTCAACACAAGGTTGAGTCTACCCAGGGCAGATCTGGGTTTATATCATGGTCCCAGACCAGATATCTACCATTCAACAAAATGGTCACTCAACACTGGGTTGGGTTTTCACCGTGGTCCTGGACCAAGTGGTCCCATTCTCCAAAGAGAAGGGCTCTCGATGCTGCTCAAAAAATTAACACTGGCATCAAAAATGTTTCAAACCCTTCTAGAGTTTTACCCCATGGCAAAATAAGCATGTCAGTGGGTAGGAAAACCAGCAAGGCATTTTGGATGGGTTTTAACATGGAGCCTTGGCATGGCCTCTTAATAATGGTCTGGGACACCATAAGGTTTCTCTTTATGATGGATTCTGGGGCGTTTTGAGGTGTCTTTCTATGACAAACTGTGGCATGGCCCATAGAAGACCTATGTGAATAGCAACAAGTGATTGTTTCATGGTTGTGTTTCTTCCTAGTTTTTCTTTATGACAGACTTTGGGGCATTTTGAGGTGTCTTTCTACAACAGCCTGAGGCATGGCCAATGGAGGACCTGTGTGGTTGGCAACAAGGGACTATGCCATTGTTATACAAGGAGAATACCTCCTGTTCTCTTGGGTATGTGGCATATTTTCAAGGAGCTCGTCCTATTGCTTTCCCCTAAAAATGGGATTGCCTGTAGAAGGTGATTGTGTCAAATTTCAACTGTGGTCCCAAATGTTTAACTGTGGACCCAGTGCCTCTACTGTGGTCGAGGTGCAGGTCGTTTGTCCTAGCTGACAACTCCATGATTTGGCTACTTGCAGCAGATCATTATGGACTCAAATGGATAAGGATTCAGATCTTGGATAATTGTCTTCCTTTTGGCTCTGAGATGTCTCTATCACTGAACAATTTTTCAGCAGCTTCTTGTTGACCAAGCTTGTATTGATCCCTTGCATAAATGCTTAAGATTTTGTATAGGGAAGTCTAAATATCTCCATCTCCTTGGCATGTTAAATGGTTGAGCAACATATTAGAATTTAGTTTTCTGTTTTCTAACCCTAAGCTCAAGTTTGCTAACCTTTGATCTATTTTTCTTGTTCATGCTCATAAAAACCTATTTTAGAATTTTTGGCAAAGCATTTATTTTATAAGCTAGCCTTTGATCTATTTTTCTTGTTCATGCTCATAAGGGGCTATTTTAGAACTTTTAGAAACGCGCTTATTTTATAATTAAGAGATTGTAAATATTGTTACATTTTATAATTATATAAGCTAATAAAAGCATTGAATACAAAATACAAAAAAAACGAGAGAGAGAATGGTGGATACTTTGTTACCAACAGCATTTGGAAGGCCTACGATGCAATCAAAACTTTCTTACATTGCAAAACAAAGAGTTTCAAATTCAACATTTATGTGACTGAACATTACCTGTGGTACTCTTATCATCCTTGATGAAGTCAACTCTCTTGCAAAAAAGTTCATGATTCTCGATGTTAGTTTTATGGGAGTATAACAGTATAACTTAATTTGCTAATAATTTAATAAACAATAGGATCACTAGAAGAAAGACTACACAGAAACAAAGAACACAAGAATTTATCCTACGAAACCCAATAAGGAAAAACCATCAACCTTCGCATAGAGATGATAACTTCCAAGAACTAAATACAAGAATGAGAGAGAGAGAGAGAGAAGAAAATTTCTCTAAGAGAAAAGCCCAGAAAACACTGCTTCTCTCTAGTGATGTGAACTTCTCCTTGAGAAGGGCAAGTTGCTTGGGCTGAGAGAGTGAGTAAATGAGGCGACGCCAAGGGTCTCTGTCTATACACTTTACAAAAGTGATTTTCTCCCTAACTGGGCCGACTTGCTTGGGGGAAAATAAAAATAGTAAAAAAAATTATTTTAATTCTTAACTTCCCCAAGGTTTACATTGATTCCTTCATGGGTTCACATGAATGATTACATCAGTATGAACTCTCGTAGAAGGTACATAACAATATAATAAAATTACAATAAGAATAACTTCCGAAGTTGCACAAAATCCAACACTCCCTCTCAACAAGGAAGGTATTCTTTGGACATGGTCATCATCAGCATCACAAACATTTGGGTCTCATCTGTACATCTCATCTGTCTCAATACATACTAAAGGTTGTCAACACAGTCTCAGTCCATCAAGAGGTATCATCATGTATCTGATCCACTCAGTCCATCAAGAGATCCATCAGTTCTACAACTCTACACAGCCCATCGAAGAGTACAATAATCAACATCTCATCTACTACAATTCCGTCTCTAACAAAGAACCATAACATGCTTCACCAAACCATCTACTAACTGTTCGTCTCAAATGTTGATGGGATTTCTCCTATACCAGGCTAAAAACCAGGGCGAGCATAGGTACTAGTGTACACGACCATCTACTACCTGTTCGTCTCTACTGCCGATGGGATTTCTCCCATACCAGGCTGAGAACCAGAACGAGTAAAGGCACCAGTGTACATGTCCATCTACAACCTGCCCGTCTCAAATGTCGATGGGATTTCTTCCATACCAGCCTGAGAACCAGAGCGAGTAGAGGCACCAATGAAGAAGCAAGGTAGATGTTTGAATCATCTTACCCTCTCAAGGAGGGATACATTTTCTTCTACTCCAAGTCTTCCACGAAAGTATTCAAACTTTGTCCTAGGAAGAGGCTTGGTGAAAACTTCTGTAGACTGGTCCTCTGTCGACACGTACTGTAGCTTGACCACACCCTTCTGCACCATATCGCGAATGAAGTGATATTGAATCTCTATATGCTACGACTTGTCGTGAAACACAGGATTCACTAACATCTGCACACAGCTCTGGTTGTGACAGTGAATCACAGTTGGTCCTAAAATCTGACCAAACAATTATGTAAGGAGTTTCTGAAGCCATACTGCTTCTCGAACTGTTGTGCCAGCATCCATATACTCGGCCTCTGCTATACTGAGTGCTACTGAGGTCTACATCCTATTGCACCAGGAAATAACTGTAGAACCAAAACTGAAGCAACATCTGAAAGTACTCTTCTTATCTTCAACGCATCCGGCCCAAACTGAATCTCAAAATCCTTGCAATCTCAAGTCACATTCTGAAGCATATATCAATCCATATCCCATGATGCCACGCAAAAATCTGAGTACATGTTTTGCGGTAGTCCAATGAATTTGCCTCGGCTCACTCATGAACTAGCTTAGAACATTCACAACAAAACACGTATCTGGTCTAGTGTTCGTCAGATACATCAACGATTCAATCAACTGATAATACATGGTGGCATCAATTATGTCAGAATCTGAAGTTGAGACCCTCAACTTCTTCAGGTTTGCATCCATCGGAGCAGCCATGGACTTGCACTCCAGAATCCCGTATCTCTTTAGTAGATCAATGGTGTATTTTCCTTAACTTAAAAAAATTCCTTTTGCCTCTACCCTATTTCTAATCCCAATAAGTAATGCATCAATCCAAGATCTTTCATTTCAAACTCGAAGGCAAGCTTCTTCTTACACCATGCAATCAACTTCTCATTTCCTATGAGAAACAAGTCATCGACATACAAAACTAGAACTAGTGGCTCATCTTCCACAACGTTGTAGTAAATATTGGGATTTGCATCACTCTTGGTGAATCCCAAGATCACCAAGCATTTGTCTATCTATCCATACCAAGCACGGGGTGCTTGCTTGAGTCCATATAGAGCCTTTTTTAGCTTGCAAACGTGGGACTCCTTCCTATGGACAACAAACCCATCTGGTTGTTCAAAATAGGCTTCTTCCTCGATTACACCATTGAGGAAGGCAGCCTTAACATCCATCTGATGCAGATTCCATCCCATAGCTAAAGCAATAGCAATAATGGTCCTGATGGAAGTATATTGAGCCTTTGGAACAAAATGTTTTGTCATAATCAACCCCCTCTTTCTGAGAGAATCCTCTGGCAACAAATTTAACCTTGTGTTTTTCCACACTACCATCTACTCGATGCTTAATCTTGAAAAGCCACTTGGAAGTCGCTACCGACTTCTCCTCAGGTCTCAGTAGAACCTCCCATACATCATTCTTCATGATGGATTGACATTCTTCCATCATGGCATCCTTCCAAATTTGGTGCATGTATGCTTTTTCATATGTGGTCGGTTTTGAGTCAATGATGTGACTCATCAATGCTACATAACTCGAGAACCTCTAAGGTATTTTGCTTTCCCAAAAAGTGCCATGTGGAGCTTCATGCCCCCCTGCATCTTGTAGCGTTTGTTGTGCCCATCTAGGCCTTTTCCAACCAACTGCAATGTTTATGGGAGCAACAGCTGGCTCAACTAGATCAATGGAGTCAATCGATTCTTCCTTTGGCAACTCCCTCTAAACTACTAGAGGGGGAGATGATCTCATATCTTCATTGTCATCGATCTCCATGCTAGATCCTCTTCCTTTCCAGATAGCCATTTGTTCTTCAAAGGAAACATCCCTGCTAACTTTGATTTGCTTCAATTCTGGAATGTAAATTCTATAGCCCTTTGAAGACTCATTGTATCCCACGAAAGTCCCCTTCTTTCCTGAAGGTTCCAGTTTTGTCTGTTTCTCCTTGGGCGCATGTATGTAGACTGGACATTGAAAGGTACGAAGGTGGGCCACTTCTGGCTTCACTCTTGTGAAGGATTTTTCTGGAGTCATGTTCTTCAAGATTTTGTGAGGGCGTCTGTTTTGTATATAGACAGTTGTTCTGGAAGCTTCTACCCACAAGAACATCGGTTGACTCTAGTCATGTATCATGGCTTTGGCTACCTCAACAATTGTTTGGTTCTTTCTTTCGGCAACTCCATTTTGTTGAGGGTTGTAGGGAACTGTAAGCTCCCTCTTAATTCCTACTTCCTTACATAAATCATTAAACTCCGTGGATGTGTATTCTCCACCATTGTCTGATCTCATAGTCTTGATCCTCTTTCTCAACAAATTCTCGACTTGTGCTTTGAACAATGAATACCTTGAACTTGTTGAGCACTTCCTTAGATTCCTTAGTCCTAAGAAAATAAATCCATGTCCTCCATGAGTGGTCGTCAATAAATGTTATATAGTAGTTGTAACCTCCCAACAAAGCAACAGACATAAGTCCACACAAGTCAGAGTGTACTAGATCTAATATATACTTGGATTTGCTCTAACTATTCCAAAAGGATCCCTTGGTATTCTTGCCAAGTGCGCATCCCCCACAGACTCCGTCATGGTCCATGTGAAGTGTTGGTAGACCTGTTACAATACTTCTTAATGTTGGGAGAGCTCTATAGTTGATGTGAGCTATTTTTTTGTGCCATAGTCCACCCATGTTGGTGGAGTCATGAACTAGTTCTTGAGCTGGTGGAGTGCTCAATCGATACAGACTCTCCTCTCTTACTCCAATTTCTTTCATTGTGTCAATGCTCGAGTTCTTGTGCCAAGCAAGCACTTTCCCATCTGAGAATGCAACTTTATATCCCTTGTCTTCCAAGGCAGAAATGGAGACAAGATTTCTTTTCATAGCAGGCACATAGAGCACATCACTGAAATGTAAAATGTCTTTAGATTCTAGTTGAAGTGAGTTAGCCCTAGATTCTCTCACGATATAGTTGGCATCATCCCCAAGTACAACACGGAGAAGAGATTCTTTCTCAACTATTTCAGAAAGATTTTCTTTATATTCAGTAATATGCCTGGAGCACCACTATCTATGAGCCAAGTGTCACCAGTGGTGGGAACAATACCTGATAGCGCCGATATGAAGAATAATTTTCTACGATCTTTACTCCTTTGCTTCTTGTGATGATGACCTTCTTCCACATCAGTTGTTGTGTCTTCATGTTTTCTTTTGCTTGAGCTTGAACATTTGTTTGCATAGTGACCATATTTCTTGCACCTAAAGCATTGTACTTGTGATAGATCGTTCTTTCTTTTCTTGTTGATATGAAAAGCTTGGTCTTCTACCTTGATGCTTATGGTGGTGAAATTTTCTTCCTTTTCCCTTTTCCTTTCCCTTGCTTTTCTTGGCATGGGCCATGAATGCTTGATTCTCCTCGGGTTGAGTGCCATAAAGCCTTTGTCTAATTGCAATCCTCATCTCCTCCTAAGTGCAATCTGCCCATAATCTATCAAATTTGGGCAACTTGGTGTGTCCTAAAAGTTTGGATGAACGATTTTTAAGATGGTGCAAGCCCATTTAATGTAATCATGACAAGCTCTTTATCTTCAATAGGTTCTCCATTCGATCTCAGCTTGTCCCTAAGTTCTGTGATCCTCATGAAGTATGAGAAAATTGATTCAGACTTGGTCATCTTCATGTTCGATAGTTGGTTTCTGAATGTGAGAGTCACATTGATGCTACTGTGCTCAAATAGCCTCCTTGGGGTATTTAACATCTTCCTAGTTGTCTTCTTTTGTGAAATTTGAGGAACCAAGAGGTCTTTGACTGAGTCCACTAGTAATCTCCTAACTCGGGCATCATTCTTGCTCCACTAGGACTTGTCTTCTTCCACTTCTAGTTCTCGAACCTTCTCGTTGACAAACTTCAAGGGATCATTCTCTTCCAAGATGAGAACTCTAGACTTCCAAGAGATGAAGCTTGTGGCCCCATAAAGACGATCTTCAACCTCCATTCCAATCATCTTGTCTGCAGATCTAAACCAAAAACCCTAGCAGGAGCTAGGGCAAAAACTGAATTTTGGAATTTAGTGAAACTGACCTCACAGATAGATGTGCCCTATCAAGGCGAGTTGAGAAAAAGTGAGGTCAAGCCAAATTTGTGGGGCTAATCACCACAAAACTTGAAACCCTAATTTATGTTGCAGCGACAAAATTAGGTCAAAATATGAAACTTTCGGAATTCGATTTTTCCTTCACCAGAAGATGCGCCTTTCCTAAAGTAAACTTTCCAAAACTCTTTTCTACTGAATTGATGAGGGAAGGCCTTAAGAAGGTCAAACCCTAGCTTCAGGCAATGGCCTCTTCTAGAACTACTTTGATACCATGTTAATTTTATGGCAGTATAACTTAATTGCTAATAAACAATACGATCACTAGAAGAAAGACAAAGCACAAAAACAAAGAACATCCTAGGAAACCCAATCGGGAAAAACCCAACAACCTTCGTATAGAGATGATAACTTTTAAGAACAAAATACAAGAATGTCAGAGAGAGAAGAAAATCTCTCTAAGAGAAAACTCCAAAACACACTACTTCTCTTTGGTGCTATGAACTTTTCCTTGAGTAGGTGAACTTGCTTGTGCTGAGTGAGTGAGTTAATGAGGTGCCTAGGCTCTCTATTTATACACTTTACAAAAGCGACTTTTTCCCTAACTGGGCCGACTTGTCTAACTGACTAGGGCGACTTGCCTTGGGGGAAAATAAAAATAGTAAAAACAATTTTATTTTAATTCTAAACTTCCCAAGGTTTACATTGATTCTTTAAAGGGTTTACATAAATGATTACATCAGTATGAACTCTTGTAGGAGGTAGAAAACAATATAATAAAATTACAATAAGAATAACTTCTAAAGTTGCACAAATCCAACACTCAATACTTTGCTTCTCTTACAAATCTATTACATCTCTCTATGATATCTTCTCTGAAATCCGTGAGTGGATTCCATGGACTCTATTGAACCAAACATTTCATGTAAAAGGAACAAAAAACGACAAGAAGTTCTTTTTTATAAGATCTAGACTTTGATTCATGATTGTTTGTTATTTAAGCTTGGTATCAAGCCTCCAAAAAATTGGTGGAAAGACTAGATTTGTCTCTGCTAAAATCCTCACACTGAAGTTTGTGCAAGCTAATGGATAGAGTTGGTCGAATCCATCTCTATTGATTGAATTGATCCCCAATAAGAAATGAAATATTCATTCCAAGCATGGTACTTGGCTTTATCAACTTTTAACAATTTGAATTTCATAATGGAGCCTAGAAAAGGCATGTTTGCTTGGTCGCATGCACATGGAAGAGTTGTGGCAAGAAAGTGGCATCATCACTTTGGCCTCGCTCAACTTGTAAGTGCCTTATGTGGTTGAGATTAGACACCCGAGTACATCTTTTGGTTTTGACAAAAGGCTCAAGATGCATGGGACTAGGCAGAAATCCTACACAAGCAATATGCACACATTCAATTATCTTAGAAGTTAACATTGTAGGGAGACAAAAATGAGTTGAACTATACTTTTTAACATGGTTTGGCATGCACCTCGCAATAGAAATTTTATTCCATCTATGGAAAACTAAACACAACATATTGTTTAAGCATGAAGGGTTGACCATTACAATTTCATTGACTAAAAATATCTGCATGGTGGTTAATCGCATTGAAGTATCAAGAACAAATTGAGAAGTAATTATAAATTTTAAGCATTTCATCAATAGTTGGAGCATTGGAATGAGGCACCTACACAGTGAGTCACGTCCCACCAAAACATTATAGACCGCATTTTTTTTGCATCTGTATGCCTCCAGAGAAGGGTCGAGCTATCACAACTTGTGACACTGAACTGGCACACAAATGCGATAGGAAGGAGCATAAGAGGGATTATGCACATGATAAGCAATGAGCGTTATGAGGCCCTCTATCCTTATCCTGATGACAATCTGCTATACGTTCCATTGGCCATGTCTAAATAGCAGAGCCCAAGGGAGAGAAAGTGGTGGTTGGGTTCATGCATTTTCTATCCCTTGCCTCCAACAACTAGTTGGCAGGTAGTTAATGTTTGTATTTTATTAGACTCTAGTGTGAATTGCCTATTCTTAATTCCACTTTTTTTGGTTTTTGGAAAACTCTGCTTTTATGGCCTCTTTATGATATATATATGCAATCATAAATGGTACTACCATACTGGTTTAAGTTACTATTTCATGCGAAATTGTTCAATAATTTAGTTGATGATCAATTTATCACCTATCATGTTTAATTTTAAAAAATCCTGAATCCTAGCTATCTTTTTCGGCATTCCTAAATATTTTTTGGACCTTTTAACTACAATTTTTTTAATATTTTTATTGTCCCCTTTCCGCATCGCTGGAAATTTAGGAGTAAATCACAACTGAGTTTGCTTCATAATTCTCAATATATTGTCCAATATCCCTTATACTAGAGCTACTATGCATATAATTTAAACAGATGTTCTAACTTCTAACTATGTGTAACAGTATGATGCGCCCTAGGGAATTCGGATGAGGATCCATATCTAGGATGTTCAATCCTCACAAGTACCCAAGAAGATACAGGGAGGGAATACAGAGCATGGGTGAGAAGAAACATAAATTCGAAGAACAAAAAAAGCCACCCAACAGTGGAATAAACAGGTTGTTAAAAATGGACGAGAAGAGACAAGGACAGATGATTCGGTATATTGGTCGAAGATTGCTTGAGGACAAGCAATTTCAAGCAGGGAGGACAGTAATGTCTTCTTTCAACTAAACCACCCTGAGACACCTGTTAAGCTATCTTATTTCCATAGGTTCGAGCGAGTATTAAAGAAAAGGGAATAACTGAGGACTTATAGCACTAGGAGCAGAAAGGTACATCAATTCAGTATTATTAAGTCATCAGTGTAGTAAGAAGGCCATCAGAGTTCATATCCTAAAGCCTGCAGATCATGCAGGCCTTATTTCTTCAGAGTTAAAGTCAGCATGAAATTAGAATTGCATGCATACAAAATTGAAGCGAAAACCCTAAAAGGGACATGAAAACCCTAAAAGCATATGATCATCTATTTAAGAAGGGTTATGGGGCTAAAGAAGGTATCTATTATTATTGTTGTTGATTTTGGAGTTTTGAGCAGTAGCATAGCGTGCAGCTACAGCATTTGGGGTTGAAGACGGTGTCTTTAGCTAAAGAGGGTTCGACAATGAAATATATGCCCTAGTCTCTTTCGAGATCGACCATCCAGGTCTATCAACGACATCCATCGTATTGATCCATATCCAGTGATTCAATATTTACCGGAACATTGTTTGCAGGTTCATTAGTACAGCTGGGGGGATTTAGCTGGAAAACCCCAAAGCATTCGTTGGGTCTCTGAATCCCAGTTTTTCCTCCGTATCCCGGCATCATCTTCATCAGCAGGGTCACTCTACTGCCTTGAGTGACTGTCTGCTTCCGATTTGCTCATCTGAAGCATCTACCAGCAGATCTGAGCAGTTGGGGGGCGTGAGCAACAAAACAAGAGATCAATTCGCTAGCTAGGTCAGAGGAGTCCAAACTCATGCATGCTCCGGTCATTCTCTCTGTCGGGAGCAGACTCACATCTCAGTAAAGTTCCAACTTCATCTGTCACTCCTTCCATCAAAAATGTCACCTTCAGTGTAGAAGAGGGTTTCCTTGTTACTGGGTGTCACACTGGGGGAAAGGAGCACCATTAGCCCACTTATCCAGAACTTTATGCATGCAGTTATCTCTAGAGTATTATTAGTCGGGTTATCAGTGATAAGTGTTAAATTCCTTTCTGCAAACCCTAGCCGTAATTCAGCTATATTTTAGGGTATTTTTGTATGGCAATTTTGCATGCACGATTATTTCGTATTTTTGCACAAGATTGAGTGTACGAGTCAGCATTATACACAATATCAGTAGAATATCAGTGTTTGGGATATTACATTAATGTTCAATAAATGAACAAAAATGGCCAATGGGACTCCTAATTGTTGAAATACTGAGAGGGGAGTGATCACCAAAAGCAAGTTGATCACCAATCACGGCACATCATCAATGTGTATAAAAAAAACAAGTTGCACAGTACACAATGATTTTTGACATGGAAACCCAAGTCCTGGGGGTAAAACCATGGAAGCCTTTTAAAAATAGTTTCCCAAAAATAACTGGAAGGAGGCAACACCCCCCTTATTACAAAGACTTCAATTTTCCAGCTGCAATTGAAAGGAGGCTACAACCCCCTGATTTACAGGCTGCAACCTGAAGGAAGCTTCAACTCCCTAGTTTTTTGGCTACAACCGGAAGGAGGCTACAACCTCCTTTCCTTTTCCCGTCCTGCCACCCAGATAAGAAAAGACTGTCGAACCTGTGGACATAAGAAAAGACTACCAAACCTGTGGACCTGTCACACACCAATCACTGAACTTCCTGCTGCTGATATCTTCTATTCTTTGTTCAATGCCAAGTTATCCCTGTATATGTCATGGCCACACATTGCTCGAGTTCATCCTTGTACACATCGTCATGCATAATAGTTCTTCTCCGCTTGCATCATCATAGGTGTGCATCATCGTCATCAAGTATGAACCATCATCATCAAGTATGTACCATCATCAAAGAGTGTAGAGTCACATCATCATGTATATCAAAGCATGTAGCATGTATCATAGAGTGGCTTGTAGAATAGACTCCTTCAATGTACTTGTCTTGTCTGCATAACACTTGTATTCACTTGTAAAAACTGTACATAACACTCATATTTACATACTACTGTACACCTCAGATCACTGTACACTCAAACTACACACTCATGCTGTACAGTTCCTATGCATTCAAACTACACACTCATACATCCTGTACATACACTTGTATGTACACTTACATTCTTATTATACATACACATACAGCTGTTCATACTTCATCAATCATGCACACCTTGTCAGTATTACTCACACATTATTGTACATACATGGTTTCACACGTCACACTTGTACATACATGTTTTCACACGTCACACTTGTACACTTCAATGTACATACATACATATACTACTGGTTATATACATTCACTATACATTCATACTCACACTGTACATCTGTACACTCATACTACTGCTGTTATACTTCACTTTACATTTACATACTGTATGTACATACACTAGTCTGCACTTCACTTTACATTTACATACTGTATGTACATACACTAGTCTGTTATACATATACTCGCCACACAAACCTTGTCTACATACCTTGTCTAGACTTGGATTGTAGAAGGAATGTTCTACCAAAAATAACTGTGGAAAAGTGAAGGCATGAACAAAACAGGCCTCAAACTCGTACTGTTCTTTTTGAAAACTCGGGAGCATAAAAGATAAAACCAGACCCAAAAAGTGTACCTCTGGAAATTTCATATGCCAACTCTGCTGCTGTTCAAGCCAGCGAACTTGCCTCAGTTAACTCCCCAAAAACTCAGTCAAACAGTTGAAAGGAAGGTGGTCAAAACTCGGGTCTGCAATACTGCTGCTCATTCCTGAGTCTGCGAGTTAGGGCTCAGTCAAATACTAGCGAGATCCCTCAGTCAACTCAGCAAAGGTTTGATGGTTGAAAAGTGATAGCTTTTATGTATTTATATGCGTTGAGGGATAGTTATGTTAGGGCCGACTAGGTAAGGTGTTTTAAGGGTTGAAAATTAAAGTTTTAATTTATTAATTGTTCCATTAAAAACATGTTTTGATGCAATAACATTTTTTTATTAATTTGTTAAAAGATTGAATGAAGGGTTTTAATGACTTATTAAAATATTTTATTATTCAATTTAATTATTATTTTAATTATGTTCTTATTTATTAAAACATTTTGATAATGGGGTTTGACCTTCATGAGTATGGTCATTTTGATAATGGGGTTTGACCTTCATGAGTATGGTCAAGGGTACGGCTGATTAAGAGTTCACTTTTCTTTAATATTTTTAATATTTAATTTGTTTGTTATTAAATGTTTTTTAAAACACTTTGGATCAATGTTAAGGGTTAAAATTACTTATTAAGTTATCAAAATATGTTTTCACATTTTAACTTAGTGCGAAGACAAGGGTTTAAAGGTCTTTCGGTCAAATGTGCTTCAAGGGCTAATGTAATGGTACAATGGTTATCATTAGGGCGTTATTAGTGTTTTTAGGAGCAAGGCATACAACAAAGGGTAGAATGTAGGCTTAAGGACCAAGGGTAAGGGTTTTAGGGTATTTTGTTAGGTCAATATAGTTACCACAAGTGAAGACACATAACCATCAAGGTGTGGGGGTGCTTAGGCTTTTCTTAGGGTAACATGACTTCTATCAAATGCAAATGACCACTGAAAGGGTCATTTGGACTCTTGCAACTTCTTCAACCCACCAAGGACACTTCCTAGGGTAACAGGGCATGATTGTGGTACTGGGGAACCCTAAGAGACGACTGGGGAGCCATAAGACAACTTAGGGGTACTTGAACACTCTACAGGGTGTACAGGGATTTTGGCAATGTCACAAGGGATCCAAGGGCTTCAGACTTGGGCTTGGACAAGGTCAAAAGGTCTCCTTTTGGCATTGACTGACTTCTAACCCTCAGGGGCTCCTCAAGGGGCACCAAGACACACCGACACACAATTGTTGGCATCAATGACAATTTAGTCAACACTAAGTACATCAATGTCAATATGAAGTGGGAGTGCAACTCCTGAAACAATAAGACAAAAGCGGATCCAAGCCCTAAATCCTAAGCATATAAAACACTGATGCTAAGAAATGAATCATCTCATTGAAAAAAATACACAACCCTAGGGCTAAGAAGATAAATGTCACACGAGAAAAACTAGAAGGGGGGCTCCTATAGAAAAGTGATAGGAGGATAGAATGTTTCCCACCAAAGCTGCAATCTCAATATATGTGTCTCTCCTAATATCTGAGGTCAAAGAAAGGAAGCTCCCAATAGACAGTTCACAAATGGAGCTAGGTCATAAAATGTCCTGCTACGTGGATATACCCCACCGTTGAGCTCTAGAATAATTTGCTTGTTGATTTTGTTGAATGAACTGACCCAAGATGAGTCAACAACTTCATAAAGGTCTCACTAGCAGTGGTCGAATGGCTCCCCAAGGTCTCATTGATCTAGATGTTGAGGTGGTACCAATATCCTTTTGTCTCTTTTTATCTATCATCTGGGAGCACTCGAAAGAAGGATGTGAGTGTCTAGCTAAGGGGTTGATCAAAAGGATTTGGATGTGAATCCAATGACCTACCTCATATACAAGGCAAGATATCATCAATCCACATACCATAAAAAAGATGAGAGAATTTTGGGATTCCCTGAAGGGATAGTAAAATTGACCACGAATTTCATAGTAAATGGGACATAGAAAGATGATATCTTCTTCTATCTCAATCTCTTGCAAATGGCAGAGCTTGTAAGTCCTCTCCACCCAAAGAATGCAATGCTCAACTTCAACTTGGAGTCAATGTGAGCCAACTCTCAACTATCCCAAGCGGATCCTAAGCACAAGCACCCAATGCTAAAGTGTACAAGGAGGACAAACCATGATACTATCACTCAATTCCAATAGGTGCTTTGCATAGAAGGTTATCTTAGGATTCAAACCCTTTAGTGAGGTGATCCAACTGACTGTAAATATTGCATGTAGGTGTTCTCTCTTGTGATCCTATGCTCCTACTTGGTGGATAGGAGACGACCAAGGGCAATAAGAAAGGGTCAAAATGGGGGAAGGAAATCCATAGAGAAACCAACAAACTATAAGAGACATGTAACATCCACAAACCATTAGTGATTTTGCCTCGAGGAATTGAGTAAAGTTGTAGTCTTCGAAGAGCAGTAAACAAGATAATGGTAGGCATAGTTACATATATAGGTGATATATCACCCATATCGTGATATATCACGAGTCATTCCCCTTAGCGATATATCGCCACTAAAAAATCACGACATTTACGATATTTTGAATATATCGCGATATATTGAATGTGTCACGATATATTGGAAATATATCGCGATATTTTGAAAAATATCGCCCTGCTAAAAAAATGCATGGAATTTGGGAAATAAATCCATGGGTTAAGTTTTTTGTTGTGTTCATAAAACCATAGATATTAAATTCTCAAAGTAATAAATGGTAATATTAAATTCTTAAAGTAAAAGTGACATTCTCCTTAACTTTCATTTTCTATCATCTTACTTAAATTTGTAACATTACCATTAATTGTTTCAGGATGTTTGAGAGAGGTTCCAACCTCATCGGACTTCATATGCAAAAAGTAGAATTTTAGATCCTATTCAGAATTCAACAGACTTAATAATTTTCAGGATTTCAAGATTGCAACAATTCCATTGGATTTTATCAAGTATGAGTGTACAGGATTGGCATTTAATCAAGCACATCAACCCCTCTATGTACCTTAATGTTGGTGGCATTGACTCTTGAAACCTTTTATCATAACATTAAATGTACCCTTCACTCATTAAGCATGGGAAGTTTTATCAAAATTGTAGAGGGTTGACTAATGTCATTGGAGTATCAACTTCGATATTCGAGGTAGTGGCAAGGGCTAGAGCCTCGAGGGGGAGGGCATAGGGTGTTATTGATGAATAGGATCCCAATATAGGCAATAATTTTTATGATATGTAGTTACGAGAGATATATCACATTGGTTTCCACCTCATCCTCGTAGTTGGAGCTTCCAATTTGACGCCTAACTCATCCAAAGCACCTACAAGACCCCCTACTGTTTCCAAAGGAAGAGTGGTGCCCCTTGCCTATAAAAGAGGTAGAGGGGATCGATAATTCCCACTATTTATCATTGTATTATGTAGTATCTATATGCCTCATGAGTCATGATGATTCATCTCTTGAGAGACATTTATTTTGATCATTTGATGTGATTTTCTATCATTCCATCTAGAACATATTTTAGTATTTTCAGTTTATAGTCGATATGTGATCATGATCCACCATTTGACATCTTGATCTTATGCATCTTATATGTATTTTCATATCTATATAGCAATCTATTTATTTGATGTTGTTGTTGCTTTAGATGTTAAAAAAAATGAAAAAATGGTTAGTTTTGTATTTTTTTTATGCTTTACGACATTTGCCGATATTTTCGCCATTATTGCCGATAAGTTATAGTCCAGACCCTCGGTGATATATTCGCCGACACGATATATGTAACTATGAACGGTACTGTCATAAAACAATAACTCCGAAGGTTTACCTTGTGATTTTTGGTATGTTTATCATGGGGGGATTAATTTGTTGTCTCTAATGTTTATTTATGTAAAAGTGACTTATGTAAATAAAGTGTCATTTCTATATTATGATGATTTTGTTAAGTCCTAAAGTGCATTAAGTGCACATTTAATAAATAAAAGTGTTTTTTAACCTTTAGATTTAAATTTTAAATCAATCTCATCCCAACTTTGGTTAAAAGGTAGTTAGGAGTTTCGTGATATAAAAAGAAGTAATGGAACAAAGAGCGAACACACGCCAAGAGAGAGTAAGAGAAATCAGATTGATTAAGAGCAGTTTCCAAGCAAGAGAACTAGGGCACAATTTCCAAGAATCAGCATTCCATTAAGTGGCTTGATTTTCAAGAGTGTTAGAGCCGATTTCTGGCACATTTTCCAAGGAGACTGACAGCATTAATTGCACAAAACCATACAGCAATCATTGCTGGTGCTTTTCAAACAGTAGCGCACATTCCAATAAAGAACTGACAGTTCCATAGCTGCAATAAATTCTGGCACAGGGGTGAAGTTCAAGGTAGTCTGGGCACGAATTTCAAGATTTTTTTGAGCATTAATTTCAGTCAAACTAGACCGTATAGCAGCAAATACTGGCACATGTGAGAGGGGCATACTACTGCTACACGAATTTCAAGGTGAACTGATGCTAAAAAGGTACAGCAGGTTGGCTGAGTCTGTGCACTGTAAGAAGTTGTTTGTGTTCTGATTTTCAAGAGTGTTAGAGCTGATTTCTGGCACATTTTCCAAGGAGACTGACAGCATTAATTGCACAAAACCGTACAGCAATCATTGCTGGTACTTTTCAAACAGTAGCACACATTCCAATAAAGGACTGACAGTTCCATAGCTGCAATAAATTCTGGCACAGGGGTGAAGTTCAAGGTAGTCTGGGCACGAATTTCAAGGTTTTTTTGAGCATTAATTTCAGTCAAACTAGAGCATATAGCAGCAAATACTGGCACATGTGAGAGGGGCATACTAATGCTACACGAATTTCAAGGTAAACTGCTGCTAAAAAGGTACAGCAGGTTGGCTGAGTCTGTGCACTGTAAGAAGTTGTTTGTGTTCTGATTTTCTCAGAGAGAAGTAAATTTTGTAAGAAATCTATATGTTGCTCTCAGTTCAGTAAAATTTCTCTCGAGGGTTTTCCCGGTATGGTTTTGCCCTGCTCAGTTTGACCTAAATCATTGTGTTAATACTATTAATGTTCAGAATTTATTATGTAATTGAAGTGCTTAGCATGTGTGATTTAGTCTTTAAGCCTGAAAGTTTAAATCCCTAGATGCCAAGTGTTTGACAAAACACATAAAAGAGACCTTGATTGTTTTGCCATAAAATCTTCAGGTACCAACAGTAAGAAGATTCTATCATTAGAAGGATGCCCTCTACAATATTAGGTACGAATCAAGTGATGATGTATCACTTCAAACAGAAAAAGCCAAGAAAAATGGAAACGAAAAATGTGCCCTCATGTCAATCAACAAGCTCAGGTTAACTTCCAGTCTTCCACATCAAGTAACTATTACGATAAAACTACATTTTGTAATGGCTAAAAGATCCAAATAAAGAAAGCTCTACATAGCATATAGCGTCATGAACGGTATATTAGTGTGACACTACTTGAACGATATGATTTTACTTCTCAGTGTGATGTACATGTTCCAAGGATATATTCATTTGCAATGAACAGATAGATAGACTTCTATTAAAACGTCCAGAAGATCAAGGATAGAGAGCTCAAATACAATGAACTTAAATCAGCCTCAAGTGAGTTTAATGCAAGAATACATGCTAGTCTGTATAGATGTTGATTGTCACATCCCATTTGTAACAAAATAAAAGCCTCTACCATCTTACAAAAATTGAAAAATCCTAATCTTGTACAAAACAAACAATTTCCCTTAAGAAGTGCAACGGTTAATTGCAATAATTTGTCTAGAATTTTCGGAGTCAATTCTTGGTCATCTCTGTATAACCTACAGCCTCTTTGATTTCATCATGTGAAGCTCCTGCTTGTTTGACAAGAGAGGCTTGTTTGACAAGAGATGACCAGGGGCAACAAGAGAGTGTCAAAATGGGGGAAAGCAATCCATTTAGAAGCGCACAGAGTATGGGAGGCATGTAACATCCACAAACTAACAATAATTATGCCTCAAGGAACAACTTAATGATATGGTCTTTGGGGAGCAATAAGCAAGACAAAGCTCAACAAACAATGAGGGAATATATACCCCACCCATATCTACAATATCCATTTATGGCCCCACGAGGAAAAAATAAATCAATTTTGGGTGTACTGAACAATAAGAAGATTCTCTAATTAGAGGGACATCATCTCGAAGAACTGGTAGGAATCAAATGATGATGTTTCACTCCAAACATCCAAAGTTAATATCCATTTGAAAAATCCAAGAAAAATGGAATCTAAAGATGTGGCTTCATGTCAATGGTCAAGCTCAATTTCCTAAATGACACATCAAGTAACTATTATGATCAAAACTATATTTAATTATGGCTAAATGGTCCACTTAAAGAAAGCTCTACATAGCATATTACATCATGAATAGTATAATAGTATGACAATACTTAAACAATAAGATTTTACTTTCAATGTAATCTACATGTTCTAAGAATAGACTCATTTGCAACGTATAGATATACTTTTATTAAAACATCCATATAATTGTCAAGGATAGATATGGCAAATACAATGAACTTAAATCGACTTCATCAAGAAAGTTTCACACAAGAATACCTACTACTCTATATACAGTGTTGATTGTCGCATCCCATTTATAACAACATAAATGCCTCTAATAGTACATAATAAGCAAATGACTTCAATAGTTCAAATAATAATTGTATTAGTTTGTCTAGAATTCTCTGAGTCGGTTTTTGTCATCTCTATATAGACCACATCCTCTTTAATTTCATCGAAAACACCATTGGGATTAAGTAAGGGTGCCCCTTCTCAATGATCCTCTTTGGGATCTACATTATTGACCTGGTCTTTTCTCTGAAAGCATATTCAAGACTACAACAAATGTCTTCTACACATTGTGTCAATATCTTTACTTCTTTTTGTTGATGGTTTCAACCTCTTTGCCTCCATGCTTAAGGGGCCTAAAAAGATTGATTGATACTTTATCCCATTTTTGTGATCTTGGACAGTAGACAACAAGCACGGGAAAAACCAAGAAAATGATCTTCAACACATCAAAGCATGCTCTTTCAGATTACAATTTCTACTTCTAGGGGGAAGGGATTAAGATGGTACCTTACACATACTCAAAGGTTTAGTTCATGAGGCCCCATTTCAGCATATGGCATGCCCTCCCACATTGACTCAATGAGGGATAAGATTCCATTTCCCTTCTTGGGAGACAATGATTCCAAAACCACTTTCAGGACATCTCATCCAAGATGCAACTCCTAGACATGATCATCAAACCCACGACCCTTTATAGTTCTAAGCTCTAGGGATCGACTTTGCTTCAAACCGATTGGGCTAAAACAAAGAAAGTTCAAATTTCCATGCATGTCATTTGATGCAAGTCGTTCCTCGACCCATTGGTCAAGCAAGATCAAGGCCCAACATCTTCATCTCAAAGCCATCCTTTGACTTGTCTCATTCCTTCACATAGACCATATATTTGGGGACTCAACCATCAAGTGGGACAAGTGTCCCTATTTAGCACTTAGTTATTCAAAGGCCATTGCCTCAACCAACCACCACGAACACACTCAATGTTAGTTTGAGAGGTCTAACACTGAAATGACTAAGGTCTCTTTGATACTCTGATCACTGGCCATCTCTCCAAATCACCATCCCCCTTTGTAATGTCCTTGGTCTAAATAGTATGCCCAAGTGTTGTTATGTGCCTTTGACCAACAGTTTTCATTACATTGATTTATAGCTTTCTTCAACAAATCTGTGTTCTAATAAATCAATTCATCAAACACTTTACGATCATTCCAATTGCTCATGAAATAAGAGGGACAACATTGGCATTTTATTATGAATGGTGGATGATAACTAGCGAAGGTTGTTGTAGAAACTACAAGCACTGAGTACATACAATAACAATAAACCTGGAAATGATGGATGTCGAGTCTCAACAACTCTTGTGATTTGATCTAGTTTGCATAAATTGAAATGGTTGAAGTTGTTGACAGTGGAGGACGTTGAAATGGATAGTTGTTGCAGCCAGTATCATGCTCGGGAATGAAGATAATGCTCTTCTAAAAGGAATAGTCCTCCTCTAACTTACCTAGCCATAAGATAGATGTCTATCTTTGCCTCCAAAACCACTTTCATAGGTCTACGACCTCGAAAGATGGATGTTGCCTTTGGTCAAAGATATCCCACAATTCAGCTTGTTAGATTGTCTTAATGTAGTGATAATGGCTATGGATCTATCCCCTAAACATAACAGTTGTATAGTCTTTGTGCACACAAATGCCCAAAGAAGATTGACCCTCATAACCACCATAAAGCGTCCTTCCAAAGCAATACGACCTCTTCAATATTGGTACATTGTCTTCCCAATGGAGAATCGACCCTCTTTTATCTTCTATGCTCTCGAGGGTGATAACACAGCCCTTCCACAATTAAATCGCAGTCACAAGGAGAACACACAACCCTCCAAATGTAAACTCAGCCCCTATGCATCCTATGGAACGATATTGTTACCTTCTCAAGTGAATTTATTCTTCAAAGTAAAGAACACTCTCCTTGAATGACATTGCGGTCTTCCTCCACTAGATTCACAATCCATAAATGAGTGTGCCCCTCTTAGCCCCACAATTTGCTTCAAATGAAGCTTCGACCCTAGTCTTCAAGGAATGTCTCAAGCAACAAGGGGTCGACGCCTTAGAAAAACTGCATACGCCTCCTAAGCCTCGATCCTTCAATGAACAGGCTCGACACTCCTCCCAGGTCCACAATTTGCCCAATAAGGTTCGGCCCCCACTTCAAGTGCTGTGATTTTCCTCTACAAGTGCACAAGAATCTGTCAAGAAGGTAATTCGACCCCCAACAACAAATTCAACTGCCACAAGCAATTTCGGACTTCTCCAAGAAATTTCAGTCTCCACACACAAACTCGACCACTCAAGAAATCGACCCAAACCAGTAACTCTACCACAAACTTAAAATCAATAACCAATGAAGCTTGAGTGGAAACCCTGGATGAATTTCCCGACTATTTAGCTAGGGTGGATCTTGCACCACCAAAACCAAACATGTGATGGAAGGGTTTTACCAAACCCTAACAAAACCATGGTACATCAAGCCACTCCACATGAGATCAAATATAAATACATGAACATCAAATGAGGTGTTGCCCCTCCTCTTATCTTCCTTTAAAGCTCCATACCATGGACAATCCCATGGAACACCCAATAACATCTAAAATGTCACTTTTTTAAAATAAAATATTTTAGGCCTAACTGACATCAATTAACCACCTGGACTAATCACCCGGATAGGGACATCAAACCCTTTCAAGTACTCCCTAGGTGAATCAAGTAACCTCCTTTCACCCAAGCACAAACTAAACCAAGTTATCAAAGAGAACACTTATAGACAACATATTCAAGTAGCTTGGATCATGCCTTTCAAGATAGACTTTTATACAAAGCATTTTGGGGGGCTCAAAGATGGTCTTATCTTCCTACTTCCGTACACAAGCAAGCATGGGATGCATGCCCTTAAGCTCCCCCTTGGTGTGTTTCAAACAGGCTCTCACAGACTTCAAATTGAGACAAATCACTATCACCCACAGCCAAAACAAGGTTTGCATTGATGCCAATTACAAGAGCTAAGGGTGGAGGAGCATCTCATTTTTCAATGCCCTATCTACAATGAGATTAAAGGTAGATACTACTGACTATTTCGAAAAATCATGAGGCTCCCTTTCCACCTTTTGCTACTCAAACAAGAGATGTCTTGTTTTCTTCATGAAGGAAGTATTTGGACATAGATCTCAATCTCTACATATCATGTCCCAAACGAAGGCCTTGGTGAAGATCACCTCATAATGCCCACTTGTCTCCCCAAATTGAGGCAACAATTCATCAAAGTTCAGATCCTACACTAGTGTGTCCCCATGTTACCTCTTAGTGCCCCTTACGAGAGGTGTTGATCTACCTCATCCAAAGCCATAAGATGTCACGCCAAGGCACAACATGTACACCACCACTGCAACAAATAGTTCAATGCTATGCAGTCCTAGACACAAAGTCTCCCCACCTAGCTCGCCACCCCTCAAATTCACTCAAGCAATGAAGCTTCCATCAAGAGTTTCTTAAACACAACCTTTTATGTTAAGATCACTCTTGTGCTCCCCAAAGATCATACAACCAAGGCCTCTCAAACCCCAACCACTCCTCAAAGGATATAGCTATTTTGCTCCCCCGCAAGATCATAGAGCCAATCCCTCTCAACCCAAGCCACTCCTCAAAGAATGTCATCGACCATTGCATTGGCTCTTTCACATTTATTGACAACTCAGATGAGAACAGTCCCCTCGGGCCTCACTCATCCTCAGCAACCAGCTTCAGCTCCAACAGGCCATGACACCCTCTCCTCTCTTCAGCATCAAGACTTTATGTTCAGCGCTGAGACTTTATTGTATTTGCACTTTATTTTACATATTAGTTTAGCTAGTCACTTATGTATTTACTTTTTTTGTATATAGTTTTGATCTAGGAGTTGCTTCTGCATTCCCACTTGTACCTACACGAGATGTACTCCCATTTATCTCAACATATAATAAATTTGCTTCTTCAATTCCTAAATGGGAGTGTTGATTTTTCTTAGCAGCATCGAAAGCCCTTCTCTTCAAAGAATGGGACCACGGTGAAGACTCAACCAAGTGTTGAGTGACCATTCTGTTGAATGGTAGATATCTGGTTTAGGACCATGATATAGACCCAGATCTGCCCTGGGTAGACTCAACCTTGTGTTGAGTAAACATCTAGTCCAGGACCACGATGTAGACCAGTCTGGGACTGGTAGACTCAGCTTAGTTTTGAGTGGCCATTCTCTTGGAGAATGAAGACACTGTAAGCCCTAGACTGGGTCTGGGCATGTGTGTGGCACTTTGACCCTTAATCTATGGGCTTGGTGTGCTTCTCCAAGGATTAGCTACCCTTGGTTAAGTTGCCCTAGTACCAGATCTAGGTGTCACAGTGTGTGAGGTAAAAGCATTAATAACTCTCTTGGTTTATGATGATGTACTTTTGAAATCAAAAAGGTACCACATGTAATGACCACAAGGGCACTTGGAAAAAAAGTCAAAGTCAAAAGTTGATTTAAATAAAGACTTTTGTACCACAGGAAAAGGACCACAGGTAGAAACAAAATTAAATAAGGACTTTTGGTAAACCTCAAAGGAAAAATAAAAGTACCCTTTTTGGTAAAAGTGAAAGTGAAATTAGGAAAAGAATAAAAATATTATTATTTTTATTTTTCCAAATCGTGTCCACCTACAGGTGAACAAAGGCTATAAAAGAAGATCAAGCATTCTCATTTGATACACACACTTTTGCTGTCACAAGTGAGGAACACTATCTTATGTTCAAACCCTCAGCTAGGGTTTTATCAGCAAAGTCCATCTTCAGCATTTTTGCACAGCCATCTTCAGCATTCCATTTTCTGGGAAGCCTTCTTCATTTTTCCGGGCAGTTGAGATATTTTTTTGTGGGCAGCTTTTTCCATTTTCGGGCAACTGGACAGACAGCCTCTTCTTTCTCTCCAGGCAGCCTCAGCAAGATCCGGGAAGCTCTGATTTTTGGGCAGCAGTTTTTGGGGGCAGCTCTGTTCTTTCTTTTTCGGGCTGCCTCTATTCTCCGGGCAGTCCATATTGGGCTCGGCCTCCTTCTTTCAGCCCATGGGCTGCTACCAGTGAGGGTCTTGGCAGGCTGCCAACCCTTGGGCAACAGAGATCTGCCCAAACAAGACAGCAGGCAGGAGAGAGAAACGGACAGCAGACGGGAAGGTACGGGCAGCAGACAGGAAAGTACATTTTCGAGCAGTTTAGTATTTTCAGGCAGTCTGCTATCTTTCAGACAGTCTGATATTTTTTATGCAGGAGAGAGAAAAAACTTCAGTTTTCTGAAGAAGCCCTAATTTGGGAAAAATTTGTAATTTCTGGAAATTGTGGTTAAATTATCAGTCTGAGTTTTTTCACTGATAATTTTCATTGTGACTGGTAAATTCCAGATCTGGAATTGAGGAACTTTTTGAAGAATTTTTCTGAGTCATCTCATTTACGAGATGAGCTATTAATGCTTTTGGGAATATTGTCCTTTGAAAGTTTCCCCAGTCAAAAATCTTGTGTCCATGTGTGCTGATGTGATTAATGTGTTTATACTGTACTGCTGATTTGTTTAAGTAGATCTGCGAATTTTTAAGTTTATGCTAATGCTAAAAATTCAACACTAGACACAACGTCTCCCCACCTAGCTCGCCACCCCTCGAATTCACTTGAGCAATGAAGCTTCCATCAAGAGTTTCTTCCACACAACCTTTTATGTTAAGATCACTCTTGTGCTCCCCAAAGATCATACAACCAAGGCCTCTCAACCCCAACCACTCCTCAAAGGATATAGTTATTTTGCTCCCCTGCAAGATCATAGAGCCAATCCCTCTCAACCCGAGCCACTCCTCAAAGAATGCCATCCGCCAGTGCATTGGCTCTTTTAAATTTATTGACAACTCTGATGAGAACAGTCCCCTTGGGCCTCACTCATCCTCAGAAACCAGCTTCAGCTCCAACAGGCCATGACACCCTCTCCTCTCTTCAGCATCAAGACTTTATGTTCAGCACTGAGACTTTATTGTATTTGCACCTTATTTTACATATTAGTTTAGCTAGACACTTATGTCTTTACTTTTTCTGTATACAGTTTTGATCTAGGAGTTGCTTCTGCATTCCCACTTGTACCTACACGGGATATACTCCCATTTATCTCAACATATAATAAATTTGCTTCTTCAATTCCTGAATATTTGTTTGTTTCTGTGCATTCTTGACACAGACATCAAATTTAAACAATCAAAAATTTTTATGTGGCAATGACCAATACATCAAACATATTAACTAGTTAAAAGAAAACCCACCTCTAAGAACAGAGCCATACCAAACTGATGATCCCTGCCCCACTTTCACATCTCCCATAACAGCTGCACTTGGTGCAACAAAGACATCTCTGTGCAGACTTGGAGCTTTTTCAAAAATATTCATCAGTGTCCTATGCCTCGATACTGCCAAAAACAAATATCAGTATTATTTGATATATTAACAGCTCTTGGAAGCAAAACATTGATGACATATAAATTCAGCCAAAAGTATAGCAAATATATCTTATTCATCCTAACTAGACATCAAATAATTCAAAATGCCATACAGGACTGAAATGAATATAAATCCTTTTTGTTCAAAATCGAATACAATACAGCCAATTAAAGGTATTTAGCACTTGGTGAAAGGAAGGAGCACTCTGAGACAGTAAGGGTAAGTTTCTGATGCTCTGTGCTTGTATTGTTCTTCAATGGTAGAGGATTCCATTTACCACATCCCCCATCATTTCAAAGCTATTTAGGATATTAGCAGTCCTTTCTCATTGAATAACATACATAAAGATATTTTTTAAGATTTTGAAGGAGGCAAAATTTGTTGCCAAAGACCAAGCAGAATAGATGTTTCAAAAGGGCCAAAGACAATCCAGACACCATGTTACCAGAAATGGTATAGCTACCATTTCTCAAAGAAACAATCCTGAGTAAGATCTGGAATTATGGTAGAAACACCATTTCATGAATGTTTTTCTGCCCATGATTAAAAAAGTCAAATAAAAACAAAAAGCAATGGAAAACCACCTAGATCCTGATGTAAATGTAGCTTTATTTATAGCATTAATACAATGCATAAGGTAGATAACTTTATGGTGTTTAAAAGATTCAAATATTATTTACAATGTTCAAAATATAACATGTATAATGTGGGTGAAGGTGGGTTTCTAAAAATCAAGACCCTCTAAACCCTGCTTCTCATTTCGTTCCTTCCCATTTCTCATTTCTGCTGACAGCCAAATCATAAAGATGGATGCAACAGTACTTGAATCAAACATCTGAAAGACAGGACAATGCATTGGTTTGTTTGCACACGGAGCTCTGGCCTTAATAGAATTCCCTTTAAGATTGGGTGGCTAAGTTGTCGAAAACAAAATAAGAGGTAAGTCTCTCTTTGTAGCAAAGGCTTTTTGTTTGCTGTAAATTTTAAAAAAATTAAATAAGAAAGAATTATATTAATGTCCAAGCATGACCAAAGCAACTCAAAGGGACTAGAAAATGTAGTACAGATAGAAAATTCAGCGTAGTTATGAACAATGACCCAGCCAGCCCCCAAAACAGAGGAGGCATCAGCATCTCAGTCAATCACTGTAAAAGCACCAATGCTAAGCCAAATAATGTTCTCCACAGAGCGACCTGGGGTAAGAGGGATCAGTTGTTCAATCCTGTGGCATGTCAGGAACTCCTCACAATGGCTTTCCTAGCATCAAGGCTGACAAGTCTCCATGCAAAAAAAAAAACAGTGATGTGCAACTGCTCACAAGGATTGAGATGGAACAAGAAATGGCAGTTGTTCCTTTGAGAGGGGGTTAGGAAACAATAAGATGAAGCAACGTTGTGGTCACCACGCAGGGTGCAATAACTCATGGACCTACTACTGTCTAAGGCTATAACTACAGTCTCATGAACACTTAAAACCTCGAGCAGCTATAGAGGACAGAGAATGGAGGTGATCCAAACAATATATCAAGAGGGAATTGCAAGGTTTGTTGTCTAAAAGTAATAGCCTTCCAAAGACGCAAAAACCCAAGCATCTCTAGTCTGGACATCAAAAGAAGATAGTGACGGACCCTCCAAAATCTCTGAGTAGAAGGGACACATGAAAAGTAAGTGCTCCTCCCTCTCTATCACCTTAAACGAGCAAAGAAGACAGGTTTTGTTCTACAACTAATTATGGTGATCAATCTCGACCTGTAAATGGTGGGAATGCACCCTCAACTGGACAAAGGGGATCTCAGGGCCGTGTGACTATTGTTGCCACAAATAGTTGAGTATCAATGAAATCATCAACAGTATATAAGTGCTCATCAAAGAAAGCCATCTTAGAGTTCATAGGTTTCAGGAGTAATTAATAAACCTAGGCAATATAGATTGAATTGTCTATAAATATCCTCTCTAATCACCTTATTAAGCTCAGCTTTCGAGGAGAGGTGACAGAAGACATTTAAGGGGTATTTTAATGGGCGGAGTCAAACAATGGAGACACCAACAAACTGAAGAAGCGGACAGGTCTCCATGCAACAATATTGTCTTCATCCAAAAATGCCCATGGAAGCAATTTCCCTAGAAGAATAGAGAGCTGAAAGCTATGCTACCGGTTCCGCCACCCCAGTATGTAGGATCTCAGATCCGCAGATCCGATACGTTTCCGAATCGGATTCTCCTAGGATCTGTAATGGAAACGGATCCCCTGCAGAAGGAAACGTATCCTAGTCCCATGAAACAGATTCTGTGAAAAATCAGACAATTCCTGAAACTTTCAAACAGATCCTGAAACTTCCAGTGCTTCTATGACCCATTGATCCCCCAAAATAATTTGTTGTTTAATGAAAAACTTTAAAAAGCCTAAACACCTAATGGCTAAAAGCATAAACACCATTCCTGCTCAAGGTATGATCTATCCTTATGTCAAGATCTGCTCTTGAACTGTAATATATCAATATCAAGGTCTGCTCTCAACGTTTTTAATTGATTTATCTTTATGGTTAAGGTCTGTTGTCAAGGGCTGATCTAGCTTTATGTGCTATGTTGTTGCTCACTTCACCTACACTGTTATGTAGTCTTGCCATAGCCTTCAAGAAAACCGCTTCATTCCCTGTTGATAGGGACATCTGGGTGTGGCTCACAAAAACACTGTTATGCCCTGCTTCAAGTTCATGCTGAAATGGTTTTTAAAATTATCAATATCAATCATGGTTACAATTACAACTCATCAAATTATCAATTATGGTACATGAACTCTCTTTTTTGACAATAATTTATAGTTCTACTCGTGTTTCCTAAATAGTTTTGTTTCTTTACTCCATTTTTTTATTTATTAGAAAAATATTTTATAATTTTTTGTAATTGCCGTTTTCTCGCCATATCCGGATCTCGGGTTTTAAAAAATATGACAAATCCATATCCTGGTAACTTAGGCTGATAGAGATCTTTCTCACAACCTGAGATTGAATCACCCATGAACCGAAGCCTAGGAAGATAGGGGATAACTCTCAAAGCATTCTCTAGAAGGGGATGGGTGCTAAATTCGGCTTGTATAATGTTTTGAGGAAAGGTTTGTTTGGAACAGAGCAAGCACAGGAGCATAATGATTTGGATCCTCTCGATCCATGCTCAGTTTCTTGCCTATTTTAATCTTTTTCGCTCATACACTTTTGTGGTCATTCATTGGACCTTGAAAATATTATCTTATAGTTTCTCAAACATTTGTGGAATAGTAACAACCTTTATGAATCCCTGGGTGCAAGAATCTGTGGGCAATGTTTAGTGCAAACAGAAGATTTTTTTTATAATTGCAAAGTACAGATCATAGAAAGTCGTGAATACCTTAAACTCAACTTCTCTTGTCCTGATTCCAATGGGAAAACATGCAATAGACTTAAAAAAATTTAGACCCATCTCTCTCTGTAACAATGAAACTTTGTTCTTGGGGAGGAAGGTGCAGGAGGGATCCTTTTGGATCCTGGAACAAATACAGTTTTGAGTCTTGACCTTTAAATGGGGCCTAGGAGTGGCTACAAACAATCAAGCTGAGTGATTTGCTCTCTATCAAGGATTCGTCAATGTTGTCTCCAAGGGAATACAATCGATTGTAATTATTGGAGACTCGTTATTAATTTTAGCTCAAACTATTAATAAGAAGGATCTTGAAGACAGGATAGCTAATAGATTGCAAAAGCGAATCAATATGCTTCTCAATCATGTTCCTGAGGTTCAAATATTCAATGTGAAATGGGAAAATAATAGGCAAGCTAATTATTATGCTAACTCGACCTCTCATCATTCATTGGAAGCTGGTCATCGATGGGGTCAAAAAGTCTCTCAATGCTCCCCCAAGAACTTTCATCCCTTGTTGTATCCATAAGGTCGACATGATGTTTACAATGGCTATGGAGTTGGACCGTAGCACTCAACTCAAGTCTTATCAGCATTTAGTGTTCTCACTACCAAGTGTTAAAGTTTAATGTGTGGAGTCTAATCCCTCACGTGAAAGACTTCATGAAGTAGGTCGAAACTTCTCCTTCGCGTCTCATTGCAAGTCGTCGTCCCAAGATAGCTGAGAGAAAGAACAAGGTTTGGACTTTGGAGTTGTTTGGTTATGGTGTTTCTAGACGAGGATTTTCTTGCCGCTTTCCCCTATGCCTCGAGGGAGTGGCCTTTGGACGTTGAGTCTATTAGGCGTGAGGATATCCAAGAGAATACTTTAAGACCAGCTTCTGGTATTGTGATTATTTGAGATCCATGGGATCCAGGAGAGTGGGAAGGATTGGTTTTTCTTGCAGACATGAATTCAATTCATCAGTTGATGTTGAAGGCAAGCTGTCACCAAGTGATATTGAAGGAAAACTACAGGACTTGTGTAATATCCCGATTTTGACCCCTATTGCATTAAAATTGTACATGGTGTAAATATCATTATTAAATCATGGTGAGGAGCTCAAGGCCAAGGCCTCGCCATCGATTTAGCGTTTTATGTATTGACAATTAAAATCGATACCTGTGGTTCTCATGCTAGCCAAGCACAATATAAATTGAGACATCATGTAAATATGCAATTTAATAAAATACCCACAAGTAGCTATGCAATGCAACAAGAGATGGGGGCATGATTTCACAAGGAATAGGGAGGGAAATTATTCAAACCCTTGAGCCAACAGTGTTAAGCCAAATGTCAATGACAGAACCCCGAATTGGCTTGATAAACCTAGTGCTAGCCTCTTCCACTCCTCTGAACTGTTAGGAGTGGAAGAGGCCCAGAATTGGCTTGATAAACCTAGTGAAGAGAGGAACCTCACAAAAAGATCAAAAGGGGTTGGCTAATCTTCTATGCACACACTGAAGAACACTCGAAGGGAAGGTATGGCCCGAGGGACCATGTAGCAATGAAGGGAATACTTCCTTGTGTTGGGTGTGTAGGTATTGTGGAGGCCAAGCCGGATAGATCTTGTAGAGGTGTACATAGCTCTATGGTTGAGCTCACTAGCTTAGCAATTCTTCATTTCCACTGCCTTAGCAGCCTAATAAACCCAATTGTGGATTGGCTTGGCTGAACCTTGGTGTGTATATGGCTATGTGTGACCCTGTTGTTCCCTTTTTCCTTGTGGAAATCATGCCCAACTCGGGGATGGCAGTTGTGCTGAAAGATTGATGAGCACAACTGGCCTATAGTTGGGTGGAAAGTTGCAGCGACATAGCTAGTTGCTCAGGGCAGCTCAATTTCAAGATAAGGGCTCTCTGTATTAACTCTGCAATGTATTTGTTTTAAGAATTGTTATGAATGTGTTGAAAGAGATTTGCTTCTGTTGTATTTTCATACATTATACATTTGCATATGTTTTTACTTTCAATGCATTTTTTATTATGTTCATGGGGCTAGATGCTCGGTTATGATGGCAACGCATTAGTCGTGTCCTCTCCGTCGGCGAGAGGGGAGGGGGCATGACAACTTGTCTGACGATAAGAAACCAGAGCTGACATTCGCGATATACACAGTCAAATGAGGTGGATGAACTCCCAACTAGAGGGTTTGCTCATTGCAGTTCGCCATATACCCTCACAAGCCCCCTTGGTTGGCTCTAGGCTTGTCAAAAATGAACAAGCTATCTTTCAAATTACTACTTCCGCGTCTGATTTAGGCCCCCATCTAGATGAGGTCAAAGGGTAGGTCCACACTCACAAGGTTCAAATCAATGCAATTGAGGCCAGTATGGAACACCACAAAGCCCTTTTAGCAACCAAACAGTCTAGAGTCTCTAATTCAGGTAGCAAAAAAATCGAGGATATTACACTTCTCGCTAACATGTTCTTCAAATCTGAATATCACCAATTCTAAGGAGAGAAATGGAAATACTAAAGATAGTCAAGGTATACAAGTTATGGGCAACGAGGAGACAGTAGAAGAGAGCCGAGAGACCCAGGATGATGTGTTGAATTTTAGCATTAGCATGAATTCTTTAAAATTCTGCAAACTGTAAGATAACAATAGACAAGTGCAATAGTTACCTCAAAAAACATCAAACACATTGAACACGAGAGTTTTTCACAGGGAAACCTTTAAAGGACAAAAACCCCAAAAGCATTAGTAATTCATCTCTTAAATGAGATGACTTGAGTTTTTCATAATTCTGAGATGAATGTTCTCCAATAATTCTCAAACCCTATTAGGTTTGAACCACAGATCAAAAATCCACAAAAGATGAATTTTACATAGAAATACAAATTAGGGCTTTCTGCCCTAATTCTTCCAGCTGCCCAAAAATTCCAGATCTGTTGCCCGAGATAAATTTTCCGTTGCCCGAAACTGCTCGGATATATTGTTGTCTACCCAGGTTGCCCGAAATGTTTTCCTGGATCTATGCTTGTTGTACGGATGTTGCCCAAACCTGTACCTATCTTCCCGGTTGCTGTTGTTGTTGCCCGGTTGTGTTTGCTGTTGCCCGGATGACTGTCCGAGTTGGCCCGAAAGCCTACCTGGGCTCTTAATCCACCTGTTCAATCTCCTGTTGGAGCTGCTCGAGTGCACAACAAAGAGGTTGAGGCTGAGGATGGGCTGTCAGTGAAGGAGGATGTTGCCCGGATGTGTTTTCAACCTACCCAAGTGCTCAAAGGAGGCCAGCCGTAAAGATTGCAAGCTGCCCGAGGGTATTGTTGTTGTCCAGAGTTGAGAGAGTTGCCTGTGATGATGCCCTAACCCGTGAAGAGGAAGAAGAGGCTGTTGAAAGTGATCACCGTGAGTGAAACCCTAGCTTAGAGTTTGACTGTAATAAGTATGGGTGTCGTGGCTAGAAACCTCCATGCTAGGGCATAACCACAAAAATTGTTCTTCTCCTCAAGAACAACAAAAATCTTCTTTTGAGCAACTGTAAGATGATGAGCAAGTGTGTGTAAAATGAAATGGATTGAACTTCTTTTATAGCCTTTGAATCACATGGATGTGGACCAAAACTTAAAAGAACGGAATAATAATGTTTTATTCTTTTATATTTTTTACTTTTACCTTTAGTGGTACTAAAGGTCTTTTTGTACTTTCACTTAAAGGTCTTTTTGTACTTTCACTGTGACTCCTTGGTGGTCTAAGGGTCCTTATATATTTTTGACTTTTACCTTTAGCCTTCTTTAAGTGCCCTATGGTCAAAACAAGTGGTCATAGGTGTCCTTCATCCCCACTCAAAGTACATCATCATAGTTAGAGAGAATTACTAATGCTTTTATCTCATACTCCTTGTGCCACCAAGATCGGGTACTAAGTGTCCTAACCAAGGGTATCTAAGCTTTGGAGAAGATCACAAAGCCCACAGATCGGGGGTAGGAGTGTCTCACATGCCCAAACCCGATCTAGGACTTATATCAAGGGTAGGAGTGTCTCACATGCCCAAACCCGATTTAGGACTTACAATGATATCATGGTAACAGAGCAAGTGCCTCGGCTATAGGCTGCATAATTTGAGCCAAGGTCAAATACTTGGTAACTGACCAAGTGCCTCCATTCTCCTGGAGAACGGCCCTCAACCCTAGGCTGAGTCCCCCAGTACTAGACTGGTTCATCTTCCTGGTAACTAACCAAGTGCCTCCATTCAAAGAATGGCCGCTCAGCTTTAGGCTGAGTCCCCCAGTGTTGGGTTGGTTCCACATCTTGGTCCTTGACCAGATGTCCCCATTCAACAGAATGGCTACTCAACTCAAGGTTGAGTTCTCCTAGTGCTGGACTAGTTCCACATCCTGGTCCTTGACCAAATGTCCCCATTCAACAGAATGGCTACTCAACTCAAGGTTGAGTTCCCCAGTGTTGTACTGGTTCCACATCCTGGTCCTTGACCAGATGTCCCCATTCAACAGAATGGTTACTCAACTCAAGGTTGAGTTCCCCAGTGCTGTTCTGGTTCCACATCCTGGTCCTTGACCAAATGTCCCCATTCTCCTAATGCTGCTCAGGAAAAATCAACATGATGATGCCGAGGAGACCATGGAAAATAATCTAGATGATGATGAGGAGGAGACCATGGAAAATAATCTAGATGATGATGCTGAGAGTCCAGAAGATGATACCGAGAACAGCCCGGAGTATGAAGAAGCAAATGCTCAACATGTCCAGGTTATGCACAGTGATACCAGTCCCTAGTTTGATTTTGAATGAAGTTTTTTTGTAGGCTGCTCTTAGGCCAATATGTTAGAATCTATAGCAGCTTAGGGAAATATGTTTTTGTATTAAGTATATTCTCTCTTGGATGACTGTGACTAAGCTTTATACTGCCCATGAACCTCTGATACTAAATAGGGAAATTTCATACTGTTCTGCTGAAGCTTTTTTCATCCTTTCATAAAAATAAACATAACCGTTCTCGTTAAAAAAAAAAACTTTGTTCCAAAAAGTACAGTGTTTACAGTCTTCTAACACCATATAAAGACAATCATTAGGCCAAGCTAGAGAAGATATCAGCCCTACTCTTAAAATAAGATTAATTGGCTCTTTCTATCAGAAATGTTAATTTTTGTCTTAGTAAGGATTGCGAACTGGAAGAAGAGATGTGTTTCCTCCACAGATTTCAGACTTTTGGGGAGTCAGTTTCCAGGAGGGCCTGATACCCCTACCAAATACTTAGTTTGTCAGAGGCCATTGCCTTGGCCAGCTCCTCTGAGCAGGCCCAAGTGAAGTTTGGAAGAAAATGTGGCTGCCCCACAACTCTCAAGGAGTGGTGTGTGTCAAGTGCCTACTCTAAAATATTTCTTACTGGAGAACTCTTGCTTAGGAAAGGGTATGTTAGCCTTCTAGGAATAAGCTTCATGCAAAAGAAACAAAGACTGTCAATCATCACTCACTTAAAGCAATTATATTAAGGGCTCCAGATTAGAATTTCAAAGGATCTCAGTATGGATAGTTAGTGGAACACAACAACGTGAGTGCTTCTCTTGTTTGGGATGTATAGCATTTGGTCTCATTTATAAGAATGTATGCAAGATTACATAGTTAAAAATGCCCAATTTTGTATTGAAATCCATCTCAATCAAAATATAAATCCTACATTTTTCAAGAGATATAGTCAATGATAAATTAGACTGTTGCAAGAGCCTTTAAATTAGAACATATTCAGAGAAAAGAGCTTTAATGTTCTTGAACTTCATATTTTGACTTCTATGATCTTGTTACTCTTAGAAGTTAGAACAAGGAAGATGACAACCCAAAAGGAATGGACCCAAACATTAAAAAATATTTTGGGGGACTTTAGCAAAAATTCCTTGGGTAATGTTTTAAAAAAGAATTAAATAGTTGCTAGAGAAAGAACCTGGAACACAAAAATTACATGAAAGTTTGAAGCCAAATGAGTGGTGGCCACTTATATGGAAAGCTTTTGAAAGCTCACGAATAATAAAGTAGATTTCAAAGGGACTTTAGTTAACTACACATTGGAGGAAACTAAAACCTTCTTCCTCTTAGATGATTCCAAGTTGCCATTAATGCTAGATAGTAGAAAAGAAAAATCATAATGCATTGCAACTATGACAGTAGAAGCTAAGGAGCTCTTGGCTAATCATAAAGAAAGTTAATACTGTTCATTTAAAAATAGCAATCAAAAAATAGTGATGAGGATGTTAACGCAACATAGTCAAGTATTAGAAAGCATGAATGCTAGCAGAATAAGAAGCATGGTTTCTATCATAGTTACAAGGTTCAAAACATTTGGTAGGTTCAGGAGGGTAAGGGTTGAAAAGTTCGAGATTTCTAGAAAAGTTTGGTAGGTTCAAGTGGGTGAGGGTCGAAAATTTCAATATTTTAAGGAGAGTTTGGAAGATTCAACAAAAGTTGAAATGTTTTAAGCTTTCTTTTAGAATTCTTTTTATTTTAAAAGCACTTTTAAAAAAAAGCTTTCTTTTTCCAGGAAAAATCTTAAGGTTTGGTTCGGACGGGTCCGAGAGATTTGGGGTCTGGCTGAATTTGGTAACTATGATTTTAGATATTGCTTAAGATGGTTCCAGGCTAGATAATACGTCAATTTTTTGTTATCAATGTTTTGTTATTTTGATCATTAAAACTTTATATAGCATTTGCAATTTTGCACACATGTAAAACATTTATCGTAAGCTATAATGGTTCTTGGGGAGTGCAACACTAGTTAACTAGCAGATGGTTCTTGGGGAAGAGTCTCTCCAAATACCCCAAATTTTAATTGATGAGGACAACAATGAGACATTGACAGTGGAAAAGGAGTGTAGTGGAGTAGAGTGAGCACAGGAAACAAAAGGACAACATAAGAATAACAAGACAAGGAAGCATGGGAGGTAAGGAGTCCTACAGTAATGCCAGCTCACCAAACCATGTGGACACTTGGGAGACTGCAAGGAAAGGAGACTAGATGCACCACAACAGAAATAATGAATAACTAACAAATTATATTGGAAATGATCACCAAAATACAGTGGCATTGGATGACAATCTTGCAACAACAAGGGGCTACAAATCTTCACCAGAGATCTTGAGAAGGAAAGGTGGTGAGAAGGAAATCAACAACAGGTACACATGAATATTCTAAGTGGTACTAAGACATCTCTCATGGACTGAGGTGCCTGCCAAGATCTCGCAACACCTGTAACAATGAACAAAAGGAAGAAGATCGCAACATGTAGCAGAGAAATCTGGAAAAAGTTTCATATTGATACAAAAGCTTGTCAAATCTGAACTTCTATACATAAAACCAATCTACTTAATTATTAAAGGGTGGGGTACGCAAGTGGTTTAGGATCTAGACAGTGAACTTGAGAAAAAATATCGTTAGTCCCCCACAAAGGTAAATGACTCTATAGCAAGATCTGTAGGTGGAGGACATGTTCAACCCAAACAACAAGGTAATAAGCCAGTCGGATAAGCAAGATCTAGACAGTGAACTTAAGAAAGAATATCGTTAGTCCCCCACAAAGGTAGATGACCCTATAGCAAGATCTGTAGGTGGAGGACAAGTTCAACCCAAACGACAAGGTAATAAACCAATCAGATAAGCAAACAAAGGAAAGAGGTGGTCAAACCACTCAAACAAGGGAGAATAACTTGCAATATCAAAAGGGAAAAAGCCTCCCTGGATGAGGAACAGGAAATGGACACGTTTCATATACACTAAGAGAGTGGAAGCACACAGAACCACATATATAGATCGCCATAATTCCCAAGAAAAAAGTGGAATACTAGAGGACAGGACCTAAGAAGAGTTAATTTACGAAGGAGGGGAATCAAGGGGGGCTCTATTTTATTACCAAATAAAACAAAACACACCAGGAGCAAGAGGACAAACTTTAGGGTCATCATGGACTCAGAATGCACTGTAAAGGACATGATAGCAGGCACAGTCAAAGAGATTTAAGAGTGCATGGAAGAAAAGGAGGAAAAGATATCTATTTTGGCATAAGCGCTGAAAGAAAACTTGGAGGAGGATAGTAAAAGGTGGGACTTGATGCTCAAAATGATGTTCTATATGATATATCAAGGTCCTCGTGCAAAAAAAAAGCAACCGATTCATTGAGATGGGAAGGATCTCAGTGAATGGAGCAAGGCGAGATTATTGCCATGCTTTGGTCCATAAAGACTATAATAGAGGAGGACTCAATTATTGTGACCCAATGCATCTTGACAAAAGTTGGGGTCAACGGGTTGATTGGTCGAGGAAAGCATGTCACCGTGTAGTGATCCTAATAAAGATGGCAACCCAATCTTCTGGAGCTCCAGCAATCCTTGGGTAATTTTGTTCCATGGCATTATCTCTCTTTTGAACTCTCACTGAGTGTCATCAAAAATGTGGTCAGAATAGTGCATAGCAATGGCTGGTTTAGTGGTTGGTCTATAGTCTACATAACATGCAAGAGGATTATTTTGTTAATCCTGGCAAACAGTCTGGCTAGAAAAGGTGTAAATCTTAGATCTCAGATTATATTATTAGCTAAAACTAAAATGGTTTGACTTTCAAATAAAAATTTTGCATGTCTAAAAATATTTTTGTTTATATAGAAACATGGACTTAGTTTAAAAGGCATGGCTACCAGGATAAAAGAAAGAAAGAGCCCAGAACAAGACTAGAGATCCTGCTGAATATCTGTTTGGATGCTTTGTAATTCCTTGTATACAGTATTATAATCTCTTATTTTCTAATAAAAAAATGTGTCAAGCTCAGATTGTGGTCCTATGTTCACTGCTTGAGAGAATGCAGCTTGGTCTAGTGTTCTTTTCAAGCCCAACTCTGGTTAGCACCTTTTTATACTCAGTATAAATAATTCAATATGACCTTTTAAAAACAAATAATAGTCGCTCTTGGGGAAATGGAGTTTTTTCTTAGCTATGGATTTGCAAAAGGGACTCTTGAAGCTGAAATTAAGAGATTTATTTTAATTGTAATCGCAATGTATCTTTCGTCAACTTTCTTATGAAATTTCAGTATCATATTGTTCACTATTTGATACTCCCTCTGTGTGGTTTTGGCAGCAGTCACTCAATGTTTCACGGTGATTAGTACCGCTTATTTGCTACAATTATTGTAAGAGATCCCTTGGGTGAAACTACAAAAGTTCCAAGAAACAATTCAAACCCTCGTCTACGGTCTTGGATATCCTGGTTAAGATTGAAAGTCTTAGATATCCTGGTTAAGATTGAGTTATAGAAACCGTTTCTCATTTTCTTTGCTACATAAACTGTCGGGATTAATGGCGCCACGTGGATCCACAGATCAATGGGGTCCACTTGGGATCACATATTTAATGCCTCAACCTGGAGACTGGGACCTTTCCTTGCCAGTTTCATAAAAAAGTCTTTTAGTTTGAAATATGTTTGAAGCTTTTTTAACTCCGTTGCAGCATATCTAAATATAGTTGGAAATTGGGACAGTACTTACTGCGTCATAGATTGAAATTATGATGCATAATTAAACGGGCTCACAGCCATGAATTTTTGTTTCAATTGCTTTTTTTAGCTCGGGAGAAGCAATACAACTGGCCAGGAGAGGTCGACCGTCACAAGCGGCCAACTTGCACAGGCGAGGCAACCTCACAGGATGAACTAATAAACACAAACACTTTCTTTCGACTGAGGTGCCACGACAGAGGGCAATCTTCCGTCAAAATCACCCAGAACTTGCATCGACCCCAAGCTTAATCATGTCTCTGGGAAAATGAATCTTTGTGGGTTACGTGACACGGCAGTATCTTCGCAGCTAAACCACAACCGCGTCTTGACATAGCAAACGAAGGCCATCCACAGTCATAACTGAATCTAGCATTTTGCAGGGCAAACAGTTAGGGTTTTAGGTTTCAAATGAAGTCTCCGTGGCAGCTGGCTAACGTGAACAATAAAAATGGGACTCATTACAAGGTTTTTCAAATGAAAATCAATCAAAACCAACTTCAACTCAAAGGTTCTTGTTAATAATCTTCAAAATTATCTAAGAAGCAAGAGTGATCAGGGTTCAAATCCTCTTTAGATCAACCCAGTCTAGATTGAAGCTGATATGGGCAAATACAGAAAATGAAGAAAAAATTAAAAGACAGCGGGAGGGTAAATAACCTACATTGTTCTTGGAAGCCGTAATTGCCCTGAAGACGGCATCCGAGACGGTCGATGGCCTGCCCCGTCTCTCGAATCAAAAGCCCTGCCATGTAGACAACTCTTCCTAGAGTCCCCATTTTTCAGCCTCTAAAATTAGGAAAAAACTGTAGGTTCTCGGTCCTGATCAGTCTGCAAAACCCTACTCCGAATGGCTAGTGCTATTTTCTGCTAAATGGAGAATAAGAAACCCGGCGTGAATCAGGGTGGGAGCACACAATGAAAACCAACCATGGACGTTTGACCTAATAAGCTTATTATTATACAAAGTTTTCACGTACACCATGGACTTCGAAAATGATTAGTGTTGTTACGTGGATAGTTGTTTTTTATTTGACATTTAGAGTACACTATTGTTTACATGTTTTGTTTTTTATTTTTTTAATCTATGGATGATGAAGATGAGAGAAGTGTATTGTTATGATTGATTTTATGTAAGTAAGTTAAAATTCAAAATAAACAAATTTATTTA
Source organism: Pseudotsuga menziesii (assembly GCA_001517045.1). Classification (NCBI taxonomy): domain Eukaryota; kingdom Viridiplantae; phylum Streptophyta; class Pinopsida; order Pinales; family Pinaceae; genus Pseudotsuga; species Pseudotsuga menziesii. Next base: position 568,346 of record LPNX010290267.1, read on the forward strand.
TATATAAATTGGTAGCTATGTATAGTTAATGAATAGATAACCTATAATTTTTTAGGGATAATTAGAAAAATGTGATAATTTTTTCCATAAGAAAAATAGTTGTTCCTTATTATTCAATATTGAATCAAAGGTAACTGGTTACATCAACATGATATTGGGATATCATTTCAGTACAGTGCATCAAAAAACTATTCATACAATGTCATCAAAAGAGATATGTAGGATCACAAAAGTCACCATCCAACTGAAATAAATAGATAACTCAAATCTATAATAACATATGGAAGAATGTGATAGTTAATAAATAGATAACTCAAATAGATAATAACATATAGAAGAACATGATAGTTAATAAATAGACAACTCAAATGGATAATAACACATAGAAGAATGTGATAATTAATAAATAGATTACTTAAATCGTATAATAACATATAGAAGATGTAATAGTTAATAAATAAATAACTCAAATTAATAATAACATATAGCTAGATAAGATTTTTGGTATTGACGAAAGAGTGGATGATCATGCTGATGCGGAGCTGGAGAATGGCGATGGAGTTTCTTGGAAACATGGAAGTTCTTGATTGAATTATGGTAATGAACAAGACTTAGGCTGGTAGCGAGGTTGGTCGCTGACCTGGACTGTTAATGACCTGGTTTGTGGGTCTTTACTGTTGCTTTTCCTCGATTTGGTAGTAGGGTTTCTTCACGGTTTGTAGAAGTTTTTGTAAGAGTAAATTGGCTGTCACGGTCCAGCAGTTATGGAGGATATGGACGCGGTGGATTATTCCAGTGACAGGCTGGAGGGCACTGACATCTGGGAGGTGTCAGGTGGTGGGTCTTTGGATTGTATGGTGGTTTTCCCTAAGCCGGGTCTGGCTGGCGCGGTTTCGGATTGCAATAAGACTTTGGGGCTGGAAGCAGTGTTTTCTCCATCTGATTTTTTTGTTTCTCCGCCGGTGGACCATGTTTCGGCAGAATTTCTGGGGGATCCTCTTCAACAACGGTCTGAGGGTTTGTTGGGTCCCTCGATTTGTCTGGATGCTGGGGATTCTATGTTTATAGGGCCTTCGCCATCAGTTTTTCAGGGTGGTCTTGTGGATGAAGTGGGTTGTGTACAGGTGCCTCTAGGAGGGACTGGTGGACAGGATTGGCAGGGACAGGTTACTAGTATTGAAACCTCGGAGGAGGAATGGAAAGTGCCACTGGACGTTGATGAACACCGGGGTTGCGGCTCGCCGAAAAGGGTTTTTGCTGCTGATTGTCTTGGGGCCGCGGATGGAAGACAGGCTGGGATTCACGGCTCTTCTAAGAGTCGTCGGAAGAACTGGGTCAAGAAAAAGTTGGTGAGGAACTATGCTGTTGGCGAAGATCTTCCTTGGGCTAATGTGCTGAAGATGGCGAAGTGTACTTTGGTTGGGCGGGTTATGGGGCGTAATTTTGCTAAAAAGACTGTACAGGATTGGGCTGCGGATACATGGGGAAATCTGTTTGGTTACGTTCCGGAGGTTGAAATGTTGAACAGAGGTTGGTTTGCCATCAACCTGGAGAGGGAGGCGGATTTCAACTGGATACAAACCAAAAGCTGGCATATTGACCAATCTCCTGTTCTCTTGAAGCCGTGGAATCCTCTGTTCGATGCTTGCAAAGAGAGGGTGGATGTAATTCCTATCTGG
>LPNX010290267.1:580186-806705 GCA_001517045.1 Pseudotsuga menziesii
AAAGAGGCCAAAACATGCATAAAATTTGCTCTTGGTCAAGCAACCAATAATAAAGCAGAGCTTGCAACCCTATGGACAGTTTTGAAAAGGGCAAAAGATAGGAAAATTAGGAGCAAACAAATTTTTGGCGATTCAAAAATGGTTATAAATTATGCTAATGGCAAACTCAACATTAGAGCTCCATGTCTACAACACATTTTGGTAGGAATTCAAAACCTAAAGGCACAGTTTGAAAGGATAGAATTCGCACACATATACAGAGAATTGAACACAAAAGCGGACATTCTGTCGAAACAAGCTCTTTTAATTCAGCTAGGGGTGATAGAAATAGAAGAAATCACCAATGGGCAGTCTGCCATTTCCTACGAAACTTTCAAAATTTCAGGAATCTTCTTATATGTAAACTGGAAAATCAAGAGAGCTCAAAGGATTTTTGTTGGGAGGTTGAAAGGCTCTTGCCTATGCACAAAGAGAACATTTTTTGCTTGTATATGAGAGAAGTCAGCTTGGCTAAACTTTTTGTAAGCTCTTATGAGTAGTTCATGTTTTATTCGATGAATAAAAAGCTTTTTCTCTGGGAATATATATATATATATATATAAGATATCTATGACAATAAATATCTTCATCGATATCCAAAGAAGATATTTATATATATCTTCTTCTTCTTCTCTCTCTCTCTCTATATATATATCCAAAGAAGATATCTATGACAATAAATTATATATGAGTTAATTTTTAATTCTCAGTTTCATGGTTTTTCTTTTGCTTAAATTGTGGAGATGGAACAACAATTATAGACAAAATAGAATTGTGGCTTTAAGAATAGGAATTTTTTATTTCAATTTGCAAATCAATGGGGATAGAGAAAGGAACAAATCGTGTTTGCCTCTTCTAGTTGAGTCTTCAAGCTAACAATTGTCATTTGTGTTTCATCAATATCATGAACCTTCTTTCCATATTTATGTAGTTGTCCCCTTTGCTTTATATTATTTTTCTTCAGCGTCTTTATTCCTTATAAGCCATAAGTGAGTTCAGCTTCAAGATTCACTTCTCCATCGATTTCTTCTTCTCCTGAATATGCTTTTTTCTTTATGATTGTCTTCATTTTCTTCATCAATGTCTTCTTCTTCTTAATCTAACTTTTCTTTCTAATTATCTTCATTTTCTTCTTCAGTAGGCTTTATATCCTTTTCTCCATAGATATTATGTAACTTGCCCCAAATCTCTCTAATTGATGTACACTCCACTACCTTGTCAAACTCAAAATAAGATAGACCACATAAAATAACATTCAAATCTTTTGCACTATTTACACGAAGCGTCTGTCCATTTGCATCTGTTGTTGGTGTTATTAGAGCTGTATAACCTGTTACGACTGGATCCCATATATCTAACTCGAGGGTCATCAAATATATCTTCATTTATATGCTCCAGACTGCATAGTTTGATCCATTAAACAATGTTTTTTTTTCCAAGAAGAGACCTTTATTATTGTTATACTTTTCTTTATCATCATCACTATCTTCCTTTCACGCGTATGGACACTTGGCAGCAAAATGTCATATTTTACTACAACTAAGACAAAAGGGTATTTTACCTTTGAATTTGCATAATCCCCTTTCTTTCTCTCTATCTTCATCAATCTTGGTTTTGATTGCCATGTGTGCTACAAACATGCCTTCCAGTGGTCAAATTCACTACAAGGAAAAGGGCATGTAGCAGAGGTCATAGCAAAGGCTTTTAGTGTTACAAGATTGGAAAAAAGTAAAAAAAAAAACTCCTCTACAACCTTAACCAATGGTAGTAGATGTTTTAACGGAAGTTATAATATATATATTTTATAACTAAAAAAAGCTCGACGACTAGATGTTTTAGCATATGTTTTTCTATCAGCACGCTTAGTTCAATATTGGTGCACCGGTGCATTACATAACAGAATGCATCAGTTGACATTAATAGTAATAGTGTGGCTTTATGAATATTGGCAATCAAAAGCTGAAACGACCCCAAGCTGAACGCATGTTCTAGTGTTTCTGGTCTGTAGGCCTTGCGCCCTGTTAGGATTATTAATCCTCCCTTGTCCAATTTGGTCATATGTCTAAATCAGGAGTCATGTCTTAATCGGGAGTCCATCTAGTCTATTTATAGTCATTAACAACATTGGGTCCACTTGGCCTAATTGGGGCACATGTTTCAGTTACTAAAGTGTGGGGAACACTGATTGAGGCTCACTGCCACTGATTGCACTTGATTGCATCAGTTTAGGAGCCTCCTAGACCAATCCCTACAATTTAGGAGCCATTGGGAGTGTCGAAACCAACCAAGGTCAGTTCACTTCAATTCATGACTGGTTAAGCTAAGTTAGGAGTCAGTTACATTCAGTTCTAGTCCTCTACATTCAGTTAGCACTAGGTTTACTTAACTGAACTCAGGAGGGGTGCATTTCTCACCTACCATAGTCAATTAGCCTTAGTCAACACTGAATGTAACACTTGAGTTGTGTTTTAGAACTCTGATGAACTCCGGTTATGGTTTAGGCAAGGTCAGTTAACTATTGAGTCCTCCGATAGTGATTTAGACAAGGTCTTAGTTGCCTACAGTCAAGTAGAGTCTAATCAATTCGAACTTCCTCATGTGGATTTGAATTGCTTGTGGCTATTAAATCCATTGTACTTCATTGTAATTATCTATCTAATTACTCTTTGATTAATGAAAAGCATTCACAGCTGCAAGCCATTTTTGCATTGTTTCATTCTTCAATAACTGAGTAAATTGTGTGATCTATCATGTGAGTTGTGTGTATGTCCACAGATCTATGTGCTTAATTTAATATGGTATCAGAGCCTCGGCAGACAAGGCACTTCTCCTCCTCATATCTCCTACTGGATCATTTTTTGAGCAAAATTGCTCCTTCCAGCACTGCACCAGAAGCAGAGAATTTACCACTTAATACCCCAAGCAAAGGAATTGTTGATCAAGCTTGCTTGATTAACTAAGTTGGGTGTGAAGAAAATTCCAAAAGTGCAGGCTGTCTGACCTTACGGTGCCCTTTTTTTGTTTTGCAAGTACAACTTCGAATGGATTCATCAGTTTCTCTCACCCTGTCCTCAAACTATTCAGAATGGAAGAAGGAGATGATTTCATCTCTGATGAGACAAGGTCTTTGTCAAGTGTCTATTGGACTTGATAGAGAATATTTTAGTAAGATTGAATGGCTGAATATAAGTGATAGAGCTTTCGGAACAATAGCAATAGGACTTTCTCATAGCCTGCGCTACCTCATTAGATCTATTGAAGACCCGAATGAATATATTGAAGACCCGAAGGAACTCTGGACAAGATTGGACAGAACCTTTGGAGTGATTGATGAGGATCATAATAGCATCTTGGAGAGAATATCCAGCACCATAAGCACTCTTGATCCAAAAATCTCAGCCTCCACTCTCTCTGATGAAGTTGTTCAAGATGAAGAAGAAGCAGAAACTTCTACACAGTCAATTCGAATTGAAGACAGTCTCCATGCAGTGACTCCTTCTCCTGATGCTCCAGAAGTTCATGAGATCTCTGATATCTCATCTTCTCATATTGCTGAAATAGAAGAAGACATTCGAATCTATGATATTGAAGAAAAATTCTGTTGCTCTTCCATGCAAACATTCACCGGTGATTTTCCTTTAAATTATGTGCAAAATGTACCAGTAATTGCTTCCGAAAGTGAAGAGAAATTTGATTTTTCTCCCTCTAATGTTGTTGCTGGTGTGAAAATATGTGATACCCTGGATATTTTGGAAGAAATATCAGATTACCAAAGTGATCCATTCGCTCCCCATGATCTATATTTTCCAGCAAATTCCTGCAGGATTACATGCACCAAAATTCAGAATTTTGAAGAAGAAGAAAGTTGTGCATCCACCGTCTCGGTTAACCATTTATTTGAATCTGATATTAAACTTATTGGATCTGATATGATCTTATTTAGATCTGATTTGATATTGCTTGGTTTAATATATCAAATTCATAATCTTTCAATACCGCTTGTAGTTGTTCTCATCAACGGTGTGAAAAATCAAGTACCGCACTTTCTCTTCAAAACTACTGATGGGGATTTGGTGTTAGTTTCCTCATATGAGGTTGCTGATAATTTATTATGTGATTCATTATCTATTTCAAAAGCTATATCAGAATATGGAGCTCAAGCATTCGTTCTCAACAGTCCCAGTGCTTCTCTACCATTGATCAGATGCTCATCTCCTCACAGAACTAGTAAAGAGGAAGATTTTTTGCATCCGCCTGGACACCTGCTCCTAACACTTGGGGTTGTTCTTATCACTCATGGTTTTCTATTCATGGCTGCAACATATCAGTTTCTTGAGTGTTCCTCACATATTTCGAATCCTCAAGAACCTTTTCTCACTTATCAGTTGATTTCAGTTGCTCTACATGGGTCTAGTCTTCATCCGGCAACTGTCTATATTTCTGATTTAGTTGAGCATATCATTCTTCTTCCAAAGAGGAAGATTCCTCCAGACATAATGATGGAGAGGTTCACATGCCAAGCCCCAGGATACTTGTGCACAGAATAACCAGATTGATCCTGATTCTACCTGCTTAATTAGAGGGGGGGATTTTTTCCCATGTGGTTTTTTCCCCAAGCACCTTGTTTTTGAGCAGTTACTTTACTTTACTTGATGTAATGGGTGACCTATGATCTTAGTTACCAGGGCCCATAGATTTTCCAAGTTAGCATTCAGGGGGGTGTTAGGATTATTAACCCTCCCTTGTCCAATTTAGTCATATGTCTAAATCGGGAGTCATGTCTAAATCGGGAGTCCATCTAGTCTATTTATAGTCATTAACACCATTGGGTCCACTTGGCCTAATTGGGGCACATGTTTCAGTTACTAAAGTGTGGGGAACACTAATTGAGGCTCACTGCCACTTATTGCACTTGATTGCATCAGTTTAGGAGCCTCCTAGACCAATCCCTACAATTTAGGAGCCACTGGGAGTGTCGAAACCAACCGAGGTCAGTTCACTTCAGTTGATGATTGGTTAAGCTAAGTTAGGAGTCAGTTACATTCAGTTCTAGTCCTCTACATTCAGTTAGCGCTAGGTTTACCTGACTGAACTCAGGAGGGGTGCATTTCTCACCTACCACAGTCAGTTAGCCTTAGTCAACACTGAATGTAACACTTGAGAGTTGTGTTTTAGAACTCCGATGAACTCCGGTTATGGTTTAGACAAGGTCAGTTAACTATTGAGTCCTCCGATAGTGATTTAGACAAGGTCTTAGTTACCTACAGTCAAGTAGAGTCTAATCAATTCGAACTTCCTCATGTGGATTCGAATTGCTTGTGGCTATTAAAGCCATTGTACTTCATTATAATTATCTATCTAATTACTCTTTGATTAATGAAAAGCATTCACAGCTGCAAGCCATTTTTGCACTGTTTCATTCTTTAATAACTGAGTAAATTGTGTGATCTATCATGTGAGTTGTGTGTTTGTCCACAGATCTATGTGCTCAATTTAATACGTCCATGGATCCCCTGGACCCCGATTCAGTTGAAGATCGTTTCCACAACATCTCGGCCTCCCTTCCTCCTCCCTCATCTGTAGCTCCCCCTTCCTCTCGATTTGTCAAGAACGTCGACGTACTAGAAGTGAAGCTCTCCTCCACCGCCTCAAAACAAAAAGCAGTCGCCCTCTCTGAGAAAGGCCTCATTGGCCTGTTTACTTGGCTTTGGCCGTCCCCTTGCTCAGTCGAAGTCTGGCTTAACAAAAATTGGAGAACCCTTATTCAGGGTGAGGTGCAGCAAATCTTCTGCGGAAAAGGTTATTTCGCTTTCATTTTTGAAAAGAAAGAGGATCATGACCTTATTTTTAGGAATGGCCCTTACTTCATGGGCCCGAGAGGTGTGTATTTGAACAAATGGGATCTCCCTTTCAACCCATAAAAGGATATTCCTAAGGCTGTTCCAGTTTGGGTGAAGTTACCCCACCTCCCTCTCCACTGTAGGAATGATGAAGACTTCCAAGCAATTGGAAATACTATGGGGAAATACGTGGACAAGTCTGAGCCAAAAGCCCCTATGTTCTCATGTGCCCGAATTTGTGTTGAGGTTGATCTCGAAAAGGGCCTGTCGAAATCCATTATTCTCTCCATCGACGGATGGAATCATTTACAAACTGTGGACTACGAACAAATCCCTTTCAAATGCAAATACTGCCATGAATATGGGCATTTTGCTAAATCTTGTCCAAAAAAGCCAGAAAAATCCATCTCAGAAGGCCCGTAAGAAGAGGGATGGAATGTTGCAAGTGGGAAGAATACTACAAAGAACTCAGCCCCTAAACAACCTCGCATCCCACCAAAGAGCGCCCCCGAAAACAGGTTTGAGGTTCTTTAAACTGAGGCTCAAGAGATAGAAACCCCAGAGGAAAATGTTGAAGATGCTCTCCATCAGGAAGATGAAACACCTGCAGAAGTACCACCTCAAAAGGAGAAAGAGGACCTGGAAGAGGATTTGGCGTAGCCTTCAGCAAGGAAGGAAGCTGCAACAACTTCTGAAGGGTTGGTTACAAGATCTAGGGCAAAAGCATGTACTGAAGAATCTATAGACATCTCTACTAAAGAGCAAGAACCTCTCTCCAGGAAAGGAAGAAAGTCCAACAAGGCAATACGGGAACAGGAAGCAGCAAGGGAAAAGGCAGTAGGGAAACAGTCTAACCTGGACTTTCTAGTCAAAACATCACAAGCAAGTAAGTACCTACTCAGCGCAAAAGAGGAAAAAAAGGAGAAGGAAAAGGCGCATAGACAACTCAAGAAATAATGAAACTGGTCTCCTGGAATTGCAGAGGATTAGGAGGTTCCCAAAAAATAAAAGTTATCAAAAGATTTAAAACAATGGAATTTGCTTCAATCCTTCTCATCTAGGAGACAAAAAAGATGGTAGGAGATAGCCTTGCAACCCTTAAAAGATTATGGCCAAAAGGTGACGGACTAGCCACCAACGGTGTTGGTGCCTCTGGTGGCCTTCTCTGTTGGTGGGACGCTGAAAAATTTGTTATGCATTCTGCCATTAAGAACAAAAATTGGCTTTTCATCAAATTAGAAAATAAAGAAAAGAAAGAAAAGTTTTGGATTGGCATTATTTATGGTCCGACTATTCATGCCCAGAAAAATAGTTTTTGGACCTCCCTTGAAGAACAGTGTGAAGGTAAATTGTTTCTCCCCTGCTTCATAGCGGGGGATTTCAATGTTACTATCTCCATAAATGAACGCAGAGGTGGAACTAAGGTTAGGGATCCCTTCGGAGAAAGGTTGGAGGACCTTATTTCGCAACGAGGCCTCTCGGATATCAAGCCGAAGAACAACACCTTCACTTGGAGCAACAAACGAATTGGACCTGGACACATTGCAGCTAGACTGGACCGATTCTTGGTCAGCACCCATCTCCTCAATTCTTACCCTGAATCCAAATTGTTGTGCTCGGCCATCTCTGATCACAAGCCTATTTGTCTTTTCTTCCCGCCCTTGGAAAGTTTGGGGCCTCTCCCCTTTCGTTTCAACTATCTTTGGCTCGAATCTGAAGGAGTTGAGGATATCATCACTAATGCCTAGCACTGTTTCATTCTAGGCTCCCCAGCTTACTCATGGGAGCAGAAAATTAAAAGGGTCAAAGCAGCCCTCAAATCTTGGGCAAAGCACCATTACCATGAACCTTCTCAACAGAAAGCAGAAATCATAAAGAATATGGAAGCCCTTCAAGTGGAAATGGAAGTAAGGGAGATCACCAAGGAGCACCTTGTCAAAGAAATATAACTTGAAACAAGCCTGCAGAAAATCCTAAGGCAAGAGGAGGAGGGATGGAGGCTTCTATCACGTATCCTCTGGCTCAAAGGGGGAGACCAAAATACCAAATTCTTTCAAAATCAATGCAGGGATAGACAAAGGTGGAACACTTTGCCAGAGCTTAAAAATGAGGACGACTCAGTCATCACCAGACAAGCAGCAATTAGTATGGAGGTAAGGAATTTTTTTGAGAATTTGTATAATGATGAGGAGTACGTCTCTGAAGAATGTATGGAAGAAATGGTTCGAGACATCCCAGCTCTAACCAGTCCAGAGGAGAGCCTTCAGCTTGAATCCCCCATTTCGGAGGAAGAGGTCAAGAAAGCCATATGGTCCCTCCATCCGGATAAATCCCTAGGCCCCGATGGCTTCCCTATCTACTTCTATAGAACTTTCTGGTCCCTTATAAAAAAGGATCTTATGCGCCTTGTCTCCTGGATGGCAAAAGGCAAAATGGGAGGAGCCACAAATTCCACCTTCCTGGCTTTGATTCCAAAAGAGGCAAATCCCTCCTCCATCAAAAGGTTCATACCCATTTCCCTCTGCAATGCCTCTTACAAAATCTTTTCAAAAGTCCTATCCCTGAGACTAAAGCCTATCATTCACTCTGTGATCTCCCCAAATCAAGGAGGTTTCATCTCGGATCGACAAATCAGAGACAACATTCTGATGGTTTAGGAGGCAATTCATTCCAGCTTCAAAAATGGAGAACCAGGTATGGCCATCAAGATGGACTTGGCCAATGCCTTTGACCGGTTGAGGCACTCCTTCATCCTTATGGTCCTAAATAAATTTGGTTTTCCCCCCATCTTCATCAAACAAGTGCAAGCTTGCATAAACTCTCTGTGGATATCCCCCTTAATCAATGGTAGACCCTTTGAATTTTTTAAAGCCTCTTGAAGGATAAGGCAAGGATGCCCTCTCTCCCCTTTTCTTTATATCCTGGTTGCTGACTCCCTTAGCAGAAGACTCACTAGACTCCAACCTGAAGGCTCTCTTCCGGGCCTCTCCTTTCGGAATGGAGTCCTTCCCATCAACCACGCCTTATTCGCAGACGATACAATTCTGCTTGGGATAGCCTCCCCTCAAATAGCCATAAATTTCCTAAGACCCCTTGACCTTTTCCTTTGTTCCTCTGGAAGCTCAGCCAATCTGAACAAATGTCAGCTCTATGGATGGAATTGTAATGCAGCAACCGTCCGGAACATATCACGCATCCTGCAAATAAATGCCACTCTTAATTAGACTCATTTCACTTATCTAGGCATTCCCATAGTCAAAAAGACTTTTGCCTCTGCTATGTGGACTCCGATCATTAAAAAAATCAAAAACAAGATCCAATCTCTGGGATCTAAGTGGTTAAACCTTGCAGGGAAAACGACCCTCATACAGTCTATCCTTTCCTCCTATCCAATTTATTATAACTCGATGGTTCTAGCTCCCAAAAATGTCATCAACAATACATGTAAGGAAATCAGAAAATTCCTTTGGCAAGGAGGAAAGGTCCAGACAAAGAAATCCCATCTAGTCAAGTGGGACATAATCAAAAGGACAAAAAATAAAGGTGGCCTAGGCATCAGGGATCTGGAGCAAATGAACAAAGCCCTGGGAGCTAAGATGATCTGGAGGTTGGCTACAGGTAAGAAAGAATGGTGGAAATAAATAATTAGGAAAAAATACATTAGAAGGCCCAGATCAAAATTTTTAGATAGTGCATGGACACGTAAAGGGACCTCTTTCTGGCAGCTGTGCAAAGCTTCTTTCAATATAATTCAGTCTGACTACTATTGGATCCCAGGAAATGGTAAAAAAATTAATGCTTGGAATTGCAACATTCTAGGACAGCCTCCCCGTTCCTCGCTTCCAGGCTTGTCTTCACTCGCCGATTGGGCCCGCAGTTGGGGCTTTCATACTCTTTATGACCTCTCTAAGTGGGATTCGTTGGGGTGTTGGATTGGCTGGAAATATCTTCACCCTCCAGCCCATTTGGAAGAAGCCTTGACCCTCTTTCTTTCTTCCCTCCATGGCTTGTCTCCATCACGAGAAACAATAAGAGATCGCATTGGTTGGGGTAAATCTGGGCAGTACACGGTCAAAGAGGGATACATGAGACTCTCCTTGGAGCCGGTAGCAAATGATCATCTTTGGAGGAAGGTATGGCATCTAGATAGCATCCCTAAAGTAAACTCTTTCATTTGGATTCTAATGCATAATAAACTTCTCCCGGCTGAGAATCTCAAGAAGAGAGGGATAGCATGACCCTCTCGGTGTGCTCTTTGCAACATGGAAGAGGAAACCTCAAATCATCTTTTTCTTCAGTGCATAATTTCATTGAAAATATGGCAGTGTGTTCTCCCTTTGGGCTTTCTTTACAACCCCCCGGGCTCAGTGGTTCAGCTTCTTGAGGATTGGCCCAAGCACTTCCCTAGTTCTCTCAACAAAAAACCAATCCTTAATCGCCTTTGGAACTCTATCCCCAAGAATCTCTGCTGGCAACTGTGGATAGCCAAGAACAAATCCATCTTCAATGATCAAAAAGTTGTTCCAGCTCGTATAGCTTCTAAAGCAGTGGGAATGGTAGCTGAAAAGTTTGCCTCGAACAACATTAGCTTCCTTGATGAGGAGCACATCCCTGAGCCCTATGCAACTTGGTGTAAAATCTTTTTAAAAGAAAGGACCCCCTTCAGTTCAAATCTCCACACAGAAAAGCAAATCAGCCCTCCAGAACTCTTCCTTGGGAAATAAGAACAAATAGTAGTGACTTCAAGACCTGGCCGAGAGAAAGAAATTCCTACGCTTTCTTTTTTGATGGTGCCTCGAAAGGAAACCCAAGGGTGGCAGGTGTGGGGGGGATCCTTCTGGATCCTAGAGGACATGTTGAACAAACCTTCACTTGGGGTCTTGGCTATAGGACCAATAATGAGGCTGAGTGGTTGGCTTTCCTTCAGGGAATGAAATTTCTAGCCAACAAAGACCTCTCCAAGATCGCGATTTTTGGAGACTCTCGACATGTCATATATAAAATGATTAATGGATACACCACCGACTCTATAAAATGTCATCATTTGCACGACAAAATCATTCCTCTCATATCCAAGCCTTATGAATTTTTCCACATCCTTTGCACAAACAACTCAGCAGCTGATGCCTTGGCAAACATGGGGGCCTCTCTTCCTCAAGGTCAATTTAGCCTAAATGGTCAAGTCCCTCACCTCAAACCTATTCCTTAATGGATCATTGGGACCCAAGCTTCTACCCCCATTGTTTATTGTTCTCCTTCATGGAAATCTACGAATGGTCTAATGTTCTCCCTAAAGACCTTAAAGACTTACATATCCCTTATCACTCCAACCTTACTCACCCTTATCACTCCATCCCTCCCCACTTCACCGCCTCGTGCCCTTCACTCCCCGCTGGCATCAACTTCATGGATAATCATGAAGGATCTCCAGCCTTAATGAGCTGTCCCGCCTCTCTTCATCCTCCCGCCGCGTGGCTTCACCACTGCACCTACCATCCCTCGGTCCCTGCAGGCTTTAATGCTCACCTTCCTTGGGTTTATTGCTCCTTCCTCTCGCACGCTCCGGGTCTTATCGCTCCCTCCATTACGCCTTCTTCTCGAAGCCATCCGCATCCTCATTTTACCCTTGGCCATGGCTCTGTTCACTATGTGATTTCTCCGAAACAAATACTCTTGGATGTCATTGCAAGGGTCGACGAAGGCTGGTTGCAGGAAATCCCGTGGGAAACTCTTCCTCTCACTAGGGTTTTCGTGAAGGAAAGACTAGCTCTCGCTACTTTCTCCACCTATTTATGCACTACCCATTCTGGAACTTCTCCATGGTTTTCGAATATTGGCTCAGGTTAGCCTCTCCATTGATGATCAGTCCTTCAGAGAAAAAAGTAATTTGATTTTGGGTTGCCACTGCTCAGGGTGGAAAGAAGGTGCAGTCGCCACTCTCTCCTGCTAAAGGAAGAAAGACCGCGACTCCCTCCTGCAGGAACTCAATACCCTTAAGTTGATTCTTGGTGATCTCTCTGTCGAAGAGCAGGCTCAAGTGTTTGCTGGTGCAGTTCGTGCTCTCCACAGCAACTTCTCTCGAATTGAAATTTCTGCTGGACAAGGGAGAATGGCGCAGGCTAATGAGAATGTTGGGATAACCGACTTGAAGAAAAATCTCAGACGCTTATACGAAATGATGGCCATTGGAATTATGGACAACAAGGAAATTGCTCAAGAGGTTAAGAGTATGGGGGAAGTGGTCAGCTAGACCTCTTACTAGATCAGTAACCATGATTCCAGGATTGATGACACTGAGAGCAACCTCAGGGAAATGATGGGCAAGCTGGACAGAATTCAAGAAGACCTCCAACGCTTGGTAAGCATGAATAAATGTAGCAAGGCTTTTGAAACTCCATCAGAAGCAGCGCACCCCATGGAGGAGGAATCAGTTGTTCAGCCTATGAATCCCCCAGGAAATCCTTAATGGTTTCCTAAGTTTTTATGTTTGATTGTCTTTTACTTTGCCGACAGTTTATAAGGGTATATACTACCCCAGGCATAAGATGTTTTGTAAAAACTCTCTATGGAGTTCTTTGGTCATCCCCATGGACCAGTTTTGTTTTCTCCATTTTTGAACTACAAGAACTCTCCGTTCTTGCTTTTTCTCTGTAATGAATGGTTGTGCATAGCCTGTTTTATATAAACCTTTTTAAGGTTCTGTTAAAAAAAAAAGAATGCATCGGTTATGTACAATGTAAAGTGTCTACATTAGTGCATTCAAACGGGATGAGCACCATAAATAACATAATTTAAATGATGCACCAATGCTTGCGTATCGATTATACGCACCAGTGCTTTCTTACATAACAAACGCACCAATACTATTTTCACATTGCACACATTGTACAAAATTTATTTATTTCTTTTATCTTTTCTAGCACAGTCTATTGATATGAGCGCATTAGTGCATTCAATTGTGTAATGTGTCGATGCTTATAATCTCTCAAAACAACTTGGTGCATTCAAACAACTTGAATGCACTGAGGCGCTTAAACACATATAAAGCATCGGTTCAAGTAAGCTTTCATCATTATTGGTGTGTATAAACCATTGACATGCATCGGTGCGAAAAAACAAATGAAAATGCACTTGTGAAGCCATCTAGTAAGTGGGAAACTTTATTTTAAAATTTAACTATGAGTTTAATTTACATAAATGTATCGGTGTGGAAAGTTCGCGTAGACACATAGGTGCATCATCGATTACCAAAAGCACTACATATGATTCTTCGAGCAGTGGTTATTGACACTGCAGCCAAATATATGTATTATATTTCTTTTATTCCATTATTCATCTGAAATTGAAAACTTTTTTTATAGTACTATTCATTTCAATTTTAATGATTGTGTTTGTGAGATTTATTAGTGTTCGGGAAGGCGCACCAGAGCAACATCAATTAGCAAAAGCACTGCATATGATTCTTTGAACAACGACTACTGACACAATAATTGAATATATATGTGTGTGTGTGTGTGTGTATTCAATTTTTTTATTCCATTATTTATTTGAAATTGAAATATATTTTTATAGTACTATTCATTTCAATTTTAATTATTGGGTTTGTTTGGATTAATTTCTCATATCATAGATGCAAACATCTATTGTAATATTTAATCATCCATACATATAATTACCAATGTATTGTTTCACTTGTAACATTTGACAATAACATTGAAGAATACAATTGAATACAAAAGTTTATTTTGTTATACATCAATAAGAGTGTCTTTGTCATATAAAATAGGGCAACATATAGATAACAATAATCAAAATGTTAACATGCATGTAATTGTTACACTTAATGCTAACTTATTGCTTTTCAATTCGAAAACTATGTCTAGTACGTTATTGTACAAAATGTCTGGTTTTCACAAACAATTATTTCAAAACATACACCAAGCTACAACAACTTGCATTAACATCAAACTTAAATATGTATCATCATTCTTCGTTGGAACTGTTATCGGTGCTCAAGCCACTTGCATCAACTTAGTTATTTGGTTGAATTTGTTTTTCATTGGCTCAATTGTTTTCCTCTTCTTCAGCTTCCATCTACAAACATAAAAATAAAGTGCACTAAGTGTATCTATATTACTGGGAATAATGAAAAATAAAATAGATAATATACATGAATGTAAATTGAAAATCGACATACATGCATCATAATAATTGAGTCATGAACGATACAAATTCTTTCAAAACTATATCTCATGCCATCCATCCACAAGTCTTCTGTTGGGTCCACTCCATACTTTGTTTCCTACAAATTATATGCCCCGTCACAAATCATAGATTAAATGTAAATGGTTTTTGTTATTTTATTAATTATAAAATGAGAGAAGTAAAACAATATAGATACTTGCAAAATCCACAATTAATTTTTTGATACGCCAACATATACTCACAACTCTTGCTTAACCCAATGTCAACCAATTCTTCTGATGGTTCCTCTTTGTATGTTAACACTTGTTTGAAGGCATCCAAGTATTAGAAGTGAAAACAAAGAAAATTTACAAACCACAACCACTACAAAATCTTAATTTGTTATAAGGAAATCACAAATACTTACGAACTTTGCTATCAACCCCTTTTTTCCTTGTTGTCTATCTTGTGAGCTGAGTGGGTTCCATTTCATTTTATTTTCTGCATTAACAAAACAATTGAAAATGAATATTTAATATTGAATTAATTAATGAGATGTACATAATCCTAAGGATCGATGATTGCATACATTTGAAGCACGGTGTTGTTGAGATGGCTCATCTTGCGATGCAATTATGTCTATTTGCTTGATCATATCCTTGTATACTTTTTTGGACATCCCTACTAGCACATTTCGCATATCACGTCATTCATCCTTTGGGACTTTCATAATCTTCTTGGAAATGTAAAATGACATTAAACAATTTTTCTCGTTATATAAAAAAATAATAATATAGCAGAATTAAAATTATTGAAGGAATGAATCTTTGTAGTAGTTATACATACATATTCTATATAAACATGTTTAGGAATATTACGTGTTCAATTATTTTTGTTGTTGTTGTTGTATGTTTTTGCTATTGCATGTATGCTAGGTCTCATTGACCATTGCTATGGGGACAGCTCTTGTAGTTTACATATGACCTGATTTTTCGAATCATTTGATTGGTTTTTGTACTGTAAGTGAAAAGTACGTCTATATGTTATTTCCACTATATCCCTGATAGTATTTTAAAATTATTTGCCCCTTCTATTAACTTTCAGCACCACTCCAAATGAGTTGAAAACAAATTTATCATCATTTGCATCTTCCATGATTTATTTCTTTCTTATGATGACATTCACTTTTGTTGTTGTCCGTCCCTGCATAACATCCAATTGAATTTGAAAATATGTTTCTCAATTTTAGATTTTTATATTTAATGTGGAATTGATGTTAATTTATCGCTCAATCTGAACATTTGCTTTATAAATTGTTTGTAGCTTATTATTTTCCATTGGAAATTATTCTCGTGCTTCGGTAATAACGTTTTTTTTATAATAATAGATCAAATCAATTGCATTGTGCTTACTAACATCATCGATGTAATATTCAATATATTTTAAACCGGGATTTTGATGATGAGCAACATGCCTGTCATCTTCATTGCACCCCAGTACAATGTAAGGATAAAAAAAATGCAAATTAGAGAGGAAGCATACCAAGCACGGTTGAATCAATCGCCTATTCAATTTCCATTGCGTCAATCCACACCAATTAGGAATGCCTACAATGATGACAATTCTTCACATGTTGGCAATGGGGGCAATGAAGTAGACATTGGTACGGATGAGCTATTATGAAAAGGAGTGTCATGGATGTAATGTTGTTTCATAAATTCTAGGATAATGAGCTAGGGGATGACGCTCGTATCATTGAAGTCTTCTTTGAAAGCCTTAAATCGGTAAATTCCACACCTCTTTTTGAACCTGGCTGGTCAAATTCTACACATTTGTGGACAACAATGTAATTGTACAACTTGAAAGCAAAGTATGGCATGTTAGACACGAATTTCTCAACAATGTAGAGGTAAATGACCATTAACTATATTATATTTTGAGCAATATTGTTACACAGTCATAATTGAAAATGGTCGATTTTATGAACGTCAAATGACATTCTACATTTGTATTGCCCACTAACTACTTGTTATAAAAAACAGGGTACTTTCGAATGATAATGTCTTCCCTAGAAGCTACAAAGAGGCAAAGAAAATGTTGGGTGTTAAGTATATATCATATCATGTGTGTCCCAATGATTGTATTCTATATAGAGTGAATATGCAAACAAATAGATATGTGCAAAATGTGGGCATGGAAGGTACATAAAATCGAATAACAAGGCTAAAGAACATGGTCCTCCTCATAAGATATTGAGGAACATTCCTATAATCCCAAGGATTCAAAGGCTCTTTAATTGCAAAGAATTAGTTATGCTGCATGGATGGCATGGATCGCACCGAATTAAGGAAGGAGTATTGTGAATCCCAATAAATTATGTGGTTGCATGGCATAAACAACAGCAAAAAGGTCCTAGGAATCCACGGCGCATCAAGTTCTCACCCATTAATACTTTTTGGTGCAAGAGGAGCCAAGAAAAGAATTTATCTTTGGGAAACAAGGAGTCCAGATAGATTTCCACAACGCAAGAGGAATAATAGAGGGATGGAGAGAATGTAAAGTTGAGAATCCGAGTCCTGCAGAATAAACATCAGTATTTCCCCAACCCCATTTATCTTTTGTGGATTTATGAACCGGAGCCAAACCAGACAAGGAATTTATCATTATTAACTGATCATGAATGAACCGATCTGGCATTTCCAGAAACTTCCATCCATCCCAATTCCCCGCACAATCCCAAGAGCAAATATCTGCTAAACCAAGGAATCCTTTATTAATTAGCCAAAGTTTGAACTCAGAAAGCGAATTAATGGAGGATAGGGGAGGATGTCCCAGAATCTTATCTTCCCACAGAAGAATTCCTTTTCCATTTCCGGGGATTCTAAAAATTTGTTGTTGAATTAGTTAAAAACTTTTCTTGCACATATTCCAAGTTGCAGTGCCTGCTGGAGGCTTTTCGGGAATTATGTTTCTCAAGGATCCTCCTTTGAGATATTTCATCAAAAAGAGCTTGCTGACTGGACGGTTTTTATCAGCAAATAGCTGCCAGACAAGTTTTCCTCCCAATGCTAAGTTAGCTAATTCAGGATCTCTCACTTGCCTCCCACCTTCAGAAATAGGCCTTTTAATAATCTCCCAATTGACCAAATAAATTTTATTTTGGTTACCTTTTCCACCGCTCCAGAGGAAGTCCCTGATGAACTTGGCTATCTGCACAGAAATGGATTTGGGGGCAAGTAGTAAAGAAGACTGAAAAATAGCAAGGGAAGAGAGTACTGACTTTATCAAGGCCAACTTCCCTGCTTTTGTCACATGCCCCAATTTTGTAAAATAATGTTATCTTATTTTTATTTGATTCCAAGACATTATGTTAAATTTAATGCTAAGTTGAAACTGATGACTCAACAGAGTCAAAAGATTTGGAATGTAATTCTGAATATTTTATTTTTAAATAAATAAAAGTGGAGACAACAGCTTGGGAGAGCTGCTAAAAAGAGTGTTACTGGTCAAGTTGGTGGAGGGAACTAGGTGGAGAGAAAAAATACTAGTGGCAGCATCCTCAAACACTTCCTATGTTGTAGGTGGCAACCTCCCTACATTTGAGGTCATGATCCCCCAAGAAAGTGGGATCAGAGCAGGTGGCTCAATTAATGACAACTAACCCAAAAAGACCTAGGCAATATTAGTAAAAGTGCCAAATGTAGAGAGCTGAGGCTGCTCATTCCAGGAGAAGAATCATTCAGGTGGATGCATTTCAAGGAATTCATTGGGAAAGGGAAAGTTGAAGGAAGGTGTTTGAGGGGTAAACTGCAGGAAGTTGACCTAGTACAACTTTGTAGCTGAAAGATCTTACTGCAATATGCAGAGTTGGTATTGAGTCTCAAGACTAGTACTTTGTTGATTGCTCCACCTAGTTCCAGCCAAGGAGACCAGAACAGGCTCGGGGGTCCTGAGAAGTCGTTGTTTGAGCGCTCTCCAGGAGTTGGTAGGGAGGAACGGCCTCCCATTGCTGTTCTCGTCCAACTTTAAAGATAGGTTCCATTATCTTTTAAATTTCGGTGTTATAGTTTATATCTGTGTGTGAGCAATTAATGAAAAATTATAGGTTATGTTGTGTTGAAATCTCTTAGTTGTTTCAAGGCTGAATCTGTACTGTGATCAAAGATAAATCCTACCTGTGTTTTTCCCCATCTAGAGTAATCCAGATCGTACTCTAGCACAGGTAGTGTGTTTAAGTAAATGAAGTATGATACGAATATGAATGAATCGAATATTTATGTTTTCAGAGTAATGAAATGTTACTTCTCAGTAGATAGTTGTTTTCTAAAAAGTAAATGAAATTGTTTTGTAGAGATGTTGTCAGAAATAGACTATGTAAATAGCATGTTAGTACAGAACAAGACTCATATTATTGATAGACATTAGTATGTTTAACTATATAAATTATTTTCTACACAGTTTTTATTTCTATAAACTATACTTTTACATTGAAGTATAAGAATTAGTATTATCAGTTGAAAGTTACCATTTATGTTAAGAAAAGATGTAAAAATAATACAGATAGTTTATCTTTTTCCTTAAGTGACAAATAATCTTTCTGCATCTATCTGAACTATAGTTAAGATTATGATAAATGTTACAGTATTCCTTTCTTAGCTTTAATAGCTAAAGGATAGTAGTGACTTAGGTTTTAGTTAATATTATAAGATACTATCCTTATACTTTTGCAGATAGTATAAATGTAAAGAATACTGACAGGTAAGAAAGTTCTTATATTCTTTCAGTAAGTCTACAAAAACAATGGTATTAAATAACACAAATATTACGGACTGCTCTCAGTCGTAATTATTATACAAATAAAAACCAACATAAATTTAAGAACATATATTATAGATAGATAATAATATTATAATTACCAATAATATTATTATTATCCTTAAACAATGATTTTTTTAAAAAAAAAAAAAAAAAACGGTTATGTTATTAAAAAGGACCAGCAATTGGATTGCTGAACAAATTCAGTACAACTTTCAACTAATTCACCTCAAGATCTGGTCTAATTAGGGAGGTGTTTCAAAGCATAAAATTGAATTAACTACAAGCTCATTTTGTCCGATCATTATCGACTTATTAGCTGCTTTGTCCGCCTGAGCATTCAACTCCCTTAGAATGTGGTGGAAAGTGATTTTCTTGAACCATCTGGCCTTGGTTTTAATCCTATTTATCAGTCTCGTTGTGCCTTCGTTCTTGCCGCTTCCGCCTCCATTCATTGCTTGAATAACTAGTCTGGAGTCACCAAACACCATGACCTCTTCCACGCCTTCTTTCTGTAACTGTTTGACCCCTTGCCAGATTCCATAAGCCTCGGCCATGTTATTGGTATTCTGGCCAATATTCCAGTAGTATTCCATCATGATTTTCCCGCTTGGCTCGATAATAATTCCCCCGCCTCCTGCTTTCCCCGGGTTCCTTTTGGAAGCCCCATCAAAAAAGAGCTTAAAAATCTTCCTTTCTTTAAGCCAATTCTCAAACTGGGAGTCGTCCATTCTGATTTCCCATTTTTCCAGCGATCTGGCAACTTCATCTCTGACCGGTTTGATGTTTAGTCTCTGCATCCAGCTTTCTTCTTTAGCATTCAGCTTCCCTTTATTACTAGGAATATTTGAATTTCTTACTATTTCCCCCAGCATGGCTTCTACTTTTGCTGCGATCTTCCAGGCTGGCTGAAGTTTGTTTTGAAAGATTCGGAGATTCGTTTCATTCCATATATACCAACAGATTAACTTGGGTATTTTCATCCAGCACACTCGTAATCCATTTTTATTTAAAAGCTCTCCTTTATAGCGGGTGTCCCAATCTAAGAAACAGTCTTGTAGATTGTTTGGGAGATTGATATTCTCCCCCCAGCCTTTCAGCACCTCATTCCAAACAGCAGCAACAAAGGAGCAATTAAAAAAAAGGTGACTGATATTTTTTGACTCCACAGCGCAGAGTGGGCACCGGAAGGGGCCAGCGAACCCCCTCTTCTCCAGATTTTCGCCAGTGAGGATTTTCTTATGAATCAAAGTCCAAGAAAACAAATCGATCTTTGGAATGGTGCTGTATTTCCACAAATTTTTCCAGATTGTTGGATTTGCAGGCACGTTATAATTGGCATTGAAGTTTTGGTACCCTTCAGCCGTTGTATAGTTGCCGAAATTCTTTCCCCAGCAGCGTTTATCTTTTCTGGATTTGTTAACTGGGGCGATACCTGCCAGATGGTGTAGCAGCAACGTGGTATCATCATTTAAATTTGCAGGGCATTCTGGCAAAGTCCAGCGTGACCAATTGTATGGTGCTTCATCCTCCCACTCAGCAATGTCCCAAATCGTGGTCACTCTGTTGGCTGTCATCCAGGCTTGCAGTCGTGGAAGATGAGGAGGGGGACGACCCAGGATCTTATCATGCCAAATTCTGATTGACTTCCCATTCCCGGGAGTGAAGGATAGCGCTGGTCTGAAGTATGGGAGAGATTTTTTGCAAACGTTGTAGATGACAGAGCCATGTCTAACTGCGTGATCTTCATCCAGGCACCTTAGAGTTGGCCCTGGAAAGTATTTCTTCTTCAGCACCCTGCTGCTCCAGGAGGGATTAGTCTCAAGCAATTTCCATAACAACTTGGCTACCATGGCCAAGTTTTGGATTTTTAAATCTCTTATTTGAAGGCCACCCTCGGACCAAGGCAGTTTTATGGATTTCCAGCTGACCAGAGCGAATTTTTTGCTTTCCCCGTTGTTCCCCCCTTTCCAGAGAAAATTTCTTATCAGCCCTTCGATTTGGCTTAAGACAGCTACCGGAGCTAGAAGTAATGTGCACTGGTAGACCAGAAAGCTATTCAATATAGCCTTGATGAGCACTACCTTGCCAGCTAAATTAAGCCAGATCGTCCCCCAGTGCGTGATTTTCCTTTTGATTTTCTCCACTATAGGAGTCCAGGCTGATTTCTTAGCCTTGGATTTGAAAATAGGCACTCCCAAATAGTTGAAGGAGTCCCATATTACAACCCCATCCATGTCAAGTATCCGGGAGATTTCAAGCATTTCCCTGGGATTTAGATTCCATCCATAGATTTGACTTTTCCCTAAGTTGATCTTGCTTCCGGATGCATTGCAGTAACGGTTCATTTCCAGCTTGAAGCGGTGGGCTATGATCCGGCTGGCTCCTCCCAGCAGGATGGTATCATCCGCGAACAAGGCATGATTGATGTCTTTAGTGCCTCTGGCCATCCTGATGCCAGAGAGTTCCTGATCTTGTCTTGCATATTCCAGTTGGAAGCTAAGGACAGAGGCCTGAATGGCGAAGAGCAGGGGGGATAGCGGGCAGCCTTGCCTCAGACCACGTGAGGCTTTAAAGAAGGGCCCTGCTCTACCGTTGATTAGCGGGGCGATCCAGGGCTGGCTAATACAGGCCTTTACCCAGGAGATGAATTCAGGAGCGAAGCCGAATCTCCCCATTACCTGATAGAGAAAGGAGTGGCTGACTCTGTCAAAGGCATTGGCTAGGTCCAGCTTTACTGCCATTCCTTTTTCACCATTTTTCTGACTGGAATGAATAGCCTCTTGGACTAAAATTATATTGTCCCAAATCTTGCTGCCTTTGACAAACCCACCTTGATTTTCCGGGATGAGCTTAGGAAGGATATTTTTCAGTCTATTGGCCATTATCTTTGTGATGATTTTGTAGCCTATGTTACACAGAGAAATAGGGCGGTATCTGTCGAATGATTTAGCTCCCTTTTCTTTGGGAATGAGTGCCAGGAAGGCAGAATTAGTGCTGCCTCCTATTTTAATGCACCTTTGGGATTTCATGACCATTTTGAGCAAGTCGATTTTGATAGTCTCCCAGCAGAGTTTTATGAAATTGACGTTGAAGCCATCAGGGCCCGGAGCCCTGTCATCCTCCATATTGTCAACTGCCAGTCTTATTTCATCCAGCGTGACCACCTGCTTCAGCGAGTCATTATCTTTGGAATTTATTGTGTTGGGCACCAGATTAAGAAGCTGGGCGTCTTCAATTAGAGTCTGATCGGTGTACAGATCCTCAAAGTGCTTGGATGCTGCAGATTTGATTTCATGAAATTCGCTGATAATTTTGTCTTGGAATTGAATCTCACTCACCGTATTGAAATTCCTTCTGGCAACGGCCTGTTTATGGAAGTACCCAGTATTTTTATCTCCATCTTTCAGCCATTTACAGCGTGCTTTGGTTCTCCACCACTCAGCTTCTTGCCTGAAAGCTTCATGGAGATTGGAGTGCAGTCTTATCTCTGCTTGGATGTCAGCGTTGGTTACTTCATTGTTTTCCATACCATCCTGATGGAGTTCCAGCGCTAGGCCAGCCTGGATTTTCTTATCATTGATAGAAGGAAGTAATTTGACCCAGGATCGTAGCTTTTTCTTCAATCTTCTCAACTTCTCCTCCCAAACGTAGAAGGAGGACCCATTTACCGGGGGGGGCCATGAGTCTTCTACTAGCTTTTGAAAGTTAGGCTGGGTGGCCCACAGTGGATTAAACCTGAAGGGGATCGGTCCTAAGTTTTTAATCATTGCTAGCTCGAGTATGATCGGCTTGTGATCCGATCCTCCGAACGGTAGTATTTTGGAGGTCATATTAAGTCCCAGGAGTAGGAAGGAGTCCTGGACCAGAAATCGGTCCAGCCTGGCAGCAATGTGCCCGGGGCCAGTCCGCTTATTACTCCAGGTGTATTTTCCCATGGATGGCTTGATGTCCATGAGGTCCCACTCCAAGATGAGATCATCTACAATTTCTTTAAAGGGGTCTTTGACCCTGGAGCCCCCTTTTCTTTCGTCTTGGCTGAGGGTGACATTAAAATCCCCTCCCAAGATTACATTCCCAAGCTGGTTACTTCTTTCCTCCCGGAGGAGATTCCAGCAGGTTTTTTTATCAGCAAAGGAATTAGGAGCATAAATATTGAAAATTCTTACCAGAGTATTGGTGTCTTTTTGCCTCAACAGAGTGAGGATCCAGTTAGAGCTATACTTGATGTCGATTGCCTCAAATTTCTTGTCATCCCAAAGGGTTCCGATGCCTCCGAATGCGCCCCTTGCACTAATGGCTGCTTTACCTTGTTTTTTCCAAAGTTTAGTACTCACTTGGAGAAATGCAGCTTCCTCCATCTTGGTCTCCTGGATCAAGAAGATGTCTGGCTGGTGAAGAGAGACTAAGTCCATCATGGCTTCTTCTTTGCTTTTGCTGCCGAGACCTCTACAGTTCCAGGAGAGGACCTTCATTATTTACTTTTGGAATTTGTCGGCATCCCTTTCTGGGCATGCCCTTGCTGACGGGTGTTTCTGGTGTTCTTCAGTAGCTTTTCCAAGGTTGGCTGGGATCCTTCCAGCTTATCCTTGTAGGTAGCTTGATCCCAGATCTCTTTTCTGGATTTCCTGCCTTTAGTTTTAGTCTGTCTTGGAGTGATGAGCGCGATCTCCCCTTCTTCTTCTTCCTCTTCCTCTGATTCGAATTCTTCCTCAGATTTCCCCCTAGGTTCTCCTTCTTTTGGCATATCTGTGCCTTCTTCTTGATCTTCCACATGCTGATCTGATGGGCTTGCTTTTGATTCTTTGCTCTCTTCATTGCTTGTTTCGCCTCCGGCATTAGTGGCCTCATGTCTTACTTCATTGGATTCATTTGTCTTGGATGCTTCTTGGGGTTCTTCAGGAGGGGGGTTTCTGGTTTCTTTGCTACTTTCACCATTCTTGGATCCTCCACCACCTTGGTTTTTGGATCTGGATCTATTCACCCTTTGCCAACCTTCTGCCTTTTCTTGGTGTGTTTAAGGCTTTTTGGGGCAGTTCCGGATGAAGTGCCCGTATTCCTGGCAGCCCCTACACTTGAAAGGGAGTTGTTCGTAGTCGAGCTTCTGGAAGTGGGACCAGCTTCCTACAGTTAGTTTTAAGGCCTCTGGCAGTCCTGCTTCTAGGTCCACCTCGACGCATATGCGTGCACAGGCATATTGATCCTTTGGGCTCACCATATCAATGTATTTTCCCAGGGTAGTCCCGATTGCCTGGAGAGATTTGGAGTTCCAGCAGTGCATGGGGAGATTAGGGAGCCTGACCCAAACTGGCACAGCTTTGGGGGTGTCAGCTTCTGGATCGAAATTCAGAGTCCATCCGTTGAGGTATAGTCCTTGCGGTCCCATGAAGTAGGGCCCGTTCCTGAATATTAGATCTTTATCCTCCTTGGACTTGAAGTCGAACATAAAGTAACCCCTGTCGACGGAGTATGAAGCAACGTTTTTGGTGATTAGAGGTCTCCAGTTCCGTTGGACCCAACTTTCGGTAGTTTTTGGGGATGGCCAAAGCCCGGTGAATTGCCCGATAAGGGCTCGTTCTGCCAAGGAAAGAGCTACTCGCATTGTTTCCTCCAGGGGGAGTGCTACCTCCGGTACATCTTCAACTCTCTTAACAAACTTCGGTGGGTCTCGTGGTCCCGATCTCCTATTCTGGATCCCAATTAGCCTGTCAAAGGCGGCAAATTTCGGGTCAGGAGGTGGACGCTCCTCCCCAGCCATCTGGCTGCTCCAGTTGCCAGATACTCAGATCATGGATTTTACGGCCACAAAATCAGAAATCAGGCCTCTGGAGGATGCCCAACAGCTCTTCCCAACGGTTTCAGCAATTTCAGCCTGCACTGGATCGAATCTCAGCAATCAGAGCCACGCAGAGCCACGACCTGCGTGAGGGCGATCCACAAATTCAGGAGCTCGCCGTGAATCCTTAAACAATAATATTTATAAACTATTAATTCATAAAAAAAAACAACTGAAGAAAAACTGTGTAATTGTAATTAAATTTACAAAATAATAACACAGGAAATAATACTCTATCACGTTAAAAAGGAGGTAAACCCTAGCTCATATTCTGAGTGTAATCTATAAGTATTTTTTTAATACTATAGTACCCTAGGTTACAAATAGGGTAGTTCTTTTAAAACTATTAACTAAAAATGTTTGCACAAAAAAATTAAACTATAATACTAATTAACCTGTATAGATGTATTTATAAGAAAACAGTGCTTTCTTTTGATAACAACACACTTATATATAAATAAATGTCAGGGTTAAAATCCTTAAAAACTATTACATTACAAGTATCAAAATATTTAACCAAATTTACATCAAATATGTACCCATCAATAACCACTCAATAATCTACTCATAGTCCTTTAAGGACAAATAGAATAAAATAGAAAAACAGTGTAATTATTATAACAAGAATAGTTTAAATCAAAACGAGGGTTTAATAGGACAAACCCTAATCCATAGCTTCAATTAAAACAAGTAAGATTTTAAGTTACGGCTATAAGTATCAGCCTTAATTTTTTAAATTATGAAACTCTTGTAAAGTACTCAACTAAGTTTATAACTTTATTATTTTCAGGAAGGGTAAAAACCCTAGAATTACATAGAGTAGAGTATAAACTCCCGCCAACCAAAACAAGTTTGCCACTGTACTGCCATTATAAGAATTTACAAATTTAAACCCAGTTGTGAAGCCAAAGCTTCGACTAAGCACAGTGCACAATACAAATTAAGTCCACCCTAACGAGGGTTTGGATTTAAGTTTGACCACAACAGACTGTAATAATATTAAAAACAATAACATAACTCGTGACAAGACGAGAGAGGGTTTCCAAAACCCTGGGCGAGTCCAACGACCACCCTAACAGTAACAGAGCAAGAATCCATCCTTCAGACCATGGGGCTTACTCGAGTTTGAACCACGAGCCATGGCCTTCGCAAGGGGTTGTCTTTTCTTCTTTCAAACAAGCTTAACAACGACGAGTAACTGTAAGCAAAGTAACAAATACTGTTAAATAAATATACTAATATAAACTACGTTAACAACTTAAAGAAATTAACAATGAAGTTTGAAACCAAGCCATTCATTTACTTGCTAGAAGAGAATAGCGAACAGCCTCAACGAGCACTGTCACCTACAGGTTTCACTTCACAGCATGCAAGGGTATATCTCACCCAACGGTGAGCCACAAGAACAGTAACTAAAGGCTGAAGCACAATGGGAGCTACAAGGCATCGAATGAAGATTGCATAGGCTACAAGCTAAGGGTATCGAATCTCTCCACTATGAGCAGAATAAGAACCTAGCCATGGACAATGGCTTCCAAACCATACACTAGCAACACTTGCAGCATTACATCAAGGCTCAAGACAACCAGAACGAGGAAGAATGACGGCCGCCATGGAAAGGCCAAGCCGAGCAGCCTCAAGGCTAGCGCAGACTGCGGAGAAACAATGATAAGGGTTACGTCAAAAGCAATATTATATATTCCCGATGCATGGTTAGGAGACAGCCATGTGGTCTCCAATAATCAAACACGCAGTGGGTAAAAAACTATGGTGCCTGTGTAGAGCCAAAACCAACTATTAATCATTGGAACGAGATTTCAAAACCATAGTATAATCCCAATAATTGCCATGACGTTGATAATAATTTGCACCATATCATTTGCTAATGTAAGGAGGTAAATGATCAACATTATTTGAACACGTTGATCCCTCGAGGGGACACTTAAACCTTGTTAAGAAGCCTGATAATCAACCTTGCATAAGACACTTTTTCATTATAAACCATATGTATTACAATGTCGCAATTACAATTGGAATGGTGGCATAAATTCTTGTTAAACGAGGTTTATATTGTAATTTAGTAATCAATTCATGTAGGTTAATTAATATATATGAAGATCAAATTTTCTTTACAATAGATAGGAGATCTAGGTGGTATTGGGAGAGTTCTTATTAACTAATAAAGAACTATAGTTTTCTTTATAATAAAACTATAATTATATTTGGTAAAATCTCTTGCAATAACATTATCATCAGTCATAAGGTTATTATAGTGCAATTAGTGCAAAGGATTACAAATTGTAATTTGAATACGTGGTTATTTGTAAACTAAGTATAGACTAAATGTCTATCAAACAACAGTTATGCATGTCTATGAGACTCACAAAATATAACCACCCAATAATGACAGAACTTTGAAGGGATAAGAAAAAACTTATCATAAGAGTATTGCTATGGAATTTTGCTACACAGTTCATAGCAACAATATGTTGATGAATTTCTAGTTATGACTCAAATAGGAAATTACTAAAAGATTCACCAGGACAATTTAGTAATAAGTAGTTATAAAACTAAGCAAGATAAGTAAAATAGGAATAAATCTTTTGAGTCCAAAATTAATAGAACCTTAGGGTTTAATATGAAAATTAAAGTATAGGTAAACAATGACCTTATGAAGGAAGGTTTGTTGACTTGCAGCTTATATAATCAAACTGACACTGCCTAAGTTTATCAGACTGTAGGTTTATGACAGAAGCAAATCTTGGAATAATTGCTACTCAGTCAAGATATTGTACTAATACTTAAACGCTGATAAAAACGATCCTTATAACATTACAAATTACATAAACAAAACTAGAAATAATTGTAACTAAGATTCTATTGTTTAGAGTCGCATACATGTTATACTACCGTTACTTACTTCTGAACTTGTTTACTTGAAAAAAAACTGATGAAGACCAAATGGTTTTACCTTACGGAAGTCGTCTAGAGTTTAGCAGCTTATTTTTACTAAGCTTTTTAATTTGCAAACAAAATACTGCTGACACTAATAGATCTTTTAAAAATATATTCGATCGATCATACCTGTAAAACCTGTAAGAAACAGTATTCATCTACGTTAGCACGATTGCTAAGTAAGCCCCGTATTTAAAAGTAGATTCCACCTACTGACATAAAAGAACTAATCAGTAAACCGAAGCAAACAACACACAAAAAGATTTTATTATTGCTACGAAAAATAAACTGTTAAGTTATTAATTTAGAATTTAATGAAACTAATTACTTGACTGTTTCTTTTATGCCAACTGTTAGCTGTTAGTAAACCACAGGTTTTACCATTTATTGTTATCTCAAAAATTTTAAATTTTTGTGAAAATTTGGGGTTTTGATAGCTTTGGTCAACCAATGTCCATCCAAAGAATTAATTTTAACTTTGATTTTGCTCAAAACTTCCAACCATAGTGAGGGTGGATTAGCACCCAAGGTCAATGGGAGGCCCAAATATTTGATCTTGTCCCACTGTACAAAGCCAGGAAATCCCATAGAATTTGCTATTTTCCCCATTGTCTGTTGATCCAAATGCCACCCATACACTGCACTTTTATCCTTATTAATCAAGGCTGCATAAATTAAACAAAACTTAGAAATAATTCTATTGAAAGAACGAGCAATGTTTAATGAATCCCCTCCAAGAAGAAGAGAGTCGTTTGCAAAAAGCACATGATTGATAGGATCCACCCCTTTAGCAGCCCTAATTCCAAGAATAGAACCAACAACCATTTTAGTAGACAACATTCTGCTTAAAGCTTCCGCCATTAAGATGTATAAAAAAGGAGATAAAGGGCACCCTTGCCGTAGTCCTCTAGATGCTTGAAAAAATTCTAAAGATCTACCATTAATGAGAGGGGCAATCCAAGGTTTATCAATACAAGCTGTAATCAATCTGACAAACTCCAGACTAAAACCAAAAGTGAGTAGGACTTGGAAGAGGAAAGAGAGCTTAACACGGTCAAATGCATTTTTCATATCAAGTTTAATGATCATACCTTTTTCTTTTCTTTGAAAACTGGAATGAATGGCCTCTTGCACTTGAATAACATTGTCTACTAAGTGCATGCCTTTAACAAACCCCGCCTGCTGTGGAGAAATTAAAGATCCCAATAAAGGCTTTAACATGTTAGCTAAGAGTTTTGCCAGAATTTATTAAGAGGCATTGCATAAAGAGATAGGCCATAATCTATCGAAGGATGCAGGGTTGACCTCCTTGGGAATTAAGGCTAAGAAGGTTGAGTTGGTACAGCCCCCAACTTTAGCTTTCCTTTGAAACGAGGAGATCATACGAAGCAAATCAGATTTAATGATTAACTAGCAAATTCTATAAAATGTATGGAAAACCCATCTGGCCAAGGAGCTTTGTCTGGCTCCATACCCAAGATAACATCCACCACTTCTTGTTCAGAAAAAAGGTTTAATAAGGCCGGCATTTGTCTCAACAGAAACCAAAGCTGGGATATTAGATAGAAATTCTAGCTTGACTGAACTAACTGATACTTCATCCTCAGAAAATAACTGATGAAAGTGAGAATGCGTAGCCTGTTTAAGTTCCATTTGACCTTTTATAGCAATTCCTTCACTAGATACTAACTCTGAAATGTGATTGCGAGATATTCTTAATCGACACTATCTATGGAAATAAGCTAAATTTTTATCTCCAGCTTGGAGCCATAGGATTCTCGATTTTAGTCGCAATTCTTCTTCTTCATATCTAAAAGATTGATAAGAAGTAGCTTGAGCAATCTTCTCCGATAGCAAAATCGATTTTGAAATATCGGATTCCTCCATATTGAATTGTAAATATGCAAGTTCTTTCATAGTTTCTTTTCTGATGCTAGTTGGATTCAAAATAGGTTTCTTAATTCAAGATTTCAAAGCATATTTAGTTTTTTTAAGTTTTTGCCCCCATACGAAGCTAGGAGAACCATCCACATATTGCATCTAGACTTCACTCATAGTCTCCAAGAAACCTTGACGCTCAATCCACATTGGGCTGAAGCGAAATGGAATAGGTCCATAGTCTTCTTCTTCTTTGACCAGCAAGGAGATGGGATGGTGATCGGAGGAAGTCTTTGGAAAAAGTTTTGAAGAGATATCTAAGTTCGAATCAAGAAAAGAAATTTGCACAAAAAATCGATCCAATCTAGCTAGGATACTGGCTGACCCAGTCCTATTATTATTCCATGTAAAGCGTCCACTCGCAAGTTTTATATCAAGGAGATCCCAGGACTGAATTAAAGCCTCCACAAAATACTGTAAGGGATCCTTTCCGAACATTCCTCCCTTTTTTTCCCTGGGTTCAAGGATGATATTTAAGTCTCCTGCCACTATGATGTTTCGAAGCACCGAAGATTCCAAAAATTTAGAAAGGGAAGTCCAACATTCCTTTTTCTCGACATGATTTACATGTACATACATATTAAAGAGGGAAAAAGTACTCCTACTAGCAGAGCAAAGAAGCTCTGAGTAGATCCAATCTTGAGTAGGAAATGAAGAAAGCATGGTATATTTATCCTCCATCCAAATAGTTGCTAAGCCCCCACAGGTGCCCCAAGCACTAATAGCAATTCCACTATTTAATTTCCACTTATTCTTACTTAGAATTAAGAGCGAATCCTGATCTATTTTAGTCTCTTGTAATAATAAAATTTTAGAAGGTTCCATTCTCAGAAGGTCCTTCACATCTTCACCTTTTTTTGAGTTTCCCAATCCTCTATAGTTCCATGAGGTTAATTGCATTATTTACCTATACCGGAGGGAGTTGCTCCACCCTTTTGAGATCTATTTCGCTTGGTTCTACCCATAGACATCTCTATAGTTGCTTGGGATCCTCGCATTTTTAGTCGTTCCGCTTCTTCTTCTCTAATATCTCTACGGGACTTTCTACCAGCCTTTTTTGATGATTGCTCAAATGAATCTTCATCAGAGGAACCAGATGAATCAACCATCTTTTTCTTTAAAATTTCAATGTAGGAAGGAGAGGCAAAAGATTTAAAAGGAATTTCCTGAGCAAATGGGGCAGCGATCTCAACCTTCCCACTATTTTCTTCAGTGTCACTTATTAACTCTTATGACTGGGGTACCTCGCCTTCTTCAAGCGTAGGGGGGGTTTGGTCTTCTAAAGACTCAAGAGCACCAAACAAATTTGAGGTTACTAGATTTCCTGCTTCTTGAATTGTAGTATTCTTCTGAACTCCAGGCTGGTTTGATTCTTTAGACTGATTAGAGTTTACTAATTTTCCTGCTTCTTGGCTTACATAATTCTTCTTAATTCCATACTGATGTGATTCTTTCCCTTTAATTTTATTGACTGGCTTAGTAGAACCGAATTTCTGTACATTAGTCCAATGCTCATTCTTCTCTTGAACAGGTATATCTTCTACTTTCTTCTTACAATTTCTGGAGAAGTGTCCATATCCATGACAATGGCGACATTTAAAGGGAAACTGCTCATAGTCAAGCTCCTGAATTAAATTGATTAAATTGATGGCTTCAGGTAGCCCAGTCTCTAAATCAACTTCTACACACATTCTTGCACAAGTGTATTGATCTTTACTTTCTGCCCTGTCAATATATTTCCCTAATTTGTTCCTGATGGATTCCAGAGAATCCGCATTCCATCAGTGAAGCGGCAAGTGTGGAAGACGAACCCATACCGGGACAACAGAGGGAATATCCTGAGTGGGGTCAAAATCAAGAGTCCATTTATTCAAATATAATCCCTGTGGACCCAAAAAGTATGGCCCATTTCGAAATATGAGATCTCTGTCTGCAACTAATTCAAATACAAAGACAAAAAAAAATCTACCAACCAAGTAACTACGAATTCCTTCAGTAATCAATGGTCTCTAATTGCGCTGAACCCAAGTTTGAATGACCTTTGGAGAAGGCCAAAGCCCCGTGAACTATCTGATTAATCCACGATCATAAATGTTCATAGCCGACCGACAAGTTCTCTCAGCTGGCAATTCTACTGATGGAATGTCTATTTTCTTCACAAATTGTTGCATGAGAGAACTTCCCTTTCTCTTACCAATGGCAGTTACTAGCCTTTTAAAAGCTAGTAGTTCAGGAGGGAGAGGAGGAGGAATATCTCCAAGCTCCATGGGAACCCCAGTCAATCAAAATTCTGATGGATCGTAGAGACTCCAGGACAGAACCAAAAGGTCCCACGCAAGAATACAACTTACCCTGTCCGCAGATGAAGAGGACCACCAGTATTCTCTCAAGCAAGATCGAGTTTCACATCGCCAATCTGATGAACCAGAAGAACAAGAACTTCCAGGTATGAACTTGAATTCTTGGAACCATCTCAGGGCCACCAAAGAACTCACAAATAAAATGCAACTTCAGAGAGTTGCAGCCACCCAGCACAAAGCAGACAAGGATCCTGTGACCGTTCAACGCAGCAGATCACAACAGTTCGACCTGCAAACAGAGATGGGTGGAAACCAGAGCCGAGATCTGAAGTTAAATAGACTTTCTTGGAGCGAAAATCTTGCTAACCACCTCTCTGTAGCTCCTTTTCAAAAACCAATTCAGCTTGCAAAAATCAATATCTCCTTGCTCGAAGATCGGTCCTTCTCCAAATGCCTGCAAAAGCTCACGCTCTCCTCAAATTAAAAAACCTACAAAAATCAAGAAAACTTGTGCGCTAAGATTCTTGGAGCTCCAATCTAAATCATTATTTATGGAAATAAACATCGAGAGATCTTTTATATCTTTTACCACACAAGTTAAAATGCAATTAATTGTTTATGTTTACTTTGTAGTGTCATTGTCCGTTATTTGTGTGTGGGTGTGTGAACCACGACTTTCTTGATGACCTACAACATGCCATATCTAAACTATCTGTATTTGGATCACATCAAAGGATATTTACATTGCTAGCATTCCCGATTAGTGTCAAGAGATAACCTAGACTGTTTATATGTTTGAGAAGGAATTGTTGTCGAGTTTCATGGACTTGCAGATTCATCTTCTAATTCACTTAGTCAATTAAGTTGAATTAGTCGGGGTGGTCTCATATCATTGGATGTTCTTCTTGGAGAGGTACATGAAAAAGTTGAAGGGATGTGTTCGACAGAGGACAAAATCCAAGGGGTATAT
Organism: Pseudotsuga menziesii; assembly: GCA_001517045.1. Lineage (NCBI taxonomy): Eukaryota > Viridiplantae > Streptophyta > Pinopsida > Pinales > Pinaceae > Pseudotsuga > Pseudotsuga menziesii. The sequence goes on from LPNX010290267.1 coordinate 613,064, forward strand.
GGTAGAGGGGTACATAGTATATGAGTCGTTCTATTGTTTCAATGAGTACATCAAACAAATCGACCACACAATAGGCACAATGATTTGGGATGATGAACGTGATGAGGATAAAAGGGAAAGAGAGTTATTGAAAACAAAAGGAATGTAATGTCCCTGACCCTTATAACAAGGCAAAAGGTTCTAAACTTCAGCTTAAGAACAATGGAATAAGTTAGGAAAACTAATCATTAAATGATTGATTAAAGTTCTAACTTTGATTGGCATTACCAAGGTTGTGTTACTTAATTAAATAATTCGTCGCTCTTAGTTAAATAATCTCAACACTTAATAAACTCTTTCAAGATTAAATTTAAGTTCACAATCTCATTCAGTGCATGAATAGTGAATCAATTATCATAGTGTGATTAAGGTCCTACGTTAAATCTTACAATTCATAAAGATTATTGAAAACTTACTTTATGATTGTCAATTATTGTGTCGTTAATTGTTTGCAGGTTTAATTAGTGTGTGGTGTTGTTCGGTGTGTGATTCCAGTGAAGATAAACACTAAGGAAAACACACATCAAGAAAAGTATGTAGGTTGTAACCTACAACCATACCACAGCCAAAGTAGAACAAAAGGCATCGGTTGCAATCACAACCCACAAAATCACCTACTAATGGTTGTCCCCTACAACCATTTTTCACTAATATAGTTTAGATTGCATGGATTCCTCCCTCTGACCATCAATCAATATTACATTCAGATTACATTATCGAAACTCATATATGCAAATAGGAGCAGATCCAAGCATAGAACATTTTCAATCTAACAAATGGTGCGCTCAGCCTAGCCCTAAGAAAATTGCTCGACCAAAACAAACATATCTTGGTCATCCGTAAAGCTTCTTCGACAAAACGAAAGGTGATCCTACTAGAAACGTTATTCCAAACACAATGGAATATGCCCCAATGCACAAAAATGAACATATATTGGTGAACTATAACATACGGTTGCACCCCTCCTAGTACCATAGAGTCATAGTTACAATTTTTGAAGAAGAGAGAGAAGATTAGAATGATTAAACTCTCGGATTCAAATCCTACAAAGTCCATTCTTCCTATAACCAGATTATGACATACAATAATCAAGCATATAGATAATTCAATTAAGCCACCTTTGCACATAATCATTATAATAATATGTTAAATCATAAATAAAACCATCTGAGAAATACTCATCTCAAGATATGGGCAACTAACAACAACAGTATGACTTTCCTCCCAACCGTAGACATCGTTAAGCCTTCTGCACTTGAACAGGTCACTCCTGAGATGAGACCGTGGATCCATAGGTAGATGTACACTTAGTCTAGCAACTCTCAGAACTACCTCTTCTGAGAACCACAATGCCTCCCACTACTACTTTCTTGTTCGTCTCCAATGCCTATGGGATATGACCAAGTTCACCATTCCCATTTCTTGGCTTCCTGTGTGAGAACTTGGACTAGTAAAGTGATAGAATAGAAGTAAAGGGAAAATAAATGGACTAACTATAAGTCTCAATACACTCCCGATCCTATGAAAATTCCCAACATGGATATATAACACAAGTCACATGGTCCAAAGCTCAAGATTAACTTCAAGAAGGAGAGGGCATATGAATTTAGAGCATAAGGGGGCCAACTCTAACCCAAAGGTATAAAATCAAATTAGAGAGAGGTAAGGTTTAAGCTTCATCATGGACACTTAAATTGAATTAATGGAGTGGTGGCTTAGTGAAAATATTTCCTTTCCTGAATTAGCACCATGAGAAGGAGTTAACAAAAACTAAGGAGTGGAGCCATGAAGAGCACATGGAGCCACACTAATGCATAAATGGGGTCACAAAACATAAAGGAGGGAGAAATAGGTAATATAAGGCATCCAATAGGGTCATAAATATCATGGAAGCACAAAAATAGGATCATCAATGTATAGTGTGAGAGTGGAAGCTAGAAAATAGCTTGCAACCCACAAAAACTAGGAAAAGGGATCATAAATGACCAAGAACACATAGATGTGAGGGAATATCTTCCCAAGGAGGGAACCCTAGGCAAGGGGGGCCCACCAAGGTGTGTAAAATATGCAATATTAACTCCTTAGCCCATACATATTGATAATAGTTTCCCTTGTACAAGGCTTGGGTGACCAACATTATTAATGTCACCAAGGTGCAAATATGAATTGAGATGGACAAGCTTAAGCCAAGAACAAGTTATAAGGTGCTAGGTATGTCCCCATTGCCCCTCACTTTGTGGAATCCATGGTCCCCCATACTCTTTTAGTTTCCTTTGTTTAGATAGTTGTTTATTTAGTCAATAGCAACAACATTCAAAGATAACAAAGATGCTAGTAATAACATTAACATTAATAATAGTGCCAAAGTCCAAAGTCACGTTATGAAACAATAATCATAAATCCTTAATCACATTAATCATGGAAAGGAGCATAAGTCCACAATCATATAAAATATCATAAGTCCATAATGCAAAAGAACATAAGTCACATGAAGGATCATAATCCTGGGGCTTAACAATTGGGCTCTTGCATCCCTCTCCCCCTTAAACAATGCATCATCCTTGATGCGTATTACATACATGCCTCAAAATTTAAAATAAATGAGGGTATGATTCCCTCATGGCATCATCCAGTTCCCAAGTCGCATCCTTAGGACTGCAATGGGTCCATTGGACCTTTGCGTACTTGATTTCCTGATTTCGAAGCAACTTGACCTTGTTGCCCAAAATGGCAACAGGTTGTACCTGAAATTCCCCTTCTAGATCGACTTAGACCATAATCTATTCAATCACATGATTAGTACTATGTTCATACATGTTTATATAACAATAAAGAAAATAAAAGCACTCTAATTACCTGGATCACATTTCAATCAATTACATGGTTAGTATCAGGTATATATTTTTTTCAATAAACACACATGAAACACATTATGTACTAAAATGCAAGCAAGTAGGGCCAGATAATAAGAAATAGGTCCTATCTTAGCTAAGACCTCAAAAGGTCCAAAGTATCTGAGAGAAATTTCCCAAGTTTAACGAACTCTTCTTGGGTCTAACTTTCAAAAACACATGATCTCCAACTTGAAATTGTATGGCGGTCATGTTTTGATCTGCATAATGTTTCTACCTATCTTGAGCTACCTTTAGATTCGGCTTTATCTTAAACATCTGATCCTCCTTATCCTTTAATAATTTTGGTCCAATACTGACTATGTCTGTTGGGTTATCCCAACTGATGGGAGAATTGCACTTCCTTCCATACATGGCATCGAAAGGACTCATCTTCAAAGATGAATGATATCCATTATTATAAGCAAATTACACCAAGTGTAAATAGTCTTCCCACTTAGATGCTTGATGCATCACATACATCCTTAACATATGTTCAATCACTTGGTTAACTCTTTATGTCTGTCCATCTATCTAAGGGTGGTATGTTGTACTCATGTGTAGACTTTTACCAAACCCCTCGAACAATCCTTTCCAAAAGTAAGAAGTAAATTTTGAATCTCTGTCTGATACTATAGCCTTCGGAATACCATGCAATCTGGTTACTTCTTTCATGTAAATATATGCAATGTTAGTTGCTTTGTGAGTTGTATTTACTAGAATGAAGTGTGTTGCCTTAGTCAACTTATCTACCACAACCATGATAGCATCATTTTGCAATCTCGTCTTCGGTAACTTGGTGATGAAATCCATCGTCACTACATCCCATTTCCATTATGGTATTGGCAAGGGCTGCAACAATCTTGTTGAATGTCGATGCTCAACTTTAACCTTTTGACATTCCAAGCACCTAACTATATATTCTACAACATCATTATTCATCCTTGGCCAATAGTATTGTTTACTTACTACTGCTACTATTTTTCTGATAACTAGAATGTATGACATAAGGGAGATCATGCATTTCTTTTAGAACCATATTCCTTATACCTCCCACATCAGACACATAAACTCTATCTATGTGCATAAGGATCCCATTTTCTTTAAACTTATACTTATCAATTTTTTGTGGAATTTTTTGTTGTCTCAATCCTTCTTTCACATGCAGATAAAGTTCATCTGCAATGCTAGCTTAATGATATTCTCCTTTAAATATGATGTGCTAGTGTTGATAGTTTCTACATGCATCACATGCATCCTCCTACCAAGCGCATCAACTACTTTATTTTCCTTACCTTTTATATGCTTGATGTCAAAGTCATATTCACATAATAAATCCATACACATCCTTTGCCTTGCATTCAAATTAGGCTACTCAAATAAGTATTTTAACCCATCATGGTCAATTCTCAACTCAAAATTTTGACCCAGTAGATAGTGTCTCCACATCTTCAAAACATGGATGATAGTCGCAAGCTCTAAGTCATGGGTGGCATAGTTCTGCTCATGTTCCTTCAACTTTCTAGATTCATAACTGATCACATGTCCATCATGCATCAACACTACACCAACTCCTTGCTTACATGCATCTATGCACACAACAAAGTTTCCTTCATGACATGCAATCTTTAGAATAGGTGCACTGGTAACCATTTCCTTAATCCTTTGAAAACTATCTTCACACTTAGGAGTCCAGTCAAACTTTACACCCTTCTTTTGAAAATATGTGATAGGATGAGTTGTAATACCCCGTGTGTTAAGCTCTGGACATATGTAATTTGTAATTGTTTATTATTGTGGCACGGGGTGCCCGAGAAGGGGTCTTTAAGGACCTAGAGACATTATTACTATTTTGTAAATAAATAATTAATGAAAACAACTAGCACATCGGGGACCACTAAAAGAGTATGGGACGCCTAGATCTACAATGCGAGGGGGGATGGGGACATTCCTAGAAATTTATAACTTGTTTGGTTGATCTTGGTCAATATTTATTCCCTGGTGAATTTATTAGTTGATAATCACCCAAACATTGTAGAACGAACCCAATTTTTTATTATTTTAACCTATGTTGGTATTATTGAGCTTAATTCATGATTTAGTGGGCCTCCTTGGTGTTTGGGTGGGTGCCACTTGTTGATTGAGCCCCTTTTGTGGTTTTGTAACTCCTTTGTGGAGGTTACACTTGGTTTTGCAACTCCCATTTGAACGAGTGTTCCCTCACTAGCTATTTTTAGCCTTAACACCTCAAAAGTTGTGTAAATAATTATGTAACTCCTTGTGTAAATCCTTGTGTAACCCCCCTTTTCTATTTTGGGAAGATTCCTTAGCGTGTGTGACACCTCACCTCACTAATTTTGATTCCTCTTCATGGATGATGCATCCACACATGAATTTGAGTTGGGTGGAGTGGCTTGGATTCACTCTCCTTGAAATTCTAATTGCTTGGGTTGTATTAGAGTTAACCTCTTGTGGTTGAATTAGCCCCCTTGGATTGATTCAAGTTGGCTTACCTTGGTTTGGTTTGACCCCATTGAGTTAAAATTACCTTCACTGGTCTATAAATCCATGTTTGATATCCTTGGTCTGGGGTTTTTTTTTTCATGGTTCTTTTGGATGGTTGTTGATTCCTTTGATGGTAAGAGATTGGGAAACCATGAATGCTCTGCTATATGAATAAAATTTATTCTTGAAGCGTTATGATCTTGTATGGTGTTTGCAGTAATCCCAGAAAACTCTAGTGTAGTTCCTCCATTTCCACTACTTGGCTCTGTCCCCGACCTACACATAAATCCCGATGTGAATGGCAATATCTCGATGGCCTAGGGGTTCTGTATTACCAATTCACTTGGTAGTGGGGTGGAAGAGGAAGTATGTGTTGAGGAATAGAGTTTTGGATTCCCAAAACGATACTTGAGATGTTCTTGAGTGAAACTTTGTTGTGGATCTGTGGCCTTAGCTCGAGGGTGGCCTATCAAAGTGAGATATGCCTTGGCAGTGCCAAAGGCTAGGTGGAACGTGGTCTCGATGATGCCAGTTGCACATTGATAATATAAGTGATTTATCTCATGTTTATTTAATTTACTTGGATATGATATGGCTTATTGATGGATGAACATGAAATTTTGATGAAACATATGAGTTATTTGTGGAAGAAATCTCTCACAAAATTAAGTCTATTTATGCAAGTAAAATTTATGAAGGAATTGGAAACTAGTTTTTGGGATTTTGTGCACAATTTGTTTGAGGAAATAATTATTTGGTACCTTTGATACAAAACTGATATTTCTTCCCCTGTTCATTATATAGTGTGTATTTTTTTGGTACATTAACCTCATAATGGTTTAAGACGTTGCTCTTTGATGCTTCTACCTTTTATTCGAAAACTAGTTCTTCGATCGGACTATTTGGCAAAGTTTGAAGACTTAGCACATGAAGTGTTTGTAAAAATGCCCGAGTGTTTCTTTTATGCTTATGTCTGATAAATAATATTGAAATTTATGTGAGAAAGAGAGGATAAATCTTCTTGGTAGTGTTGGGGAAATGTCTACCGAAATTCTATATAAATTTCCAATTTCTAGCGCCTTGACATATGAAGTGTTTGATACACCTAACAAACATAAACATCATGATCATGCCATCATAAACATAAACATAAACATAAACATCATCATACTAACATAAACATAACCATAAGTTTGAACAAAAATGTACACGCATCATCTTTATTTTTACGACATAACCATAAACATACCATTATTATCATTGTGAGCATATAACAAACATAAAAATAAACAACATCATATATACCATCACACCATCATTAACTTATAACATAAAATAAGCATGAATGTACCATTATAAACATTGCATCACATATTTAGGTAACATATACAACTAACATATTTAAACATTGTCTAACACACATAATTAATAATTCACGTAAACATAATTAACGTTCCATGACCATCATTTTCAACACATAAATAAATAAACATCAATATAAATGTGAAAAATGCAGTGTTTATCACTCCTCTGCTCCACATCCGCTAGCAGAGGCATCATCATTATCTCTCTAACTAGAGATAGATGCATCATCACCTCCACTAATAGAGCCATAGGCAGTATCAACACCTCTACAAACAAAAGCATCAGTACTTATCCATAAAGAAAAAGAGATACGAGAGCAGGAGGGATAGGTCCAAGAAGTGTACAACCCTCTCTAATCATCTCTAAAATAGAAATAGGTGAATTAGTAATTGGTGGATGGTCGGGACGATGAGTAGGATTGAAGGGTTGTTCGAGCAGGAGTAGAGGAGATGTTGATGCAGGATCGAGAAGAAGGTTGAGTAGGAGTAGAGGACTAGACAAAGAAGGAGGTGGAGGAGGAGGACATGGCGGAGGAGCAGGTGGATGAGACATTGAAGGCAGAGAAGGAGGACATGGTGGAGGAACATGTGGATGAGACATCGAAGGCAAAGGGGGAGGAGGTGGAGGCTGAGGAGGAGGTGCAGTGGATGTGGAGGTTGTACCGCTAGTTGAAGCAACTGGTGGAGAATTAGGTGGACTAGCCGGTGGAGGATCTACACCCTCATCTAATGATGAACTACTATGATTGATAACATCTAAAATATCACAAGTACAAAAAATGTGCTGCACCAAGCTCCTCATATCATGAGGAAACATCCTTCGTAAATATGTGCAACGAGGGTTTTTGATAATTTACCTCACATGTACAGGACAAACCCCTCGATTTTACAACATCGTAGATAGCTTGTCTGCGATGTCCTATTGGAACCTCTCATCTGGCTTGTGTCGAAGGTCAGGGCAGGCTAAATGGGGTGTTTGGGGAATTGCTTCATCCAGATCCATATCCTACTCATCTTGAACTGTAGGAGGCGACACATCGCCATCAAATGTCCGAACATCTGTAAAATATATAATACACAATAATAACTAGAAAATTCCATTAAACATGAATTTAATATAACAATTTAAAATTATTTTCTTTTGCATTAAGTGTAAAAAGAATAAAATGCAACTAGATTAATTCAAACATAATGTTAAATTTACCTCTATCATATGTTGGCTCATCTTGAGTGAATAAGATGTTGGGACACCCTCTCCAATCCAAGTTGGCTTATTGATATGGAAGCATGTTTAATCTAGTTGGATCCTCATTGGCTAGCATTTCGATCACATCCATGGTGATCCTCACCGAAAAGTCAAGTTGCCCCTCTTGGGCATCATCTGCCCCCACATGAACATACACATTCCTATCATCAACCTACGAGGGTGTTGGTCAAAGGATGGCATGGTGGCCAGAACAAAAAATAAACAAAACAACTCTGAACCGAAAGGGAGGTTCGCCCTCCTGCCAATAAACGCATGACATCGACTAAGAGCATAACAAAACAATTGTAAAAAAATAGCAGATCGCCTAATGCATGTAGGTGCCTGCAGTAAATAATCAACACAATATAACAAAGGTAAACTAATGTGTTTCCCATCACTGGTGATATGCGCAATGGTCGCCACTAACAAAGAGAGACACCTAACATATTCTCTACCAAAAGCAACAATGGAGAGCCCCACCACTGACCTGAAATTGAGTAGGCTCGAGGATGTTGGGATCAACATATCTCTAAACATATACTAGTTAAGTTGATGCTACAACTCGAATTAGGACCTTAGGGAATTGAGGAAAATCCTCACCTCTCTTAGAAAGCCTTGTGATAAAATATATGTCCTCCTCGGTGGGTTGAAACTACTGGTCGGGACCAACTCAGAATGCCTTCCTATCATTGATCCCAACGTGCGATTAATTCGGTGAGGAATGTAGTGTTCCCCTTGAGTGACGTGGCCTCCTCGTAGAACTTGAGGAGGCCAAGGAATCTCAAGAGGTGCCGCGTCTATGAAGTAATAGGAAAACGCTACAAATCTCTCTCCCTGACCCTTGCCTCCCACTCCCTCTGGAAGTTATACTAGTAAACCTAGGCTTCATGTTCTTGGCACGCCTTGTGGCTCTCACGTCTCTATTTCACATAGAACTGAATTAGCTAGTCTCATCAAAATAAATATAAAAATCATTAGATGATAATTATATGTATTAATTTTTTTTTATACGATGCGCTTATATAAATATAATGCATTGTGCATGGTGTGTTTATATAAATATAACACATGTGCACGATGCTCTTATATAAATATAACGCACTGTAAAGTCGGTGTGCTTATTTGTAATTATGCAAACATTGATTGCTAGTTTATTGTTTTTAAACTAATTTTATGTTTTGGCGGTGCATTAAGAAAGAGTAGTGCACCTTGTAATGTGGTGAGTTTATACCATATATATTATAAACGCACCGTTTAATGTGCGTTGTCATGATGTCAAAGCATTGCGGTGCTCCTAGCGAATGTCATAGCACCGAACATCGGTACATTGACGTCAAATGAAAAGTTGGATCTTCAATTTTCTTGATAATATTTACCGATGCATTCAATACAAATCTACGCACTATAATGTTGGGGTGCTTATGTGTAATGAACACATCGATTGTTAGTTTATAATTTTAAAAATATTTTTTTTGTTATTGCGTTACGCTACTAAAGAGTAGCGCAATGATAGTCTAGGGTGTTTATACCATGTAAATGCACCGTTTAATGTGCGCTAACGTGATGTAAAAGCACCACGGTGCTCCTAGCTGATGTCATAGCATTGAAGACCTGTGCGCTAACATCCATTGGAAAGTTGGTCTTTAAATTTTCATAATAATATTTATCGGTGCTTTCTATAGAAATCTGTGCAATGTAAAGTCGGTGCACTTATGTGTAATGAACACACCGAACATTAGTTTATAGTTTTTTAAAATATAGTTTGTATTATGGCAATGCGCTACGAGATAGTAGCGCATTGGTAATGCAGTGTGTTTATTTCATGTAAATGCATCATTTATTGTGTGCAGACATGATGTAAAAACACCATGGTGATTCTAGAAGATGTCATATCACTGAACACCGGTGCACTAACGTCTGTCGAAAAGTTTTTTTTTCATTTTAATAGTAATATTTACCGATGCATTTGAGACAAATCGACGCACCATCAATTTGGTGCGGTTATTGCAATGAACACATCGTTTATTAATTTATACTTTTTAAAACATATTTTATTCTATGGTGGTGCGCTACGAAAGAGTAGCACACTAGTATTACGAGGCGTTCAAGCCGTTCAGCTCGCACCACCGTTAGTGCGCCCTGTAACAAATTACAATGTGCACCGACATTTAGGGCAAGCCAAATGCCTTGAATGCACAATGCAAGTTTTTATTTTTTATTTTTTAAATGGAAAATTAGGTCTTAATTGCAAAAATTAAACCGCTAAAAATGTAAATTATCAAGTAAGAATTAATTTGCATGTTGAACCACGCGTCGGGGAGGCATCCTGGATATGTATGGAGAATTTGAAGTTTCGCCCATTGTTTGGAAAAATTCAAACTCAATTTAGCAGCTAATAAAAATGAGCAATGTGTTAGCAGGGGTGCAATGAGCACCCGTGGCACGGTGTCTAGGTGGGTTATGAACAACACCGGTGCAGATGACTCAAACGCACTATGGAGGGGTAAAAATGATTTTGACAGCGTGATAATTTTTTTTTTATAAAACCCTATTCCAGTGTGCCCAATAGGTGAATGTACTGGTGTGTTGTATTTACATGGCACCGCATGTAGGTTTTTAAATAAAATTACTTAATTTTTTAAATTTTTAACAAATCCCAACTGATGTGTTTTAGTTATACACATGCACTGAGGTGTTTATTAACAATGAACGACCCACGTTTTGCATAAAAAAAGTAATTGATTTTTCTTTTTCTTTTTTTGGGTGGCGACTTTGTTTTTGGAGGTTTCGGTGTTTTTGCGGTTGGGATGCCCCAGTGTGTTATATTTAACAAAATGAACTGATACAATTGTACAAATTTTTGCGTTATTTTTTTCTCGAGGTGTGACATTGTTTTTAGCAGATACCGGTGCATAAGGGTTGTGGATGCATCGGTTGAGTACATTTACCAAAACACATCGCTATGGTTTTAAAAAATCCTTGGCCATTTCACATATTTTTTATACAAACATGTTTTTTTCGCTGTACGACATTGTTTTTTGGCATCCCTAGTGAGTTTTTGTTATAAATGCATTGGGGCATTCAGTTTCACAAAATGTGCCTCTTTGGTTTTATGAATTTTTTTGCGGCTTCAACATATTTTTTTCTTAAGTGGTGTTTTTTCAGGGCATGACATTGTTTTTTTGAGGTCTCGATCCGTTTTGGTTGTAGATGTACCAGTGTGGTATGGCTACTAAAATGCATTGATATGGTTTTTAAAAATTCTTGGATGTTACACATATTTTTTTTCTCTAAAATTTCATGTTTTTTCGTTGTGTGACATTCTTTTTTTGGCTGCCCTAGTGTGTTTGTGTTCGATACGCACAGGGGTGTTTAGATTAGAAATTAGCCGAATAAAAAACTTGTGCTATAACCCTCGGTCACTCGCCTTTATTACTGACCTCTGCTATAAATGGATATTTGAGCTCTTTTGAGAAGAGCATCTGCTATAACCTCCGCTACAGGGTCTTTTCCTTGTAGTGATTGTTTCTGAAGAATCCTGCTCTGATATCAATTGTTGAAATTATGATTATACTAAGAGGAGGGTGAATCAATGTGATTTTTTTCTTACTTTAGACGTTCATCAATCATTGATTGACTTTGGAACAATAAATACACATAAACTCAAATCACAATACACATAAATTAACATGGAAACCGTTTTGGGAGAAAACCACAAAATATTATATTTATACATTCATGTGGGAAGCAACCTACTAGAGATACCAATCCCCTCAAATGAGGACCAACTTACCAATATGTAGGAACCAAACTACTAGAGATACCAATCTCCTCAACTGAGCACTAACTCAACAATATGTAGGCACCAACCTATTGGAGACACCATTCCGCTCAATAGAGCACCAACTCAACAATATGCATGCACCAACCTACTAGAGACACCAATCCCTCAAATGAGCACCAACTCAACAAGATGCTGGCACCAACTTAATAAAGAATCAAGTATAAGAATGCTCACATAATCACCTTAAAGATTACCTCAAAATTCGTTTCAAATCTACTTCATTACCAACCTCATATATGCTCCATAATCTGCTTCAAATATGCCTCAAATATCCTCCATAATATACTCCAAATATGCCTAAGAGCCTCCCTCAGATCTGCTCCACAATTTGCTTCAAAACCTGCTTCATAACATGGCTCATATCTGCTTCATAACCTGCCTTAGATATGCTTCAAAACCTTCCTTATATATGCTTCATAATTTGCCTCAATTATGGTCCATAATCTATCATAATATTGTCTTCAAACTAGTTCCAAAATCTAGCATGGTCACCTTTTACATGAGCCTCATCCAGAGAATAACCCTTAGAAAATATTCCCATATCACATCTCGAAGCAAACTATAAAAGACTCTTCCCATTATTGAAAGTTCCATCCAAGAAGAATAGATCACATCTTCAAGCCTTCTTTTTCCATAAGTGCACCTCCTTCTTCTTAGGGAACCTTAGAAAAAAACTTTAAGAAAGCATATTCAAATATACCAGAAAATCCACCTTCAAAAGGCTCCTTACAAGTGCTCCTTCTCTCTCTTCTCCCTATAATTCCCCCCTAGCTAAGAGAGGAACTCACACGATGATGATATGATGAAATGAGATTGGTGCTCCTCTTATTTATAGCTTTCTAGTGCAAATTTAGGGGATCCTTCTTCTTTTAGGGACGACCTCTTTCCAAGTAGCCACAAGGGGGTGTTTTCCCCTCCATTCCTCTTTCTTTCTTTACAAGGTGGGCACATACCTTATCTTCAGTGTCTCCAGGTCCAATCAACCCCTCCCTTTGTCAAGAACATGGTTATGTTTCCTCCTCGTTATTGCAAGGTGTCCTCCTTTTCCCACAAAGTGGTTCCATTGTGTGGTCTCTTCATTTTTCGTTGGTTTTCTTGTCTTTGTAAGTGGGCCAATGGGGTCTTCATGATTAGTTTGTCTCCTTACTGTTGAATGGTGTCCTTCTTCTCTCGTAATGTAGACCTAATGTATAGTTTCTTCATATTTCTTTGGTTTTCTTGCCTCTATAAGTGGGACAGTGGGGTGCACGTCATTATCTTCATCGTTATCTAAAATATTTTGTTGTCTTTAACATCAATGACATCAATATTTTCAATAATTTTCATCTTCATCTTGGACATCAATAGTTTCCCCTTATCTTTAACATCGAGGACAACAATATTTCCAACATTATGTTTATTTCCTTGCTTATTTCTCATGAATGGAAGAGGGATGTGATTTAACCATCATGGTCACAACAAAGGCTTTTGAAGCTTTGTTCTATAAAATGACTTGAATTTCACTCCTTTAAATGAACAAAAGTGCTTCTATGTTTTCATTTATGTATTATTCTCAAATTTCAAAGTTCCAATGACTTCTTCATTAGTTCAACTTTAATAAAGTTTAATGTATGCTTGGTTTCCCAAAACGTTGTGTATAATTTCTTCTTCAGGAAGGCTACACATTTGTATGCAACAATGGAGGTTCACTCATTGAGAAAGCAATCTAATTTGCTAGGCTTAAATAAATAATTGTGCTCAACACTATGTTTGATGCGTTACAATGTTACTATGTTCTTGGGTTTTTCAATGTATCATTATAATAAATACCGAGAGTTCTATAATTATGCCGGGAAAGGATCTCTTCCATGTACATTAGCATTCCTGGATTATGAATATTCTTCCTTTTTTCCCTTTTTGGTGTAAAATGGCATCATTATTTTTCTGGTGTAATGGATAACTGCAACATATCAATATTGCAAGATTATTTTGGGTTTTGAAAGCTATCATATTTACGCCACATCTACGTATGTTTACGCCGAAGGTGTTAAACAATGGGGATGAAGTCTCAAATATTCCTCGTCAAACTAGCTAATAAAAACTTGACACGCGTCTTCATATTATGTTAGCGACATTTAACGTGTTTTCCTGCTATTTGATGACCAGTCTACTATTTTCCTTTGATTTGGCCATCGTTTTCCTCCTATTTAGTGGCTTACTTCAAGGCATGAATTCAGCGTTCCGATTCAATGAGTCGGTTGCATTGATAACAAATGGGATGAACCTTTCGATGCTTTAAGCTTTCATCCCATCCGTCTATACGCACACAACCATAGCCACAACCAGGCAGGCAATATTCATTCTTCCGCACTGAAATTTCGACAGAGGATAAAGCCAATGTTTCTGATATTGGCGTCCATAGCAGAGAAAAGCCTTTGACAAAGAACTAGAAGATATACAGTTCCTTGAAATCGGTGAATCATTGAGGAGGATTTCAAGATCCTTATCTCCCTCTTTAAACTGCTAGGGCCTCTCACCCTAATCCTTGTTCTCCCACTTTGCTTTGTAATTTTGGGGCACTGTTTGGCCTACGAATATCTGCTCTATAAATCCATTGGAACAAAATCTTTTATCATGTGGAGGCCGACACTCCGGTCGATGAGTGATAATGAGGGAATTGGCAGTTTTCATTTTGTCTTTCTCATTGCTGTCAATGGCGACTGTGGTGTATATCGTGTCCTTGTTCCTGGCCATGCCTGCACGGGTTATGAGCATCGTTCGTAGGGTTTGGAAATGCCTCATGGTAACTTTCCTCTGGTTTTTCCTAATCGTCTTTGCGTACTCCACGGCCTTCAGATTTGTCTACTTTTTGTTCATATTCACGATAATGGTGAGCAAATTGGATTCAACGATCTTTCATTTTGGATTCGTAATGGCCCTTCGCTCATGCCTAATGGTACCTTCGAGTCTTACAGGTATATTCCTCTTTCAATTGGTTATCCACCCCATTGTTCGCTCTGATATATTTATTTTCCTGTGAAGTACCCATTATTAAACACTGTAGGGGTTAGACTATAACTTCTTAATTTGATTGTGCATCTTGGTTGTATATTTACAGGTGTAAATTGTACACAATAGAAAAGGGTATTAAAGCAACACATGTATTATTTTCTAAACTAGGTGGAATGGATCCCAAACGCCAATTATTGAAGTATGTAGGGTTACATAATTGAGTGTGGATTCACATGATTAAAGAATGTGCTACCCATAGTATAATTTTTATAAATGAACCAGTACATGTTACCTGAACTAAAATCTGTAAATGTTGAGCCTATATATGCGCCTTGTGGACACACAACCCATGAACTATAA
Organism: Pseudotsuga menziesii; assembly: GCA_001517045.1. Taxonomy (NCBI): domain Eukaryota; kingdom Viridiplantae; phylum Streptophyta; class Pinopsida; order Pinales; family Pinaceae; genus Pseudotsuga; species Pseudotsuga menziesii. The sequence goes on from LPNX010290267.1 coordinate 628,304, forward strand.
CTACACCGCCAAACCAATTTTTGGATGCATGTGTTTGAATAAACTCTATAGGGAGGATTTGTGAATCCCATCAATTGTTTGCCTATTGTATTCACTTTTTTTAATGGGGTCTGTGATTTGGGGTAAACTTGCAGTAAACTTGCACAAAACAAAATGAAAGAAAAGACGAAAAATATAATGAGTAGCTGTTTTGCCATTTTTTCTCAAGGGTTTAAGGTTTAGCAACACCAAGGGAAATGCTCTTTTTTAAATAACCGAGATTAAATTTTATAGATTTTTGTATGATTCCGTTTGCGTTTTCGTTTGTTTCTTTTATAGATCCACAGATGTGGCTTGTTGGGTGGAAAAATGGATGTTTTTTTCCTTCCCCATGTGTTCTTGTATTATGTTGGTGTTTTGTATCAGTCCATCAAATTAATTACTTTCATTCATTGGGGTTTTGTGGAACAACTTTGGATTGGCAATGTATTGTGTGTCAGTCTTTAAATGAGAAACACAAGGCCATTAACACTTTGGGTTGGTTTTCAAAAATCAGGGGTTTTGTTGGCTATAATTTGGCAAGGGTCCAAAAAATTAAAAATCTAGGAAAAAGTTGAAAAATGGGCAAAATTGACAAAAAATGTCGAACAATAAGTGGTAAATAGATACCATGAGCCCCTAAACGGTGTATAATATACAAAGGTTACACTTCTCATTTGTCTCATCTTAGTCAAGTGAATGCATTCATTATTTTTCTAAGGGCACTTAATAATTCACTCTACTTGTGGTATTTCGCTCTATTTGTGTGGTTGATTGTTCTTGGTTATGGTTGATGTCTCTTGGACAAAGATATGGTATGTGAACATCGCCCTTGTGATCTATATTAAGTGTTGTTATAAATCTATAGGTTTGATTATTGGATTACAGTTTGTTGAAGAGATCAATGCAGATCTCCTTCCTTCTTTTGATCTCAACAAGGGGTTCATTTGCCATCCTGTGGTCGCAGGTTCAAATCACACATATAGGCACACTTATTTCCATAAGACATGTTAGTATTGTTGCATGTATAATATTTAGTTTTTTCTAGGTATTTAGTTTTTTCTTATAAAAATCAAGTTTTTCACCATATGTATGAGTATGTCGGATCCCATAGTTCCTTTATTAACTTGGTGCAGACTAGGCCCAATTGACTAGTTTTGGGTTGAATTGGTTCAAGGACCCATTTGGTTTAGTTGAGTATCAACTAGATTGAGTCCAAGTCCAAGTTGACCATGATTCTTGGTTCGGTACCAAGGTGATCACCCAAAGGTTAGCCTCAAGGGTTAGTTGGAGTAGGGTTTTTTGTATGGATCTAATTTGAATTTGGGGAAATTCCCCTTAATCAAATTCTTACTAGAATTTTCATACTGAAAGGATGGCTTGATTGAGTGGAAGGAATTTTGGTACTTTGTGCAAAACTCGAAGCCACAATGAGAATATGAGTCTAATAAGCACAAAGTTTCATTTGATCATCTTCATATACTTTCTATGTCTTTACATTTTCCTCTTCTCTAAAATTTTCAATGGGAAATTTATACCTTTGAATTTTTAGTTTAATCTTTAATTTTTGGTCCATGGATGTAATTTATACAATTCCTTTAATGATCTTAAAACAAAAATAGATTATCTTGCAGATATTTGACAGTGGATTTATTGCTGGTTTGAATTGTTATATGTTTAGCGTCAATTTTAGGGTTTCATTGTGCATGTTGTTCATAATTGTTGTTCCCAATTGGTTTAACAGAGTCTCATGAAATAATAAACATGAGACATGGAAGCGTACCTGTCCACCTCGTTTTTTATAGTGGATTTATTGTTGGTTTGAATTTCTATATGTTTAGTATCAATTTGAGGGTTTCATTGTTTAAGTTGTTCATAATTTGAGTCTCATGGAATAATAGACATTATACATGGTTAAACCATATTAAAGCCACCTATCCACCTCGTTTCTAACATTTAAGCTTATTCATAAATCACTCCAGTACAAGTTAGACCTGGCCCTTTAAAAGACTGATCGAGAGATTTTAAAATGAACCCTTTTGACTCTCTGAAAAGTGAAACTGATCGACTGAAATATATTATGTTACATCAAATTACAACTACCATGGTCAACCATGCACTTTTAGTTAGCTTGAACAACAACAAATTAAAGTATTTGTCTACAAACTTAATTTTCCTACCCACCTGCTGGGAATTTCCTCCCATTAGAAGGTGTCATGGTGTCATATACAATCCAAATTTCATTGTCAATGAATTCAAATGAAAAAATGAATGAGAACCACGTGACTAAGGTCATCACAAAGTGACACTCCAACAACGTTGCATTTATTGTGACAATAGTAGAATTGTTTTGTGTGGATTGACAGTTTTTCCACTTACTTAAATGATTCAAAGCATAACAAACTATGAGAAATTAATCCATTATGCATTGAATTTTTACATAGAGTTAGGGTAAAACAATCCGGATTCTTTTACAAAGTTTGTTATTGTTGATTACTTTGTAAAATAAATGGTTTACTTACTATCGGACGAAGCACTCCCCATTTTTTTACAGAGTTTCTTATTATGGCTTATTCCGTAAAAGAATTGGTTTACTTACTATGGGATGAAGCACTCAAATTACTTATCACATCCCCGCACCCTAGGGATTCTATCCACAGAGTGTCCGATCAGATAGGGATCTACCCCAAAAATTTTAGACATGGATAGAAGGTTCCATATTTGTGTAATGATGACATATGGGAGTGATTAATCTTGTTATCCTTCTTCATAACTTCGTTCCAAACATGTTTTGTGTAATTAGGACATATGTGAGTGATTAATCTTGTTTGGAGATCCATGAATCTCCATAGTAAGTCTCTATTCACCCCCTAGAGCAGAGGACAATTTGTACTCATCATGTGTTGCGCGAATATTGTATATCCCTTTCTTTAAGGTCTCCCTAAATATATTGCACTTAAAATTGTGTTCTATCAACTCTCCTACAATGTTCATTTTCATTAGAAAATACATGGTCTTCAAAAGATGTCAAAGGAACTTTCCTTGAATATGATTATGCATCCAAAAAATCCTCCATCCATGCAACCTCTTTTGTCAATCATTGAATTGCATTAACCGTGCATCAAAACAAACTGACATGAGATGGGGTTGTCAATCCAACCATGAAACCTTTAAAATAGAATATCAGCATGCTTGCCATGTTTTGACTAAGAAAATCAGCAATAGATGTGCTTTGGATGCAACGGGGAATCCACACTCAGGTTACCAAACGGGGAATCCACATCAAAACCTAGTTAGCAAAACACCTACCAATAAACAAGAGACATTTTCCCAAAACCAACTCGCCCAACTGCCGAGAAATCTTGGAGACTTGATCTCCATTATTTCATCCAAGTGTTTCATCCTTATTTAACCTCAAAAAAGACATGCACTGTTTAAGAAGTATCTTAAAATCAACAAATTGTCCAATAGGACTTTCCTTCAAAGCATCTAATATGTCTTGTTCATGAGTAAAATAGTGGTTTCCCTTATGATAGTTTGTGAAGAGGGAACCCCGTGTATTATTTTTGAAACCAATGTTTCGGACTACAACATAATTGAGTCCATCATCAGGGCGGATACTCAAAACAAGAGAAATAATTGAAGGATAAAGGGACCTTCTAGACCATAAATAGATGGTCGGTGAAGGTGAATCAATTGATGACTTATCCCTTCTAATTCCTTTTCATTTTATTAATCAGTGGTTTCCATGTATTACTTATCTTTAAACCATCATCATTATTTAAATTATTATTCCTTTTTTCTATTTCTACAGCCTCACTTATCCCCCTCTTGTTATAGTTTCGTTCCTTGGAAATAAGAGAAGATTTTTCAATGCAAACATGATGGGAAGTACTGTGCAGATGCTTCACTAATCCATATGTGTTTGTTCATCCATGGACAATATCAGTTGAATGTTCCTTCAGTCGGGAAGAATGTGCAACACTCATAAACCTTAAAAATAACAAATCAATTAAGATCATGAAGGCAAACAAAGGGAACGCTACTGTTCTTCTTGACGGATGTGATTACCACATAAAAATGCTTAATCAATTGGCATGTGGAAGCTACATAATTATTGATAACAACCCAAGCGAAAAGGTGATGAAGGACGTATCCAAGATCATAAAAAACTCTTCCTTGGATGATTCCACCAAGAATAAGTTTATTCCAAGTAATGCTATCCTACCTCGAATCTAGGGATTACCAAAAAATACATAAATACAAAGTACCTTTAAGACATATACTGATAACAATAGGATCTCCGACCTATCTACTTGCCAAGTTCTTAGCGAAGAAGCTTATCCCTCTGGCTGGAAACACTTCATCCTTTGTCAAGAATTCTACTTCCTTTGGTTATTGGGTGAAGAACATTGAGGTAAAGAAAGAAGACATTTTGGTGAGCTTTGATATTGTCTCATTATATAAAATGATTCCATATAAGAAGCCATCGATGTCATAAATCACATGACGGATGCAGACACTGCCAATCTCATAAGAATGTGTTTGAAGTCTACTTATTTATCTTATCAAGGTAATATCTATGAGTAGATTCATGGCGTTGCTATGGGTTCTCCTTTGTCTCTTGTTATTGTTATTGTTATTGTCAACTCTTTCCCTTTTACCTTGGATGAATGGAAAAGGCATGTTGATGATATTTTTTTCTAAATGGAGCCATGGGATAGATAAGTTGCATGATTTCCTTGCTCACCTTAATTGTTTATCTCAACATATAAAATTCACTATTGAGATTGAAAAAGATGGCAAACTTCCCTTTCTAGATGTTCTTCTCACCAAGAAAGAAGAAGGGGGATTGGGATACCAGGTGTACATAAAAAAACGCATACAAAAAGATATCTTCATGCAAATTCTCACCATCACCCTGCCCATAAGGTTGGCATATGATGAGATTTTCTTTCACCTTTAAATAAAATGCAAATCAAAAGCTGTGAATAAATTATCAACCCACGACTACAAAGGCTTATGAGCTACCTGAAAAAGTATATGTAACACACTGTAATTTGAAATGGTTTAACACAAAGGAGTTCAAAGAATTACAGAACTAAATTTGAGATGCAACTATTGGTGAACAAGCTCCTAAGAAGATCATAACTTACAAAAATAATAATGTAATCAAACCAAAAGCTATGACTATCAAACTTAACAACCCTATGCTATGCTATAACGATATCCTATTCTACGAAAAGAAATTCATGCTTGATTCTAATTAAACACATTGAAAATTTCACACAAAAGTAATTTAATAACAACAGCTACAGTACAGGAATTGGAAAGGGCTAATTTAATTCAACAAACTGCTTCTATCATTATAAGCTAGCAACAAAATCTCAACAATAGTTCTAATGCAATCATTCACCATAGAAGTAATCCTAATTCAATGATCATAATCCACACGTTCCCTTTTGTTCACTAGTAATGATAATGAAAATTATACTATCCAATCGCGTCACTACTCAATCATTCACATTCAACTATGATCAGCACACCAAATCCGAATATGAACAATTAAATCAATCATCAACTGCATAAGCCATTAATTTTATCAATATCAACTGTGCGCATAAAGAAAATAAATTCTAAGTACAATAGCACCTGTCGCAGAAGGGGGCCCTGCCTTCAGCGACAGGAGTTGAACAAGCCACTCACTCACATGAAATTAATTAACACATACCAAATCAGGATAATATAGGCTTTTTATATAAAAAGGTCTGATCACAGCAGTGTTCAATAGATCTATGGAAAATGATGGCTAAAAACTACTTTGGAAGATATTCAATATTCTTATATATCAGCGTTCATGAGAGAAGTATGAAAGATCGTGTAGTTACAAACAATTTCCCAATAAGGCCCATCGACTAATTCTCAAAATATGTCATGAGCCATTCTAGGATATAGTACTGTGGAGAGTGGAGATGATTCCAGAAATATCCTGGAGTGGTTAAAAACCTTGTGGGAGGACCCAACGAGTTGTAAGTCATCAAAGACCTGAAATGTTGAATCGAACACATAATATCTGATTCTCAGATTAATTGCTTCATCGTTTATACATTGGGTAGGTGACCAAAATGATGTAAAATAACAGCCACGAGTGAAATACATAAACTTGATACCTATCTATTATAGCTTGGAACTGAGATACAAGTTGTCCAGCTTCCATAATTTCTTCATTCTGCAACCTGGAAGTAAAATGATATTGAACCTGAAACACCACTTGTTTAGTAGGAAACCATGGCATCATAACTCTATCCAAATCATCAACAATTGACAAATAACAAGGAAAATGAGATCAATCCTTACCAAATCCAAAACTTCGTCGAATGCAATGAAGAGAGCAAATAGTGATGTAGGATTAAATCAGAAAGTTCATAAACAAGGAAAAATATTAGAACAAAAAGGGTCGTATACACAACTCTTCATCTCCCCCCAACCAAAAGGTCTTCATGTCCTCATGCAAAATAAGACTGTGATCCATTAACAGGGGTACTTGGAGAGCTGTTTAGGTAGTCATCACTCCACTTATAGGAAGAATAGTCACCTTATGTTGCACTGTAAAAACCCCTATGTTCATTAACAACTTTGAAAAATTCATTGTCCTCTCCATCCACCACAAGACACCAGAGTATAGGAAAATAAAATCAAAGCCCGATCCAATTGGCTTTATGCATACTTAGGTAGTCAAAATAGACTTGTACTATGTCTAGGGTTCACTAGAACATTCTAACAGAGAAGGGATCTTTTCTTTTTAGGTTTGGGCTCAGAGCATTAATCCTTCTTCGTAGACAAAACAAAACCTCCAACCTGTGAAAGTGAATCCAATGCCTACATTCATGAACAACTTTAAGTTGGGCGGTCTCCAAGAGAGTAATGAATGATTGATCTTGCATAACCTGGTTCCTGGCTATGAATAATATTTCAACCGAGGGGGAACCTCTCACCCAAAAAGCATCTTCACATTTAATGTTTTCCATAGCGGTGGCAGCATTGTTCCATCTCAAATGATTTCTCATGAAGGACATGAATGTCCTTAGTTGTACTTCCCCTACATGAGGGTTTGGGTCCCATAACTCATAGTCTGTTATAACCAGATTATGCATATATAATTCACATAAAATATCATGTTCTTCGTCATTACTCCTGAAAAAAGAAACAATAAACTGATCTTCTATCTCAATATGATCATTATACCCCATGGTTACCATTGACAGTCTAAAAGATATAAGTTATTCCTTAAAAAACACGGAGTATAGATTTGAAGGCGGTCTTAGATTCCTCATGGAATGAACCAGATAATTCATGTATTCTTTTTCAAATTTAAATTTCTCCACTTCTTGACTAAGCCTCCTTGTGGCCAAGGCATAATCGTGTTTCTGTAGATGCTCTTTAATTGTTTCCTGCTCGTTCCCTTTCATCCTTTTGCCGATCAACTTTAGTTGTTCTTCTAGTTCCCCCGCTGTTGCTTGCAACTGCCCTATCGTTCCCTCCAAGTTCCTTATTCGAGCTTCATCCGAAGGGGTATCTTCGTGCGTCTCTTGATCCTCTGCTTCTTGTGCTTCAAAACCCTCCTCGGGTTCCATACCTTTTATTTGCCCGCTATCCTCTCTCCCTTCATCGATGAGTGTCTCCTTAAAATCTTCCCTTTGTTCGCCTTCCAATTCCATGACTTCCAATAAGGTATCCATGTTATGTCCCCCTATCCTATGTAATTGCTCTTGTAGGTCCACCAGTTCTTCTGTTTGCTTCTGATAAGAACTTTTCAAATCCCAGTAATCTTTCCTTAGCTTACCATATGCTCTTCGATATTTGCACAACAGAAAATGCTGGAATTTTCTCGTCTTGTTGCCTCACGTCCTCTTGAATCTAACTGTCTACTGTTTTCATTCCTTTTGATGTTGTTCTACATTCTGCAATCTGACTTGATTTTCTAGGTTTTCACTGGTCTCTCTGGCATGGTGAATGCTTCCCGTCCTTCATCAAATTCATTGTTTTGGCTAAGCAATTTTATTGGTCTTGTCGCACTTTTCTATCCCTTGATCTCATTCGGCTATGGGGTCCTTCTATTGAACTGGTTGGGGTTTCAGCTTGCAGGCTTCTCCTGTTTCTCGTATAGGCTAATTTCTTCCTTGCGGTTTCTGGAGTATTCTCCGGCGTGTTCCTTTTCTTCTTCCCTATCTGCATGGTGCTTGAGGACATGCCCACGAATGATTCCCATGTCTTGTTCTGCTTCTGTAGGGAATCTTCCACCAACAATCTGATCAAACCATGATATGCTAGACTAGTGTCTAGATTCTTACTTCCATTAACCATTCTGCTGATCAATTCTAAGGATTTCCACATAAAATACGACATATTGATATATTTTTGGTGCCTTGGATGGTTTAGAATTTTAAAGTGATAAGAAAATACTAGACTAAACTGACCTTCACATGTAAGAAATTTGCATATGCAGAGCACCACCTCGCCCCATGGAATTGGCAATGAATTTCATCTTATGCCCTTTTTTATTCCTTGCACTACTTCGTCGGGTTCCAAAAACACGTCTATAAGCGACTTTATTGGCACATGTCTCTTAAACCATCTTTCGCCCATCTATGGTAATCCATAAAATCTTGCAATTGTCAGCTCATCTGCTTGAATTTTCAATCCTAGTACCTCTGCAACTGCATTGTCATATGTGAGTGCGAACTCCATTGCAATCGCAGCATCTCCCTTCTTCATTTGATCAAAATAATTCAGCCACCCTGCCTGTTGAAAAATTGTTTTCACTTCTCTGTATCCATAGACCATATATGTATTCTCAGGTTCACTAGGAATTCCTCCCCTCATTGTGCTTCGTTCTTTGTTTCCCTTTAGATTCTTACAATGCTTCAGATTTTCCTATCGACTCTCCAAATAAAAGGATGGGTTTGGATTATAAGAATATGGGTTCATGATGTCGCAAGGTGGTGTCGTGGTGTTATCAGTATTGGCCTAGATAAAAGTTCATGGGTAGTGAAGTTAATACCAACCGAGATTAGCAAGTTTACTCTGGTATAAGAATGGATACTATATTTTAGAGGCACCTCTACAGTCTCCCCCCCCCCCAGCCAACTTGACACACGACCTTGTGTGGTACTAACGGCTTAATAAATCATGATCCGTCTTCCTGTACTTATCAAAAGCGGATGAAGGATGGTTACGTACCTGCCTTACCTGAGAAGAGATGGATGGAGTTCGACGGCTAATTGATTGTAGTGGTGCGAAGAAGGACAGAAGGTTCATCACTCTTTGAGCTGATGGATGTGATAAAATGCCATCATTTCCTTCGTTGCTGACGAGTTGAAATGATGTCCCGAGATGGAGTGTTGTCGAGTGAAGCTGACGTGACCCGAGTTGGTTGTTGAAACTGAATCCACGATGTTGCAGATCAATGCTGCGTGATTCCTATCCTCCACATGATGGCGAAATCAATGATGATGGGCCCGTACAGGTAAGAAAGGTGCCTCCATGTGGACGGGGGTAGTATGTGACACAAAGAGTAACAAAAAATGTGATCATTAAAGTGTTGGACTATGTCAAAAAAGGATCGATAACATTGTGTGAAATGGTTCTGTGGTGTTGCGGAAAGGTATGGGGAGTGGAACAAAAAAAGATTCCGTAACATTACGGAGAAGTATGTGGAGTGGATAAGGGGTTATGTAATGGAACGATACATGTTCTGCAATGGGGCGGAAAGGTATTATGTAGTAAAACATAAAAGGTTCTGCATTGGAACGGAAAAATATTCTGGAATAAAATAGAAAAAGTTTTGCAATGGAATGGAAAATGTCGGAAGTGGGTATGTAATGAAATGGGAATAGTTTTCGTAGTGTTGTGGATAAAATAGTAGATTAAATCTGTGTAAAATAGTCTGAAAGGTGTTTATATCCAAGATAGCAGGGACATCAATGAGCAAGTGATACCAGGGAAGGGGATGAAATGAAAAGAAAATGAATAGGATGTGAAAAATGTATGGATAAGAAGAAGGAATTGTGGTAGAATGTCCCTGCAAAGAATTTAGAGATAGGTTTATTAGTATCAAAAAATAAAAATTTCCTATTTTATTCTTTTTTTTATTGTTCAGAGGTCGAGATGGTGATCTCGAAGTCTTTGGTACACCAGCATGTAGCAATATTACGGATGAACGCCTCTTTGGACAATGGTTTCTTACATGGTCTTAGTCTATGACCATTGGCCATAAGAAACGTGCCTTCACCATCAATGGTTTTTATTCATACTGTACCATTATCATTAACTATTTCGATTTCATATGGTCCCAACCAATGAGTGTGAAGCTTTCCTTTTAACTTTTTGAATCTGGAGTCGTAGAGAAGAGCCGAGTCACCTTCCTAAAAATACTTAGTTTGACAAATTGATCGTGTCACTTAGTCCATTGTTGTTGAACAATGGTTGTACGTTCCATGGAAGCCAATCGTAATTCATCAAGCTCATTAAGCTGCTGCAAGAGACTATGTTGGGCCTGAGATAAATTCATGACTAATTGAAATGCAGTTCTTAATGTTTTAATCTCAACTTCTATTGGTAGGGTGACTTGTTTACCATAGACTAGATGATAGGGGGTAAGGCTGGTGGTACTTCTCCATTTTGTTCTATAGGCCCATAAAGCTTCAGGCAGCCTATCAGCCCAGTCCCTTTGATGAAGCTGAACAATCTTTGTGAGCATGGAGTCTATAATTCTGTTTGTCCTTCCACTTGCATGTTAGCCTAAGGGTGATATGGTGAAGTTACTTTGTGCATGATATGGTACTGTGTTGTAAGAGATTTGATGAGTTTAGACATGAATTGCGATCCTCCATCAGTAACAATCTCCCTCGAAACTCCAAATCTTGTGAAACTCTTTGCATATAGGAAATCTGAAACTGCTTGCTCTATTGCCCGTGGGAGTGCCTTTGCCTCAACCCATTTATTCACATAATATATACATACTAAGACATATGATTTCTACCTGGATTAAGGTTTGATAGAGCCAACAAAATACAATGGCCATTTCTCAAATGGTTCCACCACAAGCTGAGTCTAAAGTGGCATTTCGTTTGACTATAATGGTTGTCCCATTCTTTGGCAACTATCACATCTCCGGACATACTCTCGGGCATATTTAAATATGGTAGGCTAATAATAGCCTAATTGTAGAATTTTGTGGCCTATTCATTTGTTGGAAAAGTGGCCCCCACATGGGCCATCATGACAAATTCTCAAAATTGGATAAATTTCATCCTCACGAACACATCGACAAATCACCAAGTCAGGTCCTGTATAGAACAAGTAGCCATCAATCCATGAAAATCTGCTACTCTGCTACACAATCCTCTTCTTTTCTTTTGATGTCATATGCCCCAAAAGTTTTCCTGCCACCAAATAATTTGTACATCTACAAATCAAGGTACATTAGTAGAAATAGAAAACAAATGCTCATCTGGGAAATCATCATCCACCGGTCGAGGTTCCTCATTATTAATTATTCTTGAAAGAAAGTAAGAAACCGCATTAGTTTTACCTGGTCTGTCCATTATTGAAATATCGAATAACAACAAAAACCATTGAGTGACTCTGCCATTTGTGATAAGTTTATTCATAAGATATTTGATGGCAGAGTGGTCAGTGTGGGCAATCATTGGATATCCTGTAATGTAATGGCGAAATTTATTTATAGCATAAATGACAGCCATGAATTCTTTTTCAGTTACTGTATAATTAATTTCCGCAACATTTATATTTTTACTAATACAATATATGGCATAAGGTTTATGATCTTCCTGTTGACCTAGAACTCCTCCTATGGCCGTATCAGAGGCATCTATAGAAACTAGGAAAGCCAAGGACCAATTTGGTCCTCATAGGATCGGTGCTATAAATACTTTCTGTTTTAAAGTTTCCCATACTAGTTGACAGGCATCCAACCACTCAAATTGTTTGTTTTTGGACATAAGCATAATTCAGGGATTAGCAATTTTTGAAAAGTTTTGAAGAAATCTTCTATAATAACCTGCATATCCAATAAAATTGTGTACCTGTTTTTGTGTGCATGGAACTGGTAAATTAAGGATCACTTGAAACTTTGTTGGGTCTACTTTGATGCCATCGAAAGATATAAGATGATCCAGGACAAATCCTTGAGTGAGCATCATTCTGCATTTTTCAATAGTGAGACAAATATTTACCTCCTTGCATTGTGTAAGTACTTTGTCCAGGTTATTCAAAGCTTCTGCAAAATCTCCACCATGAGAGGTAAAGTCATCCATGAAAACTTCCATAGTGTCATGAATAAGATCGACAAAGATGCTGAGAACAACTCGTTGAAATGTGGCAGGGGCATTGCATAATCCAAAAGGTAACACTTGGTATGCAAAGGTACCCCATGGGCATCTGAATGTCGCCTTCTCTTGATCCTTCGGTGATATACTGATCTGATTGTAGCCATTAAAGCCATCCATAAAAGAGAAATACTTTTTTCCTGCTAATGTGTCCAACACCTAATCAATGAAAGGTAATGGAAAATGGTCATTATGTGTAGCTTTGTTTAATTCCCTGTAATCAACACAAATGCACCACTTTGCGTTCTTCGTATGAACTATGACTAGTGGAGACACCCACTTGCTGTCAGAGATGGGATAAATAAACTTTGCAGCCAATAATTTTTGAAGTTCTTCTTTGACCACCTCTCTGTCATCTGAGTGTCGGATTCATCCTACGCTGAGGTTGCCTGATAGGTATGTAATCGTCTTTTGTGTAGATATGATGTGTACACAATTCAAGATGGAGACATTTCATGTCACTGTAATCCCATGAAAATGCAGTTTTATGTTTCTTTAATACCGAGGTAATCATTTTTGTTTGCTGCATCGACAATGTGGAACTGATCTTTAAGGTCTAACCAGGTTCAATTTCCACTTCCCTAATCGCAGAGTCACACTGAAGCGTAGAAGTAGTATTAGGTGCCATAGATGAACTTGGGATGTTGTCAATTTGTTGGGTAGCGCATACTGAACTAAACAATTCCATAAAATATCTCGAAGGACTAGAATTGATAAATTGATTGAGCACATCACCCTCAGTTGGTGATTTTGCTGCCAACGATTCTTCAATCATGTAAAGCTATAGCGTTTCATCTATGTGCTCAACGTCCTCTTCATCTGGCCACAAGGGAAGTTCTTGTTGTATCGTTGGCTTTGTAGGAGGATACTAAGTGAGTTTCTTAACAACATTACCATGATATATGTGCATATTTCCTGATTGACAACCAATATAAGCATCTACTGTGGCCAACCATGGTCGACCCAAAATTAGAGGATAGCCTCCCAAGTTTGATTTTGTTTGTAAAACCATAAAGTCCACCTAGTATTCCTATGGATCTATTGAAATAGCAACATCTTCTATAATGCCACTTGTCTGACAGGAGATTGGTCAGCCAACTATAAAATAGTAGAAGTTTTTCGAAGAGTTGTAATGCCCAATCTATCCATTGTCTGTTTAGTCATGACATTAATACATGCTCCCAAATCTATCAGTGTATTAGAGAGAGAAATTACATTGATTTGTACGTTGACAACGGGACTACCAGGGTTAGAGTACTTAGCAGCAAGAGTGTTACCCATCATCAATTCAGCCAAATATCCTATCACATGAACTGTTGGGGGGTCTTTCCTCTTTCTGCCTAGTTTCTTCAAACTTAACCCTCTGACAACTTTGGAGCAAATGGAAGTGTCTTTGATAGCTTGTAATAGTGGAATATTCACACAGACATTCCGTGATTCTCCTAGGAGATCAAATTCAGATTGAGGCACAAGTTAGACTATGATTAAGCACTCAGGATATGGTGGAGGTTTATTTTTCTCTACTTGTGGCGATCTCCTGGGTGGGATGGGTGGGGAATTATCTTCAGATCGCACCAGTGTCTCTTTAGATTGAACTGGTAATATTTATGGTGTCTCTTCATCCTCTTCCTATGTAATTATGGGAGAGGTAGTTTTATTGATATTTCTGCCAGACCGTAATTGAATGTCATGGCAGTCCACTGTGGACATAGAATTGGCTGGATAATTGGGTAATTTGGTAGCCATTACAGGTTGTCCAACCTTACTATTAGGGTTAGGAGCAGGTTGTGTAGGAAAAAGTGGTTTGGGAGGTGGGTTATTCACTGGCAGTGTTAACTGGGGTTGTGGAAGGGGTTGCATTAATGGTTGTACTGGTGCAAATGGGAATGGACGATTTTGTATTTGAGGGGGTAAATGTTGAATTTGTTATTGATTCCCAAAGCTTGAATTCCTCCAGTTTTATTGCCAAGGGCTATTTTGTGGGTATGGAGGTGGCCATATTTGTTGTGGCATCGGTGGGTACCAAAGTTGAGAATTTTGTTGAACTTGTGAGACTTGTGACTGATGTATTTGAGCATTATTCCAATAAGGATTAAATGTTTGCATGGGATCTAGTACCGTACCTGAGGGTCAGGGTTGCCATGGGTTCTTTTGAGATATAAAAGAAATAGGTTCTAAGACTGCATCTGTCCCTACTTCCTCATATATCGCCTTAAGTCCTGGCAGCGAAGGGTAGTCTTTTGTAGGATGCTCCTAGTCACATAAAAGGTAGATTTCCATTCTATCTAATGGGAAGATTTTGAGAGGGTGCCTCTTCCTGCATTTAGGGCAAAAAATAACAAAAGCTCGGTCTTCCTCCTCTTTCCTTTTCTTTACTTGAAGCGCATCCAATTGAGAACTCAAGGAACCAAGTATATCAGTTTTAAAACCCTCCAAGAGGTTTCCAATCTCCATCCTTGAAACTCCTTCTCTTGAAGTCTTGGTGGTCCTGTTTACTATGTCCCGAATCCCTCTTCCCGATCTAGAAGCATTCCTTGAATACCTTGTGCAGAGGTCACATATTTCTACATATTTTACTAGGGATACATCCCCTACACCCATCAAATTCAGTAGATCAATGCAATCATCTTTGATCCCTCGTAAGAGCAGAATTTTCAATGTATCATCATTTAACCCATTCTATTTTGATCTTTGCAAATTATATTGGAATCTCTCCACATAGTCTTCTAGGTTTTCGTCTTCTTGTTGGGTCATTTTAAAAATTGCTTCCTTCCGATCCTTATCTTTGCAATATTCTTAATATTTATCCAGGAAGACCTTCTTCATTTGTGCCCACGTTACTATACTATCCCCTCCCAGCCCCATGAACCACATTAGTGCCTGGATTTTCAATGTGGCTGGAAAACGTTTCAGCTTCTGCTGATCTGTAACATAATAGTAGCTCCTACAGAGGACATCAAATTCAAACAAAAATGTATATGGGTCCTCACTTGCCGTACCATGAAAATTGGGCAATGCCGAATGTGGAATGTTCTTCATCTGGTTTGTAAATGTAGATCCGGGATTTTGGATTGGGAATTCGAAATTATTCATCCCGATGCTTGATTCTCCATTTGTATCTCCTTGGTGTGTTTCCCCTCTGGTGGGAGCGTTCTCTCCCCCTCCATCCATATTTACCCAACAATCTTCCGAGGTAGCTGATTCGAAAAACACTTGTTCCGCACTCAAATTATTGTTAACACTAGATTGATTAAGAGGCTCGCCTTCTTGAACAGACTCTTCTTCTTGATCGGACTCTGTCACTGGCAGATTGTCACCAACATTCGTTGGTAAGATCGTTATGTCGATGGGCATGGTAGAATGCTCGAGTCCTTCAATTTCTTGCTTGGGAATTCTAATAGAAGGTGTCCTCCCTTGAACGCGTCCTCCTCTTATTGTACTTCCTGCACGGTTAGTACCCCGGGGGGTATCATATGGCTATACAAGCCTACCCATACTAACTCTTATTCTACGCATGAATGATTTGCGTGATCTAGGATCACAGGGACTTGCAATGGGCAATATTCGAATGAATTTGTCTATGCGCCTTACTCGTCCATCCTCCGAATCACACCAAACTATTTTCAGAGAAAAAAAATGTCATACACAATTCACTCAAAGGAAGGAAATAAAATCGCAACTACATAACCAAAATAACTAACCAAAATTGCAATGTCCTTGGAAGCTCCCCGGCAGCAACGCCAAAATGATGAGCTTTTCTTTCACCTTTAAATAAAATGAAAATCGAAAGTTGTGCATAAATTATCAACCCAGGGATACAAAGGCTTATGATATACTTGACAAAGTATATGTCAGACACTGTAATTTGAAATGGTTTAACACAAAGGAGGTTGATGAATTACAAAACTAAATTTGAGATGCAACTGTTGGTGAACAGGCTCCTAAGAATATCATAACTTACAGAAAGAATCATGTAATCAAACCAAAAGATTTGACTATCAAACTTAACAACCCTCTACTATGATGTAACGCTTGGTATAAGAGTAAAAAGAATCTGAATATTAAAACAATTGCTACAAGAGTAAAAATAATCTCATATGCAGATCAACTCAAGAATGAATTAGACCACCTTGGAATAGTTTTCAAGAAGAATGGTTACCATAACAAACAAATCAATTAAGCAATCAATTAATACAATCATAGTAAAAATGATTTCAAGGTGCCCATGATTACCTTTCCTTACATTTTAGGAACCACAACAGTCTCGCTAAGATTTTGAAGAAAAGAGGCATCGTTGTTGCATTTTCTCCCCCGAACTCTATCAGAAGATTTGTTGATTCTACTAAAGACTCGTTGGGCCAAAGACAACAAAAAAGGGTGTATGAAGTTCCTTGATCACGTGGGAAATTTTATATTGGATAAATGAGGTGATATTTGAAAACCTGACTAAAGGAACATTCAACTGATATTGTCCATGGACGAACAAACAATATGCGTTAGTGGAGCATTCACATAATACTTCTCATCATGTTTGCATTGAGAAAGCTCCTCTTATTTCCAGGGAAGACAACTATAACAAGAGGAGGATAAGAGAGGCCGTAGAAATAGAAAAAACGAATAATAATTTAATTAAGGATGATGGTTTAAAGCTAAGTAATACATGGAAACCCTTGAGGAATAAAATGAAAAGGAATTGGAAAGGATAAGTCATCAATTGCTTCACCTTCCCTGAACATCTATTTATGGTTTAGAAGGTCCCTTTCTCCTTCAATGCTTTCTCCTGTTCTAAGTATCCGCCCTGATGATGGACTCAATTATGTTTTAGTCCGAAACGTTGGTTTCAAAAATAATACACGAGGTGCCCTCTTCACAAATTGTTTCCCTATTATAATGAACTCTTTGATTTCTTATCATAGTTTTCTTAGAGATTCTTCAAGCATTTTTCTTTCCACCACTTGGGAGCTATGGAACATTATGAAGTAACTGTATAAGCATTTTAATATGCAGAGAAACTTCCAAGATTTTTAATATTGGCTTCTAGCTTTTAAGAGAGTTTGTGCAACATTCAATGACATTCAATACAAATGTCTCTCCCAAATTTAATATATACCTCATGACTTTTAGTACAAATGTCTTTCCCAAAGTTAATATATATGCAGTATTCAATGACATTCAGTACAAATGTCTCTCCCATATTTAATATATACCTCAAACTTTCACTAGTGTTTCTCTATATAACATTAGAGTCTTTCAAAATTCTCACATGAATTTGTAGCTTATATCGATTTAGATTTCCTCTCCCCTGCATGTAGTCGTTTTCCTTTAAACCCTAGTGATCCGCTTAAAAACCCTAGATCTAGTCAAGGTTCAATAGTAGAAACTCATAAAATCTAAGCACATGATTTAGATTTGCTCTCCCCAACTTGTAGTTTTTTCCCTTTAAACCCCAATGAACCCCTTAAAACCCTAGATTGAGTCAAGGTTTAATAGTAGAAGCCCATAAAATCTAAGAAGATGTTTGGAGACGTATCTAATAAGAGAATATCGAGTTGGAATTCAGTCAATTCTAAACATGGTGACAAGTTCTTCTTCATGTTCATGTTTGTTTAGCACTTAAAATAAACATATTTTTTCATCCAAAAAACACATTTAGTTTGTTCGGATAGGAAATTGTATATTTATCTTTCGTTCAAACCTTTTTAATCATTTTTGTAGCATGTTAAGTTTTGGTATGCCTCAACATGTCTTCCAATTGTTTATATTGATCAAGATCAAATTGTTGCAAATATAATAAATAATCAACCCCTTTCAGGTACTTCATAGCATCTATGCATTAACCCCTTTTAGGTACTTCATAGCATCTATGCATTAACCCCTTTCAGGTGCTTTGTAGCATCTATGAATAATTTATGCATTAACCCCTTTTAGGTACTTCATTGTTATTTTCTTATAACATTACCACACTTCTATTGCAAAAAACCTATCCATTTTAACAAGGACTTGTTTTCTATCTACCAATCACATTAAAAAATAGTACATTGACGTCAAAAAAAAATTTCATGTTTTTTTTATTATCTCAGTTTAAGAGATTATATTTTGATAGCTTTATAAGTTTCATCTTCTGAGTCTAAGAGTGTAATATTCTGTTCATTTCTTGAATAGATCACCATTTTCCAAGAATAGAAAAGTCATTCAATCGTTTTTGCCAAATTGAACATTATATACCTGTGCAGAGAATTAAGATTGATTTTAGTGAATATAATAAAGACTATAATGTCCTAGGCGTTATTCATATGAAGAGGTTCCAGGCAGGTCCTTTAGTCCTCAATGCAATTTGTTTGGACTTGTGTGGCAGCAGGCATGTCCGTTAGGCCTCTACTTGCAAGGTATATTGCCGGCTGCAATTGCAGTAGGTTATCAATATTTATGTGTATATGAGATCTATGGTTGTTGGATTTGTTTTGGTTTTGAGTACTTGGGGTATTAGTATTTTGTTTGGTGCATGGAATGGCTTCACCAAGCAAAAGAAGAGAAATGGATGCGATGACGTTGTAAGTCAAAAATATCTCTTTTTATCCCCATTTTCCATATATATATATTTTGATCACAGAGACAATTATGGATTGCCCATTAAGTTAAATGCTTTAACCAATTATTTTTTAACGAATGGAGACTTACTGTGTGTTAAGAAGATTCAGAGTGATACACTATCAATGGTTTCGTGTTTTTGACAACTAGCCCTTGTGGATTAACCCTTTTGAATTTTCAGAGGATGGTCTATTTGGTCCAACTCTTGCTGAAGTAATTGTATTATGCATGTTTGGAGAAAAAAATAAATCCCCAAAATGTATGACTTTGTCATTATGAGTCCTCCATACAAGTATTTTGGTGTTTCTCTACTGCCATGTAACCATAGCTATATTTCTTCAATCTATTTTATGTCTTCATAATTGCCACTGGAGAAAAACCGAGGAAAAAAATGGCAATTGTTAGAAAGCCAAAGCAGGCATGCGAGTTCTCCTTGATGATGTATGGAAGGGGAACCCTTGTACCCACCCTTTGGTTCAAATATGTATCATTCCTTATGCACATTTCTATTGTATAACAGTGAAATATAAGATACATTTCCCTAAAAAACAGTGTTAAAAAAGTTGTAGGTTGAAACAAGAAGCTATTTGATAATTGCATAACCTTTTGCCTTCCTGACATGAATCTTTTGACAATTGTTGTTATCATCTTCTCTTTCATTCTGCATTGCAACCCTATTAACTGAACCTTTAGTGCAACACAGTTCTTTACTTGTTGACCAAGTACCCTCTGAAGCAATTATTATTTCTTTCTTTCTCAAGATTTTCTTTTGATTTGTATTGCATTGTTATTGATTGAGCCTTCAGATATATTCCTAGAACCTTTAGATATATTCCTACATTTTTTGTGTTGGGATTATCATGCCCTGGTTGTTCTTGTAGGATAATGAGTGACTATAAAGTGAAGATGTTGAACGATGGAATGCACGAGTTTAATGTCGAGTTTCATCGACCTCAAGACAATATGTAAACATCCCCGTTATAGACCTGTAAAATACATATTGACTCTTGAGTATTTCATCTATCTTTGTAGCGTGTTTGTATGGCTATAAGACGCGTGGTTTATTTCTTTTCCCTTGAGATAACAATTCCTTTTACTTTGGTACATATGAAATGAGAATTATTATATTATAACAGATATTTTTTTTTCATGGTACATCTCCAGGGTAATCTCTTTATTTAGAGACTAATTATAATCGTGGTTGATTTCCTCCAGCTTTGCATTCTACTAGAATACAAATTATAAATTATAAATTGATGCAACCTTATAAAATAAACACCCAGTTGTTCAGGATACCAATTGATGGTTGTTTATGAGTGACCCACCTTAATCACGATTGTTATCATAGAGGCATAATTATCTTGTTGCATAGATACTTTAAGGTTGATGGTAGGAAGAGCTTTTATATGGCTACTTTGTAAATAAATTCTATACTTGAGATTGGTGTATCTTTGTAATTTCTACTATCCATGTTTGCTTTTCCATTTATACAATAAACTTATCTTAGCCATAGAAAATTAGAAATCTATCAACCTTATCTCACTATTTTTGGGAACATCAGTGACCTAGAGAAAACCATGTTTCTATTTAACCTTGACCTGTCCTTAATTGGTTCCATCCTCGTAGAATGGAATTGAACAACAAGGGAGCTTATATTGTTGGTTGTATTTCCTTTTGCGTTAATTATGGCCTCTTCCTATTATTCAACATTGTGTTTGTTGTGGATATAGATGTTCAATGCACTCATCAAGGATATCATATTATTTGGTTTTCACCTGTTCACTATGTTACTTTTAAATTAATCAATTTTCTTTCATCGCTTCTTTTTTGCATAGCTTAAATTTTCAATATTCAATCAGATGTTTTGTGAAATCACACATTTGTCCTTAGTGGAAGTTAATGAGAGATCCGTGTTTCAATATTTTTTAGCCCACATTTAAAAATAATTTGGATGTCTTCAAGATCAATACTTTTAAGTTAATGGATTTTCTTTCACTAGTTTTTTTTTGCATAGGTTAAATTTTCAATATTCAATCAAATGTTTTGTGAAATCACACATTTGTCCTCAGTGGAAGTTAATGAGAGATCGGTCTTTCAATATTTTCTGCCACACATTAAAAAATAAATTGTATGTCTTCAAGATCAATATTTTGGTTTAACTATGGAATTCCCAAATTGTAGTCTGATAGTTACCTTTCATTTTCACTATTCAATAGGGATTTGTTTGAGAACTAATGTTGTTATGCGTTAACATCTATTTATGTATGGATTTTCACAATCTCGATTTGCTCAATTACACATTCCCGAACCACTTATTTCATAAAAACAACTTAGTAAGTTAAGATAAAAGATAATTTTATTAATTTTTGGAAAATGACCACAAAAAGAAAGTCAATGGGAGTAAAATATACATCTAGTTGAATACAATGTGGGAGTGCAAAAACAACTTTTAGGTAATGCTGAAAGCAAGAGAAATAAAAGTATTGGTATTGAGCTTCACGTTGAGTCACCACTGCCTCCAGAATGGAAGCAATGTTTTGAGCTTTAGGTTTGTTTCCTTCTTCTATTTTTTTTTCTTGATTACATATTGTGTTTCTCTTTTATTCATGGTTTTTGTTGTTGTTGTTGTCATTGAATTCACCTTCAGGTTTGCTTCATTCTTCTAGTTTTTTCTTGATTACAAATTGTGTCTCTTTTATTAATGGTTTCTTTTGTTGGTCATTGAATTCATTAGTGATTGCAGACAGGGAAAATATATTATTACAATTGAGCTAAAAAAGAAAAACTTTCATGATCTAAGAGAAACATGTCCAGTTTCTGGCTATTGGCCTATGCATTTGGACCTCCAAATGTATCTTCCAGAAAACGATAACATATGGAAGCACCAACAGAAGGAAGAACTTGCAGTTGGAAGCAAGAACATGTCTGATCTCTTTGATGAAAATAAGAGAGAGATGATTGCATTGTCCTATGCACAGTGTCACATTTTTGTGATGTCTTAGAAGGCTTCTCATTCATGCCCCACTTGCAAGTACGTGCATACAATCGATCTCAATTTTGCATTTAAAAAGAATAATATTATGCCACTCAAGCATACACAAAGTTTTCTTGATTATGATCATGCCACTGTACAGGACCCAAAGTAACACCGAATAAATGTGTTTTGGAGCTTTGTAGATTTGAAACTTATGTTGTTTTATGACAAAAAGTTGTATAGATTTTACCTTTGTGCAGCGGGCTTAAGTTGGGAAGAATAGGGGGGCTAGTGCAATCAACTATGATTAGTTTATCGTTTCAGTTATCTATTGTATAAGATGGTTTTTTTCACAAATACATTTTAGTGCATTTATTACTGCACATGGCCTTATAATATAGTTGGAAAGCCACTACAAACTATGTTAATCCTCTCGACGTTCCTTTGCACCTTTGATGCAAACACTAGTAATAATTCCAATGGTATGATACATTTAATTCTTGAATTTTTATCCTAGTTTAGTTACATTTTATTAAATTTTAATCCAATGTTTTTGACTCACCCACAAATTATAGTAGAAATAAATACTAATATAATAATTGCAATCAAAATTTAAATATAAATATTTCAAAACCCAAATCTACTTCTTTATTATAAAGTTTGAAAAATTAATTTGATTTTGAGATTCAATTCTTTCATCTTTCAATTGAGTATAAAATGTAAAATGGGAAAGAGTATTTGTGAGCATGACAAAATAATATTTTAGTGAAAAAATTATATATAAAAAAGCTTAAATATATTTAATATTTGAAAAAAACAGAATGCAAATGAATTTGAGTTGTTTTGGAAATGCATTTTAATTTGTACATGAGTATGTGGTTCGAATCATTAACATTGCTCATTGCATGCAATCAGTCTACAAAACCCTTTCAGAGTCTTCACAAATTTTGACAGGCTTTTAAAAGAAATAGACACTCAAGTTTCTTGGCCAATCGAAATTGGACTTTCAAGTGACCGAGTGATCCTCGTGACATATTTGATCTTCTCATATGATTAGTTTTTCCATCCCAATAAAAAAAATCAGTGCATGGAAAACCATTTTTCCAAAGAATTACCAATAATCTTGACATGAGTGTTTTGAAATTCAAATAAATCATTTGAAAATGTTGGAACTTGCTACTTCATGATACAATAATGCCAACAAATGAAATGCAATGTATACTTTTCACATATCTATTGATAAAGTGACACTAAAGCTAACCACAAGATAAATAGTAGTTAAGCTTCAAGTCCCTACTTAAATGGAATTTGTGAAAATTAGGAAGAAATATTTAAAAAATAAAAATAAAAATTGCATACTTGTTTATAGAATTCTAAAGAAATGAAACACTTGTTAGTATTGAGGCTTTTGTCGAGGAGCTAACAAATCTCAAAGTTTAAGCCACAAACATGACCTAACAAATCTTAAAGTTTAAGTTAATATGATTGAGCCTATAAAATATGGTACATCTAAATTTGTCATGGAAAACAACAACTTCATATGAGCATAAAAGGACTTGGTTTCATTGATGATGGTTATCTAATATGAACACCACACAATAATTTTGGCTACATTAGAGACATACTGAACTGATATCTTTACCTTGTGTTTCCTTTAGGGAGGAGTGTGAATTCGTTATTTGAATTTCATCACATAAACATGCCACGTGTGGAAATCTATGCAATTGAAAGGAACTCAAAGAATTAAAGTGCAATCTTTATATAAGTGTCTAAAACCAAAATAAACATTCTCAAGGTGAAGCCAAGATATACTAATAGATACAAAAAAAATGTGATCAACTAAAAAATGGTATACATTATATATTCCAAGCAATCCTCAATGATATTTATAGAAAGTTGGAAATTGAGATGTCGAAATAGATAGAGAGATAACATAGATATTAACATTAGGAAGGGTCATTTTTCTAAATTAAGGTAAACTCACAGCATTATATCTATGTTACAGTAATTTCAACCCGTTGAGAAATATACCAAGAGAAGTAACTAATTATTACTACATTCAACACCCAAAGGATGTTAGACATTTTGAGACAATGATAAAAAATTTAAAATGCATCACTAGCAATCCTCCCATTAGTAAAGTCCCCCCTCTTCTCTCTTTCCCTTCACATCTTACAAAATATAGATAAAAACTTAACCAATCGATTTACTGTTATGAGTGTACATAAATCTTTCATATATCTCACCTCAACTTCACACAAGCTACATTAAAGCACATGATCCTCACAAGTATGTTGTTCAAAGTTGCCTTGCTAGAACAGAATCTCTTCAATTTGTGAGCCAAAGGAAACCATGTGCAAATAAGTATGTGGGAAGATAGTAAATCTTTAAACCACTCTCCTATTTAACTTGATTGATTGATTTGTTTTTTGGTATCATAGTCACAAAATATCCATTTGAGTGTGTTTTTTCTCTTGGCGACTCTATAATTGCACCGTTAATTGAACCATATCGAGGTAAAGAATCCTTAAAGGACAAATCCCTTCCAAAATTTGATGTTCTTCTATATTTATTAGATGTTAAAACATTGGATTTGCTACATTAGTGGCCACACACCGGATATATAGATGAAAAACAAAGACAAATTGTAAAATAATATGCAAGCCATCAATCAACTAGGAATAATAAAAATAAATTACAAAACCAAAAAGGAAATGCAATGACTTGCATCTCCTGTAATACTCCAGTTTTGATCTCGTAATGTAGTTTTGTAAATATTGATGTAAAGGATAGAAGGCAAAAGCAAATGGTTTGGGATGACTAAGACTATGTAAATATGTACATCTTTAATATTTATATAAAATCTCTGACGATTGCAGAGGAAGAAGGATGAATAAGAGATGGGGGATTATGATTCTACAAGTGGGGAAGTGATAATGGGTTAAGGAAAATGACCCTATTGGGATTTACCTTACATCCTTAGCCTTCACAATTTAATCCAAAGTTCTTAACCATGATTAAGAGTCATGCTTTAATTAAAGCATTATGTAATTATCTTAAGAAGGGATTTAGAGGGGAAAAGTGATTCCATGTGGAGTAGCCAAATGGAAATCTATAAAATATGCTTATAAAAGTGAAAATTCAAACTTGGGATGGGTTAGGTTCCTTATTCATTCCAACCATTCAATTTCCATTAATCACTAATTTTTTTATCATCACCTTAGAATTTCCCTGAGATTGGTACCTGAGAGAAGGGGGACAAGAGATACCATAGGTGACATTTCCATGCCATTCACCATGGAGAGAATGGCGTGTGGGAGGAACTTGGCCTGCAGCTTGTGCCCTGGTGTCTGAATTCAGAGACTTCTTGTCCAACCTGTGTTGGAGCGCCAGAATGGAATTGGATGTTTCTCGAGGAACTGTTATCTCAGAGAAGGGGGCTTGTGCTTGGAGTTGTGCAAGTCGACGGGGAAGGAGAATTGAGGATTGAGATAGTTGGAGGTTTCATGAGAGATTGAGGTGAGCAGAGGTGTTGGTGAAGAGATTTGACTTTGTGGATTGATATCTCGATCTCGGGGGTGGCTGTGTCAAAGAAAGATATTACTTGACAAAGCCTATGTCTAGGAGGAACGTCCTTAACCTGCATCCAAATGGAGAAAAAATTATTAAAATGGTAAGTCCCTAATTGTGTATGAATGCTGTTAGCACTCAGAATGTACCCAGGTTGTGAAAGGTATACTCCAAGGTAACAGCAAAACAACTTTAGGAAGAAACTGGTATTTTCTTCCAGAGAGGGATCTCTCAATAAAGATTTAACAAGACCAGATTTAAAATAACATTTAAAGATTTATGTATTTGGCTGAAACAATCACATAACCATTGGGCATGGAGTCATATACAATATAAAGATACCACAAAGACATATACATGATATTCATCAAAGGCAAGATAATCATATCATCACAGTTATTCAAATTGATTCAGGTGGAACAGAAGAGATGAAGGGACAACCCATTAATACAGAGCATCAACAAGGATGAGTTCTATACCAACTTTAGCAAAAAAATTCATATAATATCTGAAATGATGATCAGAGCATAAACACATGAATTCCAATCATCTAACGCTATATTCCAGATACGAGGAAGAAACAAAATGGAGTGTTACACAAGGGAAATACGATCACATAAAGAAGAAAGCACAGACTGTAATATCAACGACACATGAATCTCTGACAAAACTCTCATGCATTCACTTTGTCATTCCAAAAACATATATGTTCTCCAAAATTATTCACCACCCGATGGGTTCCAACCCCCATCTCTTAAAAAAGACGCATATTTATACATAAAATGATCGGTGCTCCAACAAGAAGATCAATAACAGAATGACCGGCTTAATTTAGAGTTTGTAACTGAATTCCTAACCCCTAGGAAGTTTGTTACAACTCCAATCCTAACAGATCATAAAGTACGAATCAACTTGACAACAAACTTTCGCCCATCAGCTCCACGTCTTTGTCCCATCAGCTCCATATCTTTGCCCCATCAGCGCCACGTCTTTGCCCCATCAGCTCTTCAGTGCATGACACCTGTTCTTTGGGATGGAGAATATACTTTGTCTTTCCAAACCGCTCCACAGATTTCCACTGCTCCGAACTTGGGGTGTCACACTCCATCATTTCCCGAATAGCTACCTCGAGATCCATATATGCTTCATAGGACTTTCTGGGCAATCTGCTCCTGATGATGGCGAACTTCTGCAGAATCTCGAAGTCTTCTATGAGCATATCCACAATGGTATTCCCTGTCAGGTTTTTCTCCAAATCATTGAATTTGGTGTGATCCATGCGGCACTGAACAAGCAGGTTATGATAATGTTCCTGTGAGAACATCCGCCCTTCTCCATCCCAGAAAGAAGGCAATCTGTCCTCGAACAGTTCTTTAAACTCCTGTTTAAAATTATTAACCTGCAGAAGCAATCCTTCTGATTTATCATGGACCGTTTTGATTAAGTGATGCTTATGGATGATTTTCTTTGCCCACATAACTATTGACACTCTGTCCTTTATGCCCAATTCCTGCAACTTCTGATATGACAGTGAATTTAGAAAATTTAGTGTGTTCTGAGCCGTAACAAGGGGTCTTTTCTCCATATGTTCGTTTACCAGTTTTAATCTCTGGTGGGCCAAATTTATCATTATATTCAAATCATCAATAAAATTTAAATAGTGCCAGAACTTGGTAATCTCTATACACAAGGTATCCCAAATGATATGTTTTGCCCCCCGAAGAGGGCCCTTCCCAATGCATTTTTCTTTTAGCTCATTGAATTTCTTCTGTAATTGATTCCTGTCCTGCAGTATTTGCTTTTTGCTTTCATTTACTTTGGCCAATTCTGCTTTCATCTTTTCATTCTCTGCTTTCAAATCTTTGATTGCTTCTTCTTTCAAACTCACCTGGGACATTGGCACCAACAAATCATCAGTAGAGAAATCATCTAATGGCTTCTGGATATTTACAATAGACAGGTCCTCTCCGGTGGGAGTCTGGCTCATCAACTCTTCCATAATCTCCTTCTCTTCATTCTGATCTTTTTTCATCAAGGAGATTTGGGATAACAGTTCCTCCCTTTCGGCTTCCCACTTCTCTTTTTCTTCCTGTAGCTCTCCGGCTCTTCCTTTGTATTCCATCATCTCCTGATGGACTTTATCCTTCTCTTCTTGGAGGGCTAGAAACTCAGATGACTGGACATGTTCAGTACCTGGGATCTTCAGTTTCTTCTTCAGGACCTGGAGTGCATTATCCTTTTCCTCTAACAACCTCTTGACTGCCTGGGTACTGTCTGAACTAGCAATGTCTGTCTGCAGCTTCCTAATCTGAACAACATTTGCTTTATTTTCCACTTTCTCATGTTTCAACTGAATTTCCAATTTGTCTATCAAGACTTGCAATTTATTAATCCTCATCATGGCTTGTAGTAAGTCTGAGTAGATGATATCGCTGGTCAGTTTGTGGAGTTGAATTTTATCCGGAGTGCTGATTTTGTCTAACCGGATCTCCATTTCAGACATTTTCTTGTCGCTTACCATAGCCATTTTAAAATTATTCCTCTCAGCATCTCTAGCAGAGACTAGAGAGGTTTTCGAACTGTACAAACTTCTCACCTTCGGGAGCAAATTTCTCGTTTCCTCCATAGACTGTTTCCTCTTCTCCATGTAGCTGGCCTTTAGGTCTTCCTTCGACTTAAACACGTGGCATAATTCCGAACTGTCTACATCACCCTCCGAATTTTTAAAAGAGAATTGACTTACTTGCACCGCTTTCAGGGGAACTAGGGCACCTCTTTTGGAACCATCAGAAACCTCCTCATCTATAATTTCACCACTTTGAAGCAGCTTGGCCTTTTTATGGGGCCCTTCTTCATCTACATCCATGCTCTCAGTTTCAGACAAACTCCTCTTGACCACAATACCAGCACCTTCTGTTATTTGGGTCGCTGCGACAGGTATAGTATGTGTCTCTTCATCAGAATTTGACCTGTCAGTACACTGCAGCAAATTGGCCACTTCAGCTAGCCCCTCAATAGCCTGATGCTCAAATGGTTTATTCTTGTTTGCCTGTTTTCTCAATGAGATCACATGGTGGGGGTCGTAATTCACATTTACATCTTTTATGAAATCCATATTCTCCAGCAACTTTTCTATAAATGCCAGGGCACCTTTACCTTTAAAAATGAAAGGGCCGACTTTAAGTGGAAATTTAATGTTCGAAGATTTTTTGAAAGCACCAAAGTGCTCTTCCTCAGACAGCAATCTTTGTCTCATGAACTCTAGTGCGAAAATCCTTGGGGTCAAGAAGGAGGGTAGCCTATAAGGCTGACCAGTAAAGCCATATATTCTTAACACTGTGTAACCTCTATACAGGAACCAGTCCCCCACCCGATCTTCGGGTGACGACTGCATTAGGCATCTCATCTCGTCCAGGACACGGGGCAGGTCCTCATCAAATAACATTTTGTACATCTCGGACATGATTGAATTGGCAAATTCGATCATGTTGATTTGCTTGGGAAAATCAGAAGAGCATAGAGCACTTAAGAATTTCAATTCAGTAACGTTAGAGCATAATAGCATGTTAAGCAAGTATGTTTGAAACCTAAAGAACTGGACCTTGGGGAATTCAGTCAACTGAAGGTGGATCGCTTCGGCAAGGTACTCATCTAAATTAAGCACGGGGACTGACTGGGACTCAGGGTTTAAAGAATTTATTCTTAACAAGAAACCAAGGATGACATCACCTATATGACAATCGTCATCTAGACCCAACACTTGACAGACCAAAGACATTACCAATTGCACTTCAACTCTAAAAATGTGCAAGGGGTAAGGCGAGGAAAGGTCTTCAAGGGACTGACCTTCCTTTAGGATACTTGACAAGAATTGACAGCGACTTTCACTTTCACAATTTTTGAAAAACTCAGCAAGGACAGATTCATTTACAGACTCACAATTTACAGGGTAGTTTTTGGGCAGACTAAGGTTTTCTCTGACGACCGAAGCATCAAGTTTACACAGTATTTTGGACGCGGACCGACTCACAATAATCCTCTGAGAGGGAGAATAGTTCACCGCACACCACTCGGCAAATTCCGGGAAGTGGAGGGTTTGCTCAAGGGCGAAATGGTACAAAAAATACTTGCATACATTCAGAACGTCATTTCCCTGAGAGTAATAAGACCACAATTTCTCTTTGCTGCCGGACACGCTCCCTGTGGATAGGAAGGGGTCGCACACGCCCCTGTGTCTGTCTACTAAAAATTCCTCTCTGTCATCCACGACCTGAACAGACACTCGACTTTCTCTCCCTTGGTCCATTATTTATTTTACAATGGTAATTGGACGAAGGAGTTACAGGGTTTAAGTCCTACCTGGCTTATTGTGGAGGCGTGTGTTCACAGCGTGCCTGAACTGACAAATGGAAGCTCCCAAATCGCCAAGTCCTTTTCACCGGGTCCCGAGCAAATAAAATAATCATTTGAGAGGTCAACCCTGCCTTTATAGGACCACACAAGTCGCCACGTGGACAGCATTTATTTTCCGCAACCACCACTTGTTCCTAACTGTCGTGCACTTCTATCCTCCGAGTTCATTTAAGACCCTAGATCTGATTTCTCTTTAATTTTTGGCCTTTGGATCACGCGCCACGTACCTCGTTCTGCCAGGCGTCTTGGAGATAATCAACGCGCCAGTCTCCATCCCGGAATGATCTCCCACCGTCGATGAAATCGCCTTTTATCATGGGCCGTTGGATCGGGTGACACGTACCGAATTCCACTGGGCTCCGTCACTTTAACCGTCGTGCAGCTTTGATCCCCGGAATTATTCTCATCCATTGATGTGATACCCCTTTAACTCTCCACCGTCGGATCATACGCCACGTACCAAATTCCGCTGGGCACTTCGGAATTATCCGCCGCGCTAGTTCACTCTCTGGAAATCATAATAGCCGTTGATTCGATTCGCTTTGATTTTCAACTGTTAGATCGATCACCGGCTAACTCATTCCGCTGGGCGCTTTAGGTTTATCGGTCATGCAGGTTCTGGTTCCGGAATCAATTTCAACCGTAGATGCGATCCGACTTCGCCTCTCCGCCGTTCGATTGAGTAGCATGTACCCGATTTCGCCGGATTGTGTCATTTTAACCAAGACGCAACTTCACGAAGCGGATTGGATATAGACCGTGGATCTGCTCGAAACAACTTGATGACTGCTGATCTGTGCACCCAATAAATGCCCGGTCAAACCTTTATCTTCCTTGCATCTCTGGGAAGCGGAGAGAATATCAGCCATCGATTTTCTTCCTTCTTCCATCGCGGCTTAGGATCTTTGGTGACTTAATCGCATTTTTGCCTATAGTCCCATTTTTATTATATATCCTTTAACCAAAGTATCCAAACAACCATTATTTTTCTTTCTCCACCATGGTTTATTTTTATCTTGATAAATAATGGTGTTAACAAATGCCATGGATTAATTTATGTTTGCATGATGTTTAATTTATTGTTATGGTTGTAAATGTGAATGGATTGCTTGGCATGTTGTGAGTGGTTTTGTGTTATAAATTACTTGTAGTTATTAATAGTTGCATATGATATTTTGGGTGACCACATCTTTGTATTATGTTGTTGAATTGAATGAATTAATGAAAAATGAAAATGGACATAAGCGGTGAATTCAAATAAGTAATTTGAGTACCTCATCGTCTCAATGGTTAAAAGAGACAACTGGGTATGTTACAGAGTGGTAGTAAAGGAAATGTTTTTAGCACTAGGATTGCATAGGCGGAAATTTGACTTTATATGCAAAATCATAGGTTGCACATGAAGTGCTTGAAGAAATGTACGAGAGGAAATTTTGGTCAATTTTCATTTGTAAATCCTATAAATGTTTAAATTGGGTGCCTAAATAACCAAATAACTACAATGGAGATGAACTGGGATGGGTATGGATTTGTAGCTGAAGCAAAATTTCAATGTTTTAGACTAGTTTGTGTAATTAAGAGAAAAAAATTGGTTTACATGCATTATTCAACAAAATGTTCGTATGAAATTTATGGTTTAAAATCACCAAAAGTATTATCAAATTCAACATGGAAACGGGTGAGATAATTTAGTGTCCTGACCTTAAAACAAGGCCAAAGGCACTAGAAAACCTAGAAAAAAGGATAAATTACTATTACACAACGGAATTAAGTGTTCTAAGGTTAGGTCAACATGTCGTATAATCAAGAAATTTAAACTTATAGCCTTATGAAATGCATAAAAATCAAGCAGGACATTTCCCAACGTGCATACTTTTGAACATAATAATAATGCAATTCATAATGCGTACATGGGTAAGGCATGGTAATGGGAATCTCTAGCATGAGTATGTGCATACAATTATGTTAGGTACTTGATAGTTGTCACGTCCCCGCCCCTCTACCAGAGAGAGGACGTGACTATTGCTGCTATCTAATCCGGGCATCTAACCCCATGAACATAAAATGAAATTTGCATTGAAGTAATAACATGCACAGATGCATAAATGTTTAACACACAGCGGAAGCAAATCCATTCCATTCATTCACATGTTCATTGTAGTTCATTATCAAATGTAAATGCAGAGATTTAAACACAAGAATAGTTGTCTTATGAAGAATCTCGTCCCACAACTGGCTATGTCACTGCAACGTTCCACCCAACCATAGGCCAATGTGCTCCTTAATCTCTCAGAAACACTGCCACCCCTGAGCTGGGCATGATTCCCATAAGGAATAAGGGAACACTATCAGGCTCAGACATAGCCAAGGATACCACAAAATTCATCCAAACCAACACAGTTGGGTTTATCAGGTTGCAACTGAGATGGATAGGCTGACTGCTAAGCTACTCCTCAATAGAGCCATGGACACCTGCACCAAATCTATCTTGGCTTCTAAACATCTACCCACTCAACACAAGGAAGCATCCCCTTCTCTGCTACACAGTCCCTCGGGCTATGCCTTCCCTTCCAGTGCTATTCAGGGTGTGCAAAGAAGAAATCCATCCCCCTAGATTTGTTTGTGAGGTTCCTTCACACACCAGGTTTATCAAGCTGGTCAAGCCCCATTTCCACTCTCAATTCGATACAGACCAAAGCACAAATGCATACACAACAATATACACAATTTCTGGGCTGAGGAGAACAATTCGACAACAAAATGAATTGCCAATACGGGTGAAAACATCCCCCTAACAACAATTCGTATCCCAGGGACGTTTTGTCCCTAACGTGGCCAAAAACGAATTCATCAGCACCCAAGAGAATGGGGTCTCTCCTCCAAATTGTTGGGCAACACAAAAATGATTTCCAATTTGGATATCAGTGGAGAAAATACAACAAAAACGTTGGGGAAGAGACCCAACCACAGATCATCACAAAAATAAAATTCTCAGCCTGAGGAAAATGAAGAAACGGTTGCCCATGTGAGGGAAAATATACACAACAGACCCAAAAACGAATTTCACACACAAAGAAAATTCCAGCAGTTTGAGAGAGCCCCAACATGGATGACTGATGATGAGGAAAATGTCCAGGATCCCCAAAATCGTGAATGAGAACACACAGCAGAAAAATCGTGAAGGTAAAAACAGCTCCCCAGCTCTCTGCGTGAGGAAAATGGACAATGGGGTCGTGGTCTCCTCTCCTCCTGTCCACGTGAGGATGAATGTGCTCACTGGTGGAGTGTGCATGTGGGAAAGGACTGACAGTCCTACCACACACCATTGCCCATGCAAAAACGTTTTCCCAGGGAAATAACTGCCCCCAACTAACTCCAAAGGATTTAATTTGGTAGTTGAGACAAGAATAAGACAAAAAAGGTTATTGAATGAGATAAGGGATAAAGGGTGATTAAGACAAAAGATAGGTGACAACTAAATGGGCTCACCTCTTGACACTTGGCTTTTACCCAATGGCTCCCAAGGGTTAGACACCCCCCCCCTATATCCTTAGGAAATCATGCGCTTTTCATTATGGTTGCATTGACATCGCTGGTTGTGGGTATTTTAATTAAAATGCATATTTACATGGTGTCCAACATTATATCGTGCCTGGCTAACACAAAATACTATAGGCATCGATTTTAATCGCTGAAACATGAAACGATAATCCATGGAAGGGCTTTAACCTTTAGCTCCTCACCATGATTAATTACAATATATACATCATATACATTTTAATGCAGTCGGGGTCAAAACCGGGGTGTTACAATAGTAAATATCATATTGTAAAGATGTTGATAACATGAGTAAAGAATATTTATTTGATATGGTTGTTTACATAAAAATTATCTTTCATATGAGAATTACTATTCAATTTTGTGATGTATGTGCTGATAGTAGTGGTTAAGCAATAAATAAAAATAACAACAAATCACAGCCACAACCACACAACCAAACCAAATCAAGGCACAAGATGGCAACTACAACATCTAAAATCAATCCCGTGGTTGTCCCTTACAACCAACATGATCATATATACAACATTACAATTATATTTGCAACAGGAGCCCTCCCATTCAAAAGACAAGGTGCGTTCCCTTCAGTGTCGGAAACACTACCAGCCAAAATAGTCATAACTTGGTCATTCATAAAGCTTTTCTAGTGAAACAAAAAGTGTTTCTTACTAGAATAATCACTCTAGATCGAATGGGATAGGTTTCAAAACCCATAAATGAATAGAAATGGGTGAACTAGAACCTATGGTTTGTTGGAGTCATTTTCCAACTCCACATCATTTAATGGACTTAAACAACCTAATTTACCAGTTATTCTAAGTATTTATCTCAAACATGTTCTTGCATCATCACCATCTCATTAGTTTAAGTTATCTGGACCTCCTCCTTCATTCGGGGAACCTAACTAAGCCTCATCCTTCATTCAAGGAGCTAATCTAGATTGATCTGCATGAATAATGCACACCACTCAGTCAACTGGGAGCATCCACACCTAGTTTTCAGTAAAATGGAGTGATAAAGGCACCTCTCACATAGATTTCACTTAATTTCAGTTAATTGGAGTGATAAAGGTTCCTCCACCTAATTGTTGGCACTTCATTCAGTTAATTGGATACTGAAAGGCGCCCTCACCTAATTTTGGGCATGTAGTTGAGTTCTGATTCAGTTACACTCAATTTAAACTGTCTTCGAGTATGTTAAAGTCAATTATGTTGCAGTTAAGTGGTTAACTGATGTGTTGAGTGGTGTTAACTGACAAGTAAGTCACTCTCATGCATTCAATTCAAATCAACTCTCTAGGATTGGAATTGCTTGGTTATTCATGCCAATGTAGAGCATTGTAATCTTCTTATGAATTAATGATTATAATTTTACTGCTGCAACAGTGCAAACCTTTTGCATAGTTTTTGGCATTCATTGAGTTAATTGATCTACATGGATCCGTAGTAACTTTTGTCTTGTTTCTAAGATTTGTTGTGCATCAATTGTATATGGTATTAGAGGAATGGCAGGACAAGACAACTCTTCTATAGAGTTTTTGATGGATCTTTGATGAAGATTGAGCAAAATTGCTCAAAAATATTCCAACACTGCACCAGAAGAGGAAAGTTTTCTACATAAATCCTTGATAATCTTCCATCTAGTTGATCAAGCTTGCTTGATAAAATAAGCCAGGTGTGAAGCAACTTCAAAAGTGTAGGTTGTTCTACCTTATTTTGTTTGTTTTTTGTGACTACAGGTATCTCAAAATATCCAATTGCATTTTCCACACCTAGAAAATGCACTCTTCTTCTTGCAATATTCTTACTCCTTTCAACTTTCATCAATGGAAGGAGAACACCGAGATAATATTGTGCTCCAAGGGACTCTACAAAGTCACCATGGTCACATAGCCGGAGCCCAATGCAGCAGTAAAGAAGTCCAAATACATGAATAAGCTTGATGAAGCTTATGGTTTCCTATGCCTCTACATTTCCAAGGATCTTCTTTTTCATCTCAATGAATTGAAGACTCCCAAAGAAGTGTGGGAACAACTTGCCAAACTCTTCGGCAAGCAGGATGAGATGAGGGTTTATCAATTAGAGAATGAACTAATTTCTATCAATCATGACAATTTCGAGACCATAAATGAATTCTTCACCAAGTTTAAGCATTTGGTGCTTCAATTGAAGCAACGTGGTGAAGAAAAGAAAGATGGCCAGCTAATTCTTTCTATTCTTTCAAAGCTAGGAGCAGAATATTTTGTGTTTGTCTCTACCTTCCATATAGGAAAACTCAACATTCTGAATTGGAAAATGCCAACCTTGAATGAATGCATCCATTCAGTCCTTAACCAATGAGCATGATAAACTTGTTCAGATGGGATCCATGGGATCCTCCAAGGATTAAGCTTTGTTTGCTAGAGGACCCAAGGCTACGAATACTAAAGGAAAGCAAAAGCAAAAAGAGAAGACCAAGTTTGATCCTCCTAAGCAGAAGGAGAAGACCAAGCTGTCAGAAGATCCCTCAAGCTCGAAGAAAGACAAGAAAGGGGGCAAGGAGAAGAAAAAGCGCTCTTACAGTGGCAAGGGATTTCCTGAAATTTCATGCATCAAGAGGACTAATGATCAAATGGCCCTTCTCTTGGATAAAAAACAACATCACTCTTCCAGAAGGCGCAAGGAAGAATGACAATGGAGATCAGAATGATCAACCTAAAAGAGGTCATGCACTCATGGAAATGTTTCGAATGCAAAATCTCTTCTCATAGACTCTAGCGCTTTGAATCATAAGGTTGCAAGAAAATACTCTTTCACATCAGTGGACTCTGAAAGCTGCATCTCTATCCTCATGGGAGATGATAACACATTATACAACCTGACGAGAACTCTAAATAGTTCTTTTTTTTTAAAAGGTTGAATTTAGTGGTGATTTTACCTTCTAATTAAAAAAGTGATGCTACTAGTAGCACCTTTTTTCATATTATTTTCGAGGCTATCATTACAAGTTTTTGAAAACCCCGACCAGTGTTGATGCAATGAAAACCCTAAATCAATCCTTGAATCGAAAAAATGGTTATGAAAAATCACAAATATTTTTATTTGGGGTTAAAATTACAACATGTTTGAAATTGTGGCCTTCACACCCGATGCCATTGTAAAAAAAATGTCAAAATTAACACTCGCATCGAAAAGGGGTTCTACCAGTGGCATCCATTTCTTCCATTGAATTATAATTGTAGGCATTTTTAAACTATAAATAACCTTATAAAAATAATTTGTTTGTTTTTAGATCACTTCAAAAACAAAACAAAATAAATTTATTTTAATTAAAATATAATAATTTAAGAAAAAATTAAAATTAAAAAATATAATAAAACAAATTTTTTTATTAAAAAACCATTAAAATAAAATAAAATAACCTATTTTACAATCTATATACACATATCTTAAAAATTTAAAAATATCCATATAAAACATAAAATATAAATATTTAATATTTTTTATAAATTAAAAATAAATAAATAAACATAAAAAATAAGCAAAGTTATAATTTAAAAAATATTTATAAAAATATATATATAACATATGTTAAATATACACTTCAAAGTGGTGGCTTGTGGGTGGTGATTCGATACTCGGCATGAAGCCCACCTTCCACTTTAACATATTTCGCACCATTCCAAAGTGGTGGCTCGATGCTATCGAACCCACCTCCCACTTTCACATATTTCCTTACGTTGACTTAATGTGTATGTTATGGTTTTTATTTTTTTAATATATTTCCTTAGACTTGAATAATGTGAGGATTTGAGAATTTTTTTAGCTCCAAGAGGTGATTTAAATTGTTTTTTTTCTCCTGACGTGTTTGGTTTTGTCGAGGTCTGTTTGTTTTTGTTTGCTGGTGTTTGGTGTTCTTCGGATCCTCTCGCTCCGCTGAGTGTTGGTGGCTTTGGCTTCTTGCTCGACGCTTTGATGGCTTCGGTGTAGCCCTTTCTTGCTTCTCGTTGCCAGCCTGTCTTGGTCTAGTTCATTGTTGTCTGAAGGTTGCTTCGAGCTCTGAGGCCTCGATTTCTTTGCAGCCTCGATCTCTGTCTTTTTATTCTTTGACGAATATGGTGAGCTATGTTTATCTAGAGGTTTTCTTTATAGCATATATGTCTGGGGTTGAGTTATTTTTGTCCTCTGTGTGGTCTCCATGGATGCTGGAGTGGATCCTCCACCTCCTCTCCCCCCTGAACTGGAAGCATTAAAAAAACTGGTTGTATCTTGTGGCAAGAGGAAAGGGGGTTCATCTTATCAGAGATTTGTGAAGAAGGTTGATATTCCCTCTGTTGAGCTTCCAGCTGAAAGGATCTGTCGTTCGGCCCTTAATCTTGCCGAGCGTGGACTCATCGGTCAATTCACAGGTCTCTCGCCTTCCCCTAAGGCTATTGATGGTTGGGTACAAATAAATTGGAGGCCCTTAGTATCTGAAGCCATTCGAAAACACTTCATCGGCAGCGGCTAC
Source organism: Pseudotsuga menziesii (assembly GCA_001517045.1). NCBI lineage: Eukaryota > Viridiplantae > Streptophyta > Pinopsida > Pinales > Pinaceae > Pseudotsuga > Pseudotsuga menziesii. Next base: position 666,323 of record LPNX010290267.1, read on the forward strand.
TTTGTTTTTGTGTTCGACTCTATAGAAGACCGGGATCTCATATTTCGAAATGGCCCATACTTCATGGGTCCCCAGGGTCTGTATTTGAACAAGTGGTCTCCTGATTTTGACCCCACCCAAGACGTCCTGTCCGCAGTTCTTGTCTGGGTAAGGCTCCCTCATTTACCTTCACACTGTTGGAATCCAAAGTCTTTGGAATTCATTGGGAACAAGCTTGGTAAATTTATAGACATGGTAGAAAGGAAAGATCAATTTTCATGTGCAAGAATCTGCGTTGAAGTAGACTTGGAGATTGGCCTGCCAGAGGCGATCAACCTCATAGTAGCTGATTGGTCTTACATCCAAGAACTGGACTATGAGCAAATTCCTTTTAAGTGTTGTTTCTGTCATGGTTATGGCCATTTTGCCTGTAATTGTAAGAAGAAATCAAAAGATTACCTTGAAAAAGAAAAGGATGGCCAGTGGACCCAAGCTCAGAAAGTTGGAGCTTCCAAACAAGAATCCAGATCTAAAGGTAAAGATGGAAAGACCACGAAAGGTATTATTGTTGTTGGAAAGAATCTCCCTAATCCTCCCGCTATAGAAAAGGAGTCTTTTAATCACTTTGTTGCTCTCGATATTCCTGAATCTTCTTCCCTTGAAGAGGGTGAACTGCCTCAATTGGAAGGACTAGTCGATGCACCTGAATTGGACACTAGAATATTGGATCAAAATGGAGTATCTAACTCGAAATTCCCCAAGGAAGGTGAACCCTTGCAACACTCTCCAATTGGAGTCAATGCTTCTCCCTCTTATGTTGATATAACTAGGAAGAAGCAAGTTGAAAGTTCAGACTTCTGAATATTATTCATTTGAGCAACTTTCTAAAAATGCTGGTAGGAAGTCTCATAAGGAGGCCCAGGAAGAAGAGGCAGAAAGGTTAAAGATGCAAGGTATCCAGTCCACCATTGAAATGTCATTAGGAAGAAGCAAGAGGACAGGCCCCAAAAAGGAGTTGTCACTCCCTCCCACCTAGGTAAGTAATGTAGATTATCTCTTGCAACTGCAGGGGATTGGGGAAACCATTCAAAGCTAAAGCAGTCAAATATTTGTTTTGGATGGTCCCTTCTAAAATCCTCTTGCTTCAAGAGACCAAGATAGAGGAGGAAGGTCTTCTTCTTCTCAGTAAAACAAAATGGAAATTGAATGCTGGCAGAGTTGTTAGCTCGAGAGGCACCTCTGGTGGTTTAGCCACTCTTTGGTGTGAAGAAAATTTCTAGTTAAAAATATGGTTTGCCACTCAGCATTGGATATTTACAGATCTCTATCACATCTTTGGTAATATCTCCTTGTCCCTTTTTAACCTTTATTTTCCAGTCAACTACCAGGAAAAACAAAACGCTGTAAATCATTGTCTGAGTTTTTAGAAGTTAATTCTTTTCCATATTCAGTAGTAGCTGGAGATCTTAACATATCTCTAGCTCCAAGCGAGAAAATTGGTGGGCTTCGCGGTAAGGATCAATTTCATAACACGGTTGAGGAGCTGATACTTACCTTCGAATTGAATGATATAAAGCCCAAATCAGGTCGTTTTGCGTGGACTAACAATAGAGTGGGCGCAACAAACATTGCTGCTTGTATCGACTGATTCCTAACCCACAGCGCTCTATTGGATGGGAATTCCATCATTTCTTCAAAAATATTATCCAAACTCTCGTCTAATCATCACCCGATCTCACTATTGTTTGAAAAAGAAGAAAACCTTGGACCAATACCGTTTCGTTTCAGTACACTCTGGGCTGAGAGAGATGTTTTTTTTTCTACAGAGGGGCAAGCATGTTCCCTATATGTTGATGGATCTCCCAGTTACGTCTGGGAACAGAAGTTAAAAAGAACTAAATATGCTCTCAAAACTTGGGTCAAAACGCCTCTGAGTTCTCCTATTACCAACAGGCAAGAGAGAGTATTTGAGTTATCAACTCTTCAGCTAGGAATGGAAGACAATGAAATCACAGAATCTCAGTTAGCACTGGAAAATTTAGCTCAACTTAAAACCACTCAATCTTTTCTTCAAGAAGAGGAATTCTTCAGGTTGAAGTCTCGTAGCCTCTGGTTGTAGGAAGGTGATAAAAATTCTTCCTTTTTCCATCGCCAATGCATGGCCATACTGTCTCGGAATCACATCTCGGAAATCTCTATTGGTGATGGGGTCATCATTAAAGGTCAAGATCTGCTAAAACAGGCCGCAAGTAGACATTTTCAGCTCTTGTTTTAGGATGATGGCCTCGCTGATGGGGAAGTGTCTACTGAATTCTTGGACAATGTTCCTTCTCTCGTCAACTCTGAAGATAACCACATCTTAATGAAACCCTTCACTGAACAAGAAATTTTGGATGTCGTATGGGCAATGGAACCAGATAAAGCTCCTGGGCCGGATGGATTTTCTTTCCACTTCTACAGAGTCTGCTGGAACATAATTAAGTCAGATTTGATCTGTATGGTGTCCATCTTCCAAAAAAAAGCTAAAGTGGGCAGGTGTAAAAATTCTACATTCCTTGCTTTGATTCCTAAGGAAGTTAATCCTTCTTCTTTCAACAGGTTCCGTCCTATTTCGTTGTGTAATGCTTCTTACAAGATACTAGCCAAACTACTTCCCAACAGATTCAAGCTTTTGTTAGGTAAGTTGATCTCTCCTCTTCAGGGGGGCTTTGTAAAAGGCAAAAATCTAGTTTATAACGTTATCCAAGTCCAAGAAGTTCTCCATTCAAGGTTCCATCGGAAGGATAAAGGAATGTTAATTACGTTAGACATGAAAAATGCATTTGATCGTGTAAAACTCCCCTTCCTCTATGATGTCCTTCTTTCCTTTGGTTTTTGCTCTGAGTTTGTGAATTTGATCAAAGCTTGTACAAACAAGCCTTGGATTGTGCCTCTAGTCAATGACAGACCATCAGAATTTTTCCAAGCCACTAGAGGTCTTCACCAAGGTTGTCCGATGTCACCTTTTCTTTACATCTTGATGGCAGAAACCCTCAGCAAAAAACTTTCAGTTGAAAAGGAAGCTGGATTCATTCCGGGAATCAAGATTGCTAGGGGAGTGGAACCTATAAACCACGCCCTCTTCGCGGATGATTCTCTTCTTCTTGGTGGGGCCTCATTGAATATTGCCAAGGCCTTTAATGATATTCTTCAAAAGTTTTGTCTTATTTCAGGAGCCTTGATCAACAAGCAAAAAAGTGCAGTCTATGGCTGTAATGTAAATCTTCCTGCTATTCTTCGAATAGAAAATTTCTTGGGATTCCCTGGCTTTGACAAGTGGGAGAGGATTAAGTATTTGGGGTTGCCTTTAACTCTTGGCCCAGCTCCTCCTTCTCTCCGGCTCGAAGTGTTTGCTAAGATGAAAGCTAAAATAGTTTCTTGGGGTGGTCAGTGGTTAAATAAGGCTGGAAAATTGATTTTGATCAAGTTAGTTCTTTCTGCTCTACCTATCTTTCAATCCTCCTTGTTGCTCGCCCCCAAGTCTATCTTGTCTCAAATTTCTAAACTTTTGCAAGATTTTCTCTGGAACGATGGCAATGGTAGTCAGAATAAAATGCACTTGTTTAGTTGGGAAATCCTTAAAAAGCCTATTTTTGAAGGTGGTTTACAGATACGTGACCCTGGTCTGGCTAGTTTGGCAATGGGTGGTAAACTTATTTGGCAGCTCTAGGTAGACAAAAATCACCTTGTCAATAATATCTTCAGGATGAAATATCTCAAGGGAGGCTCTTTGAGAAATATAACATTGTCTAATACGCGTAGATGAAGAACTATCTGGAATTCTTGTAGTAAAGGAATTGACAAGTTTAATCAACAACTCTATAGAATCCTTGGCAATGGGAAGAAGATCCTTCTCTGCGAGGATAAAATATCAGGTAACCTTGCTCTTTCCTCTGTCACTTCATTATCAGAGATAATGGACTTATCAACTAACAAAGGCCTGCTTCGTTTGGCTGATTTATGCTCTTGGGGCAACGTTGGAAATTGGGTGAGATGGTCTTTCCTCGACCTCCCTGATCGAATTAGTTCCCAAAAAACTTAGTTGGTCTCCTTTCTTTCTGGTCTTGCTCCAGTTCATTACTCCTTCAAAGACAGTTGGGGCTGGGGAATCACTAGATCGTACTCAACAACTAATGGTTACTCTGAAATTCAAGACTCTCAGCCTTCTGTCCTTTCCCCATCGATCTGGAAATCAGTTTGGGCATCGCATTGCCTTCCCAAGGTATTTTTTTTATGGCTGCTCCTGCAAAAGAAAGTTCTTACTGGTGACAATCTGCTAAAATGTGGCTTTTATGGCCCGTTTAGATGTTGTTTTTGCAATTCAGAATTTGAATCGGCTAATCACGTGTTTATCGGCTGTGAATTTTGCAAAAATGTGTGGGATTTGGTGCTACTCGACACTTGCATCTCTGTCCCTTCCCAATCCTCTGTAATTGATGTTTACCTCATCTGGAATGATCGACATCCTCAAAAATTGGGCACCTTTGCTATCTGAAATTTGATCTGGCACTCGATTCCTAAGCTCATATGGTGGAAACTGTGGATTTCTAGAAACAACTGCATTTTCAACCATAAGTCTCCGAATCAACAACAAGTGGCTTTTAAAATCAAGCAACAAATCATTGAAATAGTTGGCAACTCAATTGCCTCTATCGCGATGGCTTCTACCCCTCTGCCTTCTGCATTTTCAACGTGGTTGGGCATAAATTCTCTTGGGATGAGAAAATTGGTTTACTCCAAACCTGTCAGTACTTTTCCCTAGCGCTTTCGTGGATCTATTGAAGAATTAAAAACATTATGGAGCAGTTCTTCTGCAGCGGTAATTTTTTTCGATGGAGCATCCAAGGGGAACCCTGGGATCTCAAGCGCCGGGGGATTGGTTTTTTCTCCAGATAGATTGTGTGAATTCAGTTTTAGTTGGGGTCTCGAATCCATGTCAAACAACCAAGCTGAAAGCTACAGCCTTCTCATGGCGAGTCAGATTGCCAAGGATAAATGTTACAATTCCATTTAAATCTTCGACAATTCTGAGATGCTGATTAAAACTCTAAATTCTGCTGATTGCTTCAATAATTCTGCGTTGAATAGAATTTTGCAGAGAATTCGTCTTAGATTGAAAGAATTCGACAAGGTTGCCTCTTTCCACATCCTTCGAGATCTCAATAATTTTGCATATTCCCTAGCCAACAAAGCTTTCCTGCTGTCTCAGGGGCTTCTTAGCATCAACGAAGAACCTAGCCATCTTCATCCAATTCCTTAATTGTTTTTCTCTAAGTTGTAATTTGTCTTTTTGGGAGTCTTGCTCCTTCTTTGATTGAAATTGTTCAGTCTTTGGCTCCTCTGGCGAACTCCTTCTGGACTGTATATTTTGGTTGATTGGGAATTATCAAAGTCAAATCGTTCTTTATTTTTTTTCATGAAAAAAATAAAAACAAATATATATATATATATATATTATGGTTAAAAATAAATAAATAATGTGAGGATCGAGACCACCTCCCCCTTTCACATATTTCCTTACACTTACGCAACATGTATGTTATGATTTTTTTTTTTTTAATATATTTCCTTACACTAGAATAATGTGAATGTTTTTTTTTTCATAATTCTTTTTAAATTTAAATTTTTGTTTTTGTTTTTTTAGATTTTTATATAGATTTTTTTTAAAGTTATTTTATTTTTTAAATTAGTGTAAATAATGTGAATGCTTTTATTTTTTTATAATTCTTTTTAAATTTTAATTTTTGTTTTTGTTTTTTAAGATTTTTATATAGATTTTATTTTAAGTTATTTTATTTTTTAAATTCTTTTCATATCTTGTGTTTTTTTCTTTTCTTTGTTATATATATATATTTTAATTTTGTTTTTTAAAATTATATTTTTAATTAAAAGTATGTTTTTTTTTAATACTTTAAAAAAATAAATGGCTTTTCTTGAGCTATGACTTGTTTTGAAATACGTGGTTTTTCTTGAGCTATGACTTGTTTTGAAATACGTGTAATTGTTTTTTTTTAAATGAGTAGGTCCTTCTATTGTCTTCTATTGCCAAAAACAAACATTTACAGCAAAAAACCAAGCCCTACCATTTCTGAGAAAACAGGCTTGAAAATCAAACTGGTAGTCTCCCTCGAAAGGAAACAAGATTGAACTAGAGTGATTGTGAGTTCTTGATAAGTCTCAGAAATGTTTCTTCCATGAAAACAAAAAATATCACCATTTATTGAAGTATTTTTTAAAACAGAGATAAACTAAAACAAAGACTGATTGAAAAACATGGTCAATCAACAGACTGTTCATGAGGCTCGAGCTTCATGCCCAAAATCCTTTGCAGGAGTAGCATAATTTTGTCCTGCTGAAGAAGAATTTCCCCATGCTGCTCATCCTTTTCCACTAAATTTATGCCTAGGATCATCTTTTGCGACCATTGCAACTCCAGGGATTTCTGATACAGAGTGAGTCTGCCTTTAGAGGAACCAGGATCAGGTACTAATTCCTTAAATTATTTTTTAATCTCCTCACGTCCCAAGTAGATACCTTCCAATTCCACCTCTCTTTCAGTGCGTTGAATGTTGGCTTGGACCTACTCAGGGATTTCACATTTGTATCGTTTTCTCTTTTCCACCATAACTTTCTGGAATCGGAGGGGCAGACTCATAGGCACTGACTTGCCAGTCACGGGAGGGAAAGAAGCATGGCGAGAGTGCTCAGGGGGAGGCATGATAACAATCAGGAAGGCTACCATCGAGAGCCAAATATAAGCTTGGTAAGGGGTCGTGTAGAGTCTCAAAACACAGGCAAACACGTTCACAAAGAACCCAGCTTGGTTGTGGGACAGAGCCCCAGAAGTCTTAGGGGCAACAAGAGTGTCAACCGGGTTGAGGAGGAGAGCCTCTCTAATCAGCTTAGCGGCCAAGACAAGGGGGTGGTGGATAGACCGAATGTTCCAGGAATGAAAACACAAACACGTAGGAGGAAGAATATGATTCGTACCCGGGTTATCCATATCCTGAGTGAACCTGCAATTACAGACCGCAGTGCGCATATGACACCGTCGTTCACCGGTATCCCACCACCCTTCAACAATTAGGAACAAGAAAGTGCCAACCACTGGCCCGAAAATGCTACGAGGGATCTCCACAAGAAGAATCCAAGAGATGGTTTGTTGACAAACAAAAAACGGGATAGCTTTCCTGTAGAGAGGGTGAGTCTCTATAAAACCTGATGGAGTAAAATCATGAGCCAGCATGTAGGAAATTTGGCAGCCTCTCCACCATATCGTCCCATTCAAAACCATAATTTCCCTAAACCCTGTAATAATTATCAATCCCGAGCATTTGTACGAGCCTCCACCCAAAATTGGAGCCGCATCCGTCGTTTGTTGGATGCTCGGGGATGTGAACAATATTTTTGCAATCGGCGCATGGGACATGCGTAATTAACGGAGGTCGGATGGGGGTGGTGAGGTGTTAGCACCAGGGGCGATGAGCCCTGCCATGTGCCTCTCAGCATCCCCCTCAACCAATCGCGTGTTCACCCATCGTGGGGAGAAATACATGTAATTTTTACTTAATGGACAAAAGGATGTTACTTGCAGCACCTTTTTTTTAATTCGGGTGTTGATTTTTGCATTTTTAATACAATTGCTTCGATTGTAAAGGACATAGTCTAATACATGATGCAATTTTAACCTTGAATAAAAATGAAGATGATTTTGGAGGACCAATTTTTCAATTCAATGGTTGGTTTAGGGTTTTGATTGCACCCACATTGGCTGGATTTTCCAAAGAGTTGTAATTTTTGCCATGAGAAAAAAGGGGGTTCTACCAGTGTCCCCACTTTTCGATTTGGAGATTGTTTTTGGTGTTTTTGATACAAAAATATGAGTTCTTATAGTTGGAGTTCTCATTTTGAGTATATAGTTCTCATCAAGTTGTATAACGTGTTTGATTCACAAATCTCATCAAAAGGCAAAGGTACAATTCACTTACAACATGACAGTTTTCAAAATGTTATATATGTTCCCTCTCTAGCTTCAAACCTGCTTTCTGTGTATCAAATGACATATACCGGTTTCCCCAAGGAAGTTGTATCTATTCCCAATGATGTTGATATTTTTGAAATATCCACTAAAAATCTCTTTGTGGTAGGCAAAGTAAATCATGTTGCAAAACATATGAATTTTCCAATTTTGTGCCATATTCAAAGCCAAGTGCCCTTCTGACTCATGGAAACAAGGTTATATGACTAAGGCATGAACTGTTTGGACACCTCAATTATAAGTATTTGTAGCTGCAACAAAAGGATTCCATGGTGGAAGGCCTTCCGAACATCAAATCCTCAAAAGGGATATGCAAAGGTTGCATAGTTGGCAAGCATCCTGAGCATAAGTTCGATCGAGGAAAAGCTAGCAGAGTTTCTTGTATTTTGGGGTTGATTCATAGTGATATTAGTGGTCTATTACCAACTACCTAATGGCTTGAGGTATGTTCTCACATTCATTTATGACCTTTCTAGGTTCACATGGGTCAACTTTCTCAAAAACAATTCGGAAGTATTTGAAAAATTCAAGATTTTCAAGATCAAAGCTCTTAGATCCGTCAATGGTAGAGAATAGATCAAATCATATCTACTACAACTTTGTGTGAACAATGGAATCCATATCCAACAAATAGTCCCCTACACACCTCAACAAAATGGTGTAGCGGAGAGGAAAAACTGAGCGCTAAAAGAGATGACAACTTGTATGCTTGAGTCGAAAGGTTTGGCTACAAATATTTGGGATGAGACCATGAATGTTCCTGGATATATTTAGAACAGATCCCAACACTCATCTGTCAAAGGTAAAACTTCGTTCGAATCCTACATTGGTCACAAGCCTGATGTGTCCAATCTCAAGGTTTTCGGGTCCAGTGCATGGGCTAGAATTCCACTTAATAAGAGAAATTATTTGGAGCCACAGAGTATTGACTGAATCCGCATTGGATATGATGAAGAAACCAAAGGATAAAAACTCATGGATATCAGATCCAAAAAAATATTCATCGAGAGAAGAGTCTGATTTTAAGAACCTCTTCAAGATCTACAAGTAGTGGAGGAAGAAACTGCCCAACTACTTCCTCTTTCTAATTAAGATTCTGGAGATGATAATGGAAGTACATGTTTCGATATTTCAGATGATCTGTATGATATTAGTTAGCATGACGAATCAGGTTCTGATTCATATCTAAATGAGCCCCCTCAGTTGCCGAAGTGGGCATAAAAGACTCTCTCATCTACTAGTTCAAAAATTGGAAATCCTGTTGATCCACGAAGAACTCGAGCAGAATTTCAAAGAGTAGGTATGGCTCTTTCATGTTCCAATCCTTTGTTGTTTGAAAAATGTTTTATTATTATTGTATCAGATCCAAAATTATACTATCATTCCCACCATGATCCGAGATGGCAAGCTTCCATGGACGAGGAGTACAACTCTCTTTAGAAAAATGCAACATAGGAACTAATTTCTCTGCCACATGGGAGGAAACAGGTTCAATGAAAATGGGTCTAGCAAACCAAGGTTGTTGCTGATGGTTCAACCTCCAAATACAAAGCAAGTTTGGTGGCAAAAGGATTCTCCCAAGTCCAAGGAGTGGACTACATAGAAACTTTTGCACCGATTGCAAAAATGAAGACAATTCGGCTAGTCTTGGCAATTTCTGCATCCAAACATTGTGAGGTGCACCATACAGATGTGAATAGTTCATTAATTCATGGGGATCTACAGGAAGAGATCTACATGAACCAACCTGAAGGTTACATATCAGATTCGATATTAGTTTGCAGATTAAGGAAATATTTGTATGGCTTAAAACATGCCCCAAGAACATGGTATGCAAAGATGGATTCGTTTCTTTTGTCGCAAAACTTTTAAGATGCAAATCAGATACGAATGTGTATCTACAGTAGCATGAAGATAATTTTATAATAATTTTACTTTATGTTGATAACCTGTTGATTACAGGAATCACACTTGCTTCGATCATCTTCATAAAAACTGCTTTACCCCAAGCATTTGGTATGAGTGATTTAGGCCCGTTGAAGCAATTTCTTGGTCTAGAAATCACTCGGAAATTTGATGGATCGTGATCTCACAATAAAAATATGCTTTGAACATGATAAACAATTTTAATATGGTAGAATGTAAGGCTGCACCATTCCCATTCCTTTCAAGAATAAGTCTTGAGGAGGGTGATTCTACACGATTGGTGGATTCTACTCTCTACCAGCAATTGATTGGAAGATTTATGTACTTATGAATTCTTAGCAGGATATTTCATATGCCATGAATGTTGTGTCAAGGTACATGCAACAGCCCCATGAGCTTCACTGGAAGACAACCAAAATAATTCTACAATATGTGCAGGGTACTAGACATTTTCGTATTCACTATGCTGTAGATTCCGATATTGACTTGGTTAGATTCACTGATGTGGATTGGGCAAGTGATAACATTGATCATAAGTCCACTTCCAATTATGTTTTTATGTTTGGAAGTGGGCCTATTTTCTAGTCAAGCAAAAAACTGGTAGCCATTGTCTTATATTCAACAGAGGCAGAGTATCGAGGAGCAGTTAATGCTTGCATTCATGCAGTTTGGTTCCAGGGTATTCTAGTTGAGTTTGATATTGGTAGCACCACTTCTACTATCATTTTTTGTGAAAATCAGAGTAATATCAATATCTCTACAAATACGGTTCAAAGACAAAGGTCCAAGCACATCAAGATCCACATGCACTATATCAGAGAGATTGTGCATGACAAAACCATTGTATTACAATATTGCCCTACAAAAGTGCAAATTGCAGACATCTTCACCAAGAGCTTCACTAAGAAGAAGTTATCCTACCTCTGTTTACTGTTGGGGGCTAGTTATACTATTGTGAGGACAAATTAGATCCTTCAGTGTTCATTTTGAGGAGGGGTTTTCTTTCCCATTGGGTTTTTCCCTCTTTCCTCACTTAGTTTTTTGAGCATTTTTTGGATTATTTCTGTACAGGGTGACCTATGGCCTTTGTTGTCGAGGCCCTCTTTTTTATTCCAGCACATGATATTAGCTTAAGGGGGGGTTTTGGAGTCATTTTTGAAATCCACATCATTATTTGGGCTTAAACAACCTAATTTACCACTTGTCCTAAGTATTTGACTCAAACATGTGCTTGCATCATCAACATCTCATCAGTTTCAGTTATTTGGACCTCCTCCTTCATTTAGGGATTTGATATAGGTTTATATGCATGATTAATGCGCTCCACTCAGTCAAATCAAAGCATCCACACCTAATTTTTAGTTAACTGGTGTGATAAAGGCGCCTCTCACCTAGATTTAACCTAATTTCAGTTAACTGGAGTGATAAAGGCGCCTCCACCTAATTTGTGGAACTCAATTCAATTAACTGAAGACTGGAAGGTGCCCTCACCTAATTTTGGGCATGCAGTTGAGTTTTGATTCAGTTACACTCAGTTTAAACCATCTATGAGTCTGTTAGAGTCAATTATGTTGTAGTTAAGTGGTTAATTGATGTGCCGAGGTGTGTTAACTGACAAGTAAGCCACTCTCATGCATTCAATTCAGATAACCTCTCTGGGATTTGAATTGCTTGGTTGTTCATGCCATTAGAGAGAATTGTAATCTTCTTCTGAATTAATGATTAGATTTTACTACTGCAAACCTTTTGCATAGTTTTTGGCATTCATTGAGTTAATTGATCTGCATGCATCCGTAGTAACTTTTGTCTTGTTTCTAAGATCCGTTGCACATCAATTTTATGAGGTTGCTCCCCTCTCATCATCATGAGAGTTACATTTGTCATCTATGAAGGAGGAGAGAAAGAATAGAAGATAGAGGAGTTTCATGGAAATATAAAGTGTGAAGAGCCATCTACCTTGCATTAAAGTCCTGACACACCATCCATAAACAATTCCAAATTCATTTCATCCTCGATGCCACATAAAAATAGTAAAATAACATAAATATGTGTATGAACAAATACTTACCTTTGATGACAATTGGTTGCAGCAGGACAATTTTCTTCCTAGCCGTAGATATAATAGATCCATGGGTAGAGGCACACTTAGTATATCAACACTCAAAACTACCTCTTCTGGGAACCACAATGCTTCCCACTTCTACTTTCTTGTCAATCTCCACTTCCTATGGGATGTGACTCCTCTCACCAACCCATTTCTTGGCTTCCTATGAGAGAACATGGACTAGTAGAGTGATATAATGGAAGCAGAGGGAAACAAATAGACTCACTATAAGTGTCAACACACTATCAATACTATCAACATTCCCAACATGGTTAGATAACACAAGTCACGTGGTCCAAATCTAAATATTAGCATAAAGAAGGAGAGGGCATATGAATTTATAGCACAAGGAGGCCAACTTGAACCCAAGGGGATCAATTTGAATTAGAGATAGGTAAGGTTAAGCTTCATCATGGAGACTTAACTCGAATTAGTGGAGTGGTATATTAGTTAGGATATTCCCTTTCCCGTATTAACACCATGAGGAGGAGTTACCACCATGAAGAGTACAATGAGGCCACTAATGCATAAGGGGGGTTAAAAAACATGAAGGAGGGTGAATTAGGTGAGATAAAGGATAAAATAGGGTCATAAACACCCTAGAAGCACAAAAATAAGGATGCATGGAGGAGTGGAGCGCACTTGTGGAGGTGGATGTACAAATAAAGGAGGTGGAAGCTAAATTCTAGCTCATAGATCCTAGAATATAGGGAGAGGGAATATTTCACTCAAGGAGGGTGCACTAGGAAAGAGGGGCCCACCAAGGTATGCATATGGTGCAATAGTAACTCCATTGTCCATAAAGACCAAGAATAGGGTTCGTTGTACAAGGTTTGGGTGACCAACATTATTAATGCCACCAAGGTGCAAATATGAACTAGGATGGACAAACTTAAACCATTGACAAGTTCTAAGGTTATAGGGATGTCCCAATTCACCACCACACTTTAACCTTTTGACATTCATTGCTCCTAGCTATATAATTTGCAACATCATTCTTCATCCCTAGGCAATGATATTATTTCCTCATTGTTGCTACTATTTTTTATAACACGAATGTTTGGCATAAGGAACATCATGTAGTTCCTTCAGAAATATCTTCCTTATATCTCCAGCATTGGGCACATAAAATCTATCTTTGTGCACGAGGATTCCATTTTCTTCCAACTTATACTCATCAAATTTCTTTGGAATTTTCTGTTGTTGCAATCCTTCTTTTACCTACTGATAAATTTCATTTGCAACACTGGATTCAATGATCTTATCCTTTAAATATTATGTACTACTGTTGATAGCTGCTACATGCAACACATGTATCTTCCTACTAAGTGCATCAACTACTTTATTTTCCTTACCTTTGATATGTTTGATGTCAAATTCATATTCACATAATAAGTCCATCCATCTTTGTCTTACAATCAAGTTAAGCTGCTCAAACAAGTATTTTAATCCATAATGATCAGTTCTTAAGAGAAACTTCTTACACATTAGATAATGTCTCCAAATATGCAAAGCATGGATGATAGCTACGAGATCTAAGTCATGGGTGGCATAGTTTTGCTCATGTTCCTTCAACTTTCTAGGTTCATAACTGCTCACATATCCATCCCACAACAATACTCCAACGATTCCTTGCTTACATGCATTTGTGGACACAACAAAGTTTCCTTCAAGATCTACAATCTTTAGCACAAGTGCACTAGTAAGCATTTCCTTGTCTTTGAAAGCTATCTTCACACTCAGGAGTCAAGTCGAACTTCACACCCTTCTTTTGAAAAGATGTGATAGGATGAGCTAACTTCGAGAATCCTTCGATGAACCTTCGGTGGTACCTAGTTAATCCCATGAAAGATCTTACTTATGATACATTCTTAGGTGTTGGCCATTGCATAATGGCTCTTATCTTTTCAGGATCTACTAAAGCATCTTCTTTAGATATAATATTCCCTAGGTAGTGAATTATGCCTCGATAAAAAGAACACTTGTTTAGCTTGACATACAACTATTGTTCTCTAAGCACTTGCATTACTAACCTTAGATGTTCTTCTTCTTTATTTGAATAGACAAGGATGTCATCTAAGAATGCAATCACAAACTTATCTAAGTATTTTTTGAAGACTATTAAACACATGAATATTGTTGGTGCATTTGTTAAACCAAAAGGTAGCATACCATGTGTTAGCACTGTTTTGGTTGATAGTTGAGATGAAGAGGTTTGAAGTGAAATAAGGGTAAGGTATGTGAATTTTTTGATAATATGACCGAAGGGTGCAGAAAAAATGCTAAATTGAATACCAATATCTTTATTTCCTCGTAAAAATACATAGGCTAAGGTTTGGAAAGGGATAACAATGAAGAAATAGCACTTGTGGTATATAGTAAAGGTTTCGACGACCTAGATATTCAGGCAGGAAGTGGATTTGCTAATTGAATTTGCGCTGAAATAGAAAATTAGGTGATCAGCGAAAAGGTTTACTACCCACCCAGATCCACGACGAAGGATTAAAGAGATGAGATCGGTGATTCAGGCCTTGGAGTTTTAAAAAATAAATGAGGTTTTCGAAGAGATGGCGACGTTTTTATACTATTTTATCTTTTGGCCCTATTCACCAAGTGAAAACCAAGCTAGAGGATTTTAAGGACCAGGGCAATGACCTACACAACATTTTCCAGTCCCATTTGTGTTATTTTTGTCCATGTGAAACCCTATATTTCCCACATTTTATTCACTCGTGTGCATCAAATTACTCTTCCTATGAGAGAGTAATCATGGAATCTGCTAAAACCAAGATCTTATGCCTCGAAAATGCCCTTGTCGTCTGGGATTCACTCATAGTCCCACCTTATTTTACCCTGATCTGAGAATATTTCAACAAGGAAGACATGATTTAGTCATTCAGACATGCAACTATTGAGGAAAAACATCCATTTTTCTCCAAATGTTTCAGATTCAATGTGTCCCTTGCCAACCAACCCTTTACCCTGGATGTTAAGTTGTTCAATGAAGAAACAAAGCTAGTTATTTCAATTCTAACTCGGTTCTTAGGTAAAGACACAAATAGATATGTTCCTGGGTTACTAATGAGTCTCTTATTCAAAATCAACATGACTCAGTATGAGTCTCAGTCCCCCCAACATCCTTGCCTTAAATTTGATGAATTCCTAGCTGAAAGCATTCACTCTCAGCTAGTAAATTACCATAGTACAAAGCATTTTAGGTTTCAATCATACTTGATCAGAATGTTCCTATTTTTCAATGAAGAAAATCTACAGCTCCCAAAAATGGCACTTACAACAGATATTACTAGTGACTTCTTCAAATACATGAATTTATTGATGTCAAAGGTTTTATCAAGTTTTCTTCCAAAACAATTTACCCAGAGTGTTACCACAGATGCAAGAGGCTCTACAATTTTCTCTAGACAGGAAAGTAGGGGATTGGTTTCTTTTAGAAGAGCACACTATCATCAGGGTGTATGGTTTCACTCATGAACCATATATTTTGTCAGGATTGCTTACTCCTATAGTTTTTGCTTTAGAGTTTGTATGAACAGAAGCTGGTAGTAGAAAATGAACATTTTATCAGTTTCAAAAAGGCTTTAGGAATTAAATTTCCATGGGTGGTTGGGCCTTTTTGTTAGAATTGTTGTGCCCTTTAGATCATCAAGCAATGAGTCTGAAATGATTGATGCAGTGAATAGGAATGAATTACACAAACTGAACAAATCAAATCTCACAGGAAACATACTAGCATTTCTCATAGAATTACAATATTATCTTCATTACATAATCCGGTGTTACAATAGTGTTACATAGGAAAATAATTCGAATCATTAGGGATGAATTCGAATCTCCCAACTGAATGTGACTGTATCTGACTGCATGGCTAACTAAATATGTCTAAATCACTATCAAATTCCAAGTGGTTAACTCCATATGTCTAATCAAGTCACATAATCAGTTATAATTAGTTAACTCAGTCTAACTGAAGTGGTAGGAGAGAAAAGGCACCTTATCCACATGAAACCATGCATAACTGGCACTAACTAAACTGGTTGTGATCTAACTGAAAGTAACTGAAGAATAACTAAGCTTAACTAGTTCCAACTCCAACTGACTGAAGGAGGTTGGTGTCAGGACTCCCAGTGGCTCCTAAAATGTAGGGATTGGCCTAGGAGGCACCTAAACTTATGCATGCTAGAGCAATCAGTTGTAGTTAGCCTCTATCAGAGTTCCCCACACTCTAGTAACTGGTACATGTGGCCCCATTAGGCCAAGTGGACCCAATGGTACTAGTGGACCCAAATAATTAAATAAAACTCCTAAGTTAGGCTAAAATAATCTTATAGGCAGTTTGGTCAAGGGAGGATTATAAATACTAACACTTTTATTATAAAAAATAAAGTTGCATTACCTGTAATTCAAAATTCTGTTGCAAGAGATGAATTTTAGGAAGGCCTTTGCAGCTAATTATGACCCACACCATATTATTTCACAGAGAAGGCAGATGAACAAGAATAATGTTTTTGAGCATCAGGTAGTAAAAGGGTTAGCTGAAAATCCAATTGGACATATTATCCAATACAGATCAAAGATAAAGAAGTTGAACAGGGAAATCCATTCGCTGTAATAAAAGCAATAGAAGAAGTCACTCCCATTGCAAGCAATTCAGAACTAATAGGTAAAAGAACCTATTTAGATGCCATGGAGACAGAGGAAAAAGGAAGTTCAGAAATTCCCAAAAGACAGAAGATGGAAGCCGAGGGACAATTGGTAGAAGTAGCGGATCCTAAAGTCAAGAAAAAGTTTTGGGAACTGGACTTTGTCCCCGATAACGATACCAAAATGTTGTCGCTCAAAACTAGCACGCAAGTGTCAAATCCCAAACTACGGGCACGCCAACCGATGACAAATCTCGAGAGAGAGGCCAATGTCACCACACCCCTCTCTCCTCGCTTCAGGCTGGCTCTTCTCCAGCTCTAGGGGGGTATCCCTAAGTTAGGATCACTAAGGCAGGTGCGGCTGAGGGCAAGGTGATCTGAAGAGGCTGCCTTAGAGAAATGTTTGTAGCAAAAAAGGAAAGAATTATACTTGATGGACAGGAAGGGAAGGGAGGATCAGTCCTCGAGGGAAGACTAGTGTCAGTACCAGAAGGGACAATGGAGTCAGAAGGGGACTCAGGGAGGCTTTGCGTTTCACAGAAGGGAGACTAAGCTGGTACGTTCCACAATAAGAGGCAAGGATAATGGAAGTATAACCAACTACTATCGATTACTCCTAATAACTTCAAAAGCATAACAATGACAAGCAACTTGGCAGCTACAAATGCTTTCCTAATGGACTAGATTATAGCCTTCTATGCAATTTTGGTCTATAACTTATGAAAAAAAACACAGAGCTACGACAGAGATGCCCAAGATATCCAAGAACTCAACATGATTTTTTTTCTATTAAGTCTGGGAAAAATCCTCCCAGCCAATTTTTCCATCCTTTACAATGAAAGATCCATGCTCTTTATAAGCCAAAAATAAACTAATAGAATCCAGAAAGAAAGTAGGATCATAGATCCATTTTTGCTCAATCAAATCTTAAACTAAAGACTAGACTGTTAAAGTAACTAAAGTAAACTTATCACTTTAGCCATGAAAAAGCTATTTTATTAAAGTTAACTAAAACTTAGGCTATCCTCAAGATCTCCACTTAATTGAAGCATATCAAATGCTTGACTTAGAGTTTCAACCATGAATTGGTTCTCCAAAAGATGCCAATCAACTGCCAACGAACTTTGAGATATGCGTGGGTGAGGTAAAAGCTCCGATTGAAGACACCCATCAGCTCATCTGCTCGACTGCCAAAGAAAAAGGGTTTTGTGAATTAGGCGATGGGCAGGCTGGCCACACCAATAGCCATGTCACCACAATACCCACTGAAAAGGTCGATTCTACCCAACGACGCCAAAAGATGTTGTCCACTGAATGCACACCAGCAACCGAAATCTAATGAAAGATGTCTCCTCACTTGAGAAAGTGGGAGAGGTGTGGCCTTGGGGGAAAGCACAGAGCTAGGTACTATCACCTACTCCTAGATCCTCTGTTTAGGCTAACTCCTAACGAAGCCAAGGGGGGTAGTCCCTACAAAGAGTTTTTCTAAGGCTCAACGTTTTTAGATGTTTTTATGGTTGCCGATGCGGATGGATGTTGTTTAGGAGTTTTTTGAATTAGATCACAAATTATAATAATGAGATAACACAAGACAAAGAGCAATCCGCGTTGCTATGACAAGATTCAAGATAAACAATATTACGAAGACTTATAAAAAGGCATCCACAGATAACTGATTACTTAAGCAAGATACCAAATGGGCAAATGGTCCAGATAATACAAATATATGAAAGCAAAATAGACCAGTTCCAATATGGAGTCAAAATATAGTGCTTGGGATGCTGATAAGTCTCAAGTGTTTGCTCGTGAAAGTGTTGTGCACATTTATCTTGATTGATTAAATATTTTAATGATCTTGATTATTATGGCTAAGAAGACAAGGTATCAACCGGAAAATATACCTTTAGTGGATCCCCTCAATGACATGTCGGACCATCCAGTATTCTAGGATAGGTTTCCAAGGAACTTAACCAGCAATCCAGAACTTTATGAAAACGACGATTTTCGACGTTGCTAGCAAGAATTTGCCCAATACCTTGGTATTTATTGACAACATCGGTTTGTTGGTTATGGGGGTGAAAGTTTTACTTATGGTTGTCACTTGTAAGATTAATCAATTTCCAATCACTGTTCTGAGTACGAATCCAACTTTTTAAGGTCGGCAAAGCATACTAAGTGATGGAAAGTAACAAATTAAATTTTATGGGGAATGTGTGTTGGAAATATTTTATTAATGAGCACAAATAAAACTCTCCGGCAGAGAGCGCTCTTGACTTCGTCTTGTGACAAAGTTCAAGAGACTTACCATGCACGAAATTAAAATACCTGAAATGAAAAACAATTAATCTACCCAAGAATCTCTTTCAGGTTTTAAGGCCTTACTTGAGAGAGCAAGGGGGTAAGTAAAAACCGATTAAAAAACAACAACAACAACAACAACAACTCTCCGATAGAGAGCACTCTTGATCCACAAAGTGAGATTCAAGAGATTTCTACTTTTAAGTAGTTGAAATACTTTTGAAAGATGAAAATTTTAAATGATACCGTAAACAACTTAATAAATGAAATAAAACAAGCTAATCTAGCAATTAGTATTCTAAGCAATAAAATGAAATTACTCTAAGTAAAGCAAATTTAATCTAAAAACACAAAAACAAGAACACCATAAACCTCCCCAAATGGGGGAAGTTGGGAGTGGGGGCTTAAAAACCCCACTCAAAAAGAGAATTTTTATTAAGTGTTACAATTTGCCTTGGGAATTTAACCCTTGAAAGGACTTTTAAGATAAAATCTAGAAGACTAATAATGAAGCTCTTAAGAGCTTTTACAAAAAGGAGAGTGATTTGTCTTCTTGTTGGAAACTTTTTCTTCAATATTTCCAAGTCTTTAGACTTGTCTTTGGTTGACCTCTTCTTCAGTATCTGCTCAAAATGAACAATAATTCAAGCACCCATTATTCGTTAATAAAATCAAAGTAAATCTAGATGCGAAAAAATGAAATTATTATAAGTGCAAAACAACCCTTTTAAAAATGCAAAATTTTTAGTCTTTTTGAAGTAAAACTAGATGCAAAACTTTGCATGCGGGTTATGGTGAGGAGAGGGTGACGTCAATGATAATTACAATGGACCCCGTGTTTTTTTTAAACCATGCGATTCAAGTCTAAAAGCTAGCGATTTGAAATATGGTGACATCACAAACCTTAGGGAAAGGTCAAAGGACCAACTTTTGAAGTACAAGAATATAAAATTTCAGAGGTGCCTGAAACATCAAGTGATAAATTTAAATCCAGAGCTGACTTATATGACAAGTACAAGGATGATAGAGAAATTTGTTCAAAGGAATCTACAAAATTACACTTAGATGTCAGTAAGATATCTAGTAAAGAGGTTTCACTTGTAACTGCCAATTATCATACTAAGAATACTTTGAATTTTGTAGTTTCCACTAAGAACAAAATAACAGAAATGAGGTTGAACCTGAAGGATATCCCAGTGCCTAACATGATTCATTTGCATAAGCACACTGGGGAAGTGATTTACAGTGATTTGATTAAATCCACCTTAAAGGAATCCAAATTGCAATCCACATAAGCCAAAATAGAAAATCAATTGAGGCAGGAGAAGGTGGAGAATAAAGTGCACCAGCAACAAATAAAGAAACTTCAAGGAGATTTGTTGGCTATAGACAATGAGGCAAATAAAGGAGAGGTCACACAGGAAATCCTAGTAGAGAAGGAGAATACATTTTAGTTGTTAAAAAATAAATTAAAAATCCCTGCAACAGAGTTAATTCAGGCTTCTAAATTGATAGAATTAGAAAAAGAAAAAGAGATGCTAGCTAAAGAGATGAGTGACAACAAGGCAAGGCTATTGAATCTTGACGAGGAAAAGAAGGAATGGGGAAAAGTGAAAGGTCTTTTAAATGCAAAAATTGATGTTCTAAATGAAAGACATTTGGTTTTAGAAAAAGAGTAAGAAGATAAGAGTAAAGAAGATGAAGTACAAATCATCGAGCCTATTGCATAAACAAATCCATAATCCATTGTACAGGCTATGTCCCAAGTAAGTCTGAGAGACTTGGAAATTGGTTGTTTGAAAATCTAGAATAAAAATTTAGCTGATGCAGTTTTGAAGAAAGAAGAAGAAAGGAAAGCATTGGAGAACAAATATAAATAGTTGTTGGATAAAAATGAGAAACTAGTAAAGCAATTATCTGAACAATTGCCAATACAGGGAGCCAGACATCTCATCTGGGACATGATCATTGCTGAAGCTATTAAATTTAGACCTTATTTGAATTATATTATGGAAAAAGAGATGGTAATAAACACTGCTAGACAAAGTTTTACTGTAGTAGAGGAATATTTGAATAAAAAGCCTATGGATACAACCGAGAATACAATCAATTTCCTAAATACTTTGTCATGAGAATATTTGAGGAAAATGGGAATTAGGGACAAAATTACAGTGATCACCTGGGCCAGGAAAGTAGTAGAAAAACATCAAAACATAGAAACTATGTAGGCTAAAATTGACATAATGCAGCACCGGGTAAATTTTTTCAAAGGTTCATTTGTGTCCCTTTTTTCAGAAAGGTTTGCCTTCTTTTTTGGAAGAAGATGCCAAACTTTTATCCCAGTCACAGTATCATGCTTTGCTGGCTAAATGTAGATTGGATCACAAGAAATTTGAAGATATGAACCAATATATCTCAAGCAAAACTCTAGTTGACAAATTAGCAGTGGATTTTGAGATAATCAATACTTTCAAAATAATTTGTTCCCAGCTGCCACCTATTTCATATGTAGATCATGTGGAATTGAGAGTATTGGTGAAACAAATGGCGAATCTGGAGCTGCCATCTGTGGAGCAGTGGAAGACAATTGAGAAGTTTGGAAGAACAAAGTACAAATTACATCAATGAAGAAGTTCAAGAAATTTTGAAGACAAGTTTTATTTTGAAAAATGGAATTTATTTATGAGTAGTTAGTTTGTTATAAGTTAGGTGACAAATGTAATAAGGCAATTATTTTTGCCTATTTTTAGCATAGAAACGGGTTATCAACTCAAGGATCATTTTGATGTATTTAAGCAAATTTTTACAATGTATTGAGGGTTGGAACCCGTGATCAAGAAACTGATTATTGTAAGAGAGCTTCAAAGATTAATAAAGATTTCAGAGCCAAGCAAGTTTTCTGCCAGAGATTCTTCTGTTATTTATTTTACAACCTGCACTTTCTCTCCTTTTTGTGAATGCGTTTCTTGTTTACCTTTCCATTATGTTATATTTTCATGCTTGAATGCGTGTATATTTGGTTATAATTCATAATCTTATGCTCGTTCCTTTCATTTCAAGCATTCACAAACTTATTTCCACTAAAGTTAATATTGAATTCCTATTTATATGCCCATATTAATGGATTGTCCTTATCACCAGACAAACTAGCATTTTGACTATAAAAGACTAACTACCACGCCTCTTTTAAGAACTCCATTGCAAAGCACTATCATTGATTCTTTTTCATATTTGACTCCATGCCCAATGACCACCAGTTTCAGCCATTGTTACTATTAAATTTTCTTTCTTTCAAAATATCTGGCCTTGTATTATCTATTGAGATATCCCTCTCTGGAAGGAAATAAGCCCACTTTCCTCCTAAAGGTTGGTTTGTGGTTACCTTGGGATTATCCTTTCATAACTGAGGGTAAATTCTGAGTGATAAAACGATTTTCTGAATATTGTCTTATTGATATTCTCATTCTCAATTCTAATTTGGTGGTATCCCTACCTTAAATATATCTTTGAAAACACCTTGGCTCCTCTCAACTGATCAAACAAGTCATCAATTCTTGGTATGGGGTACTTGTTTTTAGTCGTTGCTTTGTTTAATTATCTATGATATATGCAGAGTCTTATAGTTCCATCCTTCTTCTTCACAAATAACACAGGGGCTCCCTAAGGTGAAACACTGAGTCTTATGTAACCTTTCTTTATATTAGTAGCTCCTTTAACTGCATATGTAATTCCTTTAACTCTGGACTACTCATTCTATAAGGTTCTTTAGATGAAGTTATTTTTCCTGGCACCAAGTCGATAGAAAAATCTATGTCCCTTTTAGGAGGCTTTCTTGGTGGTTCTTGAAATATATCTGCAAATTCTTGTAGTACTGGATAATCTTGCAGTTTTAGCTCTTTGCCTTCTTTTGACTCTTCCACATGAATTACATATTATTGGAATTCCTTTTTGAGACATTTCTTCAATTTTAGAGTTGTGACCTGCTTTAGGGATATGGGTCTAGGTATACATTTTATTGCCCCTCGGTTTCCTTCTCTATCCAAGCAAGTTTAAGTTTTATTGTGACACTCCAGTATGGCCTGGTGTGCATCCAACCAATCCATGTAAATCAATACATCATATGACCCCAAGGGTACAATTTTAAAGTTTGCAAAGGTTTTCAATCCATTCATTTCTAAAGGACACTTTTACAAATTCTATGATTTTCCTCTTGGCTCTCATAGCTAACTATACTATACTTGTTGTTTCAAGTTTACTTTCTTCAAATGACATTTCTCAACTATATTAGGTGCAATGTAACTATTTCTAGCTCCAAAATAAATCAAAATAATTATGGTTTTATTAGCAATCTTACTTGCTACCTCAATCATTCGAGACTAGTGGTAAGCTTGCCTCCCATCTAAGGATGCATAGATCCTCTGAACAATTCCACCTAAATCTTGAATATTTGAAGCCTCTTCAATGTTGTGAAGGTTATTTTTCTTACGCGGGCACTGACTGGCAAAGTGATTTTCATTGCACATCCAACATTTCACATGTGGCCTTTTCCCTAAAGGATTTTCCCTTGGCTGTCCTTTTTTATAAGAATTATTGTTTATGAATTTTGAATGCTGGAAACCTTTCTTTCTCTGATCCTACTTGTTCTTTTTCATATCCTTCCAATTCTTTTGATACGGGGCTTTGGTCTTATTTTGTTCATATTAGTGTGTTTCCTTCTAAATGACATTTTTAAGGTTCTTTGGTCTATCATACTGGATTTATATCTACAAGATTTAGGAAGATCACTTGGGAACCTTTGAATCTTTACCTTCTCATCTTTGATTCAGTCTACATACTTCAAAAGTTCCAAAAATTCTTCTCATAGGCCTCCATATTCATGCTTCCCGGTTTGAGCTCAAAGAACTCTTCCATCTTTTTGACATAGTAATGCTTAGAGAGATATTCCCGATGGAAGTACTTCTTTAATTTCTTCCAAGATATTTTCTCTTCATCGATGTCTTTCAGCTTAACTAGTTGATCCCACCAAATAGATGCCTTACCCTGCAGATGATATATGGCTACTCGTGCTTCCATATTAGGTGTGTATTGGTGCAACGAGAATAACTTCCCGAGTGCTAACAATCATGTTTTAACATATTCTCCTTGATTTACTTCTCCATCAAAATTTTGGGGCTTGATTATTCTCAGCTCTCCTCCTAGTTCATCTAGGGAAAACCTCCTCTTCTTGTATCTCACCGGAAATATTTTAGGACTACTCTCTGTACTACTTGATGCATACCCCTTCTTCCTCTCTGAGTGACGAGGTTTCCTTGAAGATGATCTAGTCCTCACATAACCTCTATATGAATCTTTTTTTATGGATATTTGGATGGTATTCAATGATTTTAGATTATTCTTAATCTTCTCCTAGATATGAATTATCATTTCATTATCCTCCCTACAGTTCCTCACTAAATCCTCCATGCTTAACGATTCACTACTCCTCTTATGTCTAATTGACCTTCTTCTCCCAACAAACTCATCTTCATGACTATATGGTCTCTATCCTTCCCCAAAATCCATATGCAATCTTTGAATTCCTACTGCTGAACTTGTACTTGTAGAATCTCTAGTCTTCACAAGTATGATTAAAATATTAGTTTAGTGGTCACACTCCTTTGTCAATCATTCACTGGGAACTGCAATGTGGTAATTATCAACCTTTTGTTTGTAAACTTCACATTGGTATAAGTTCATCATTATTCAAACAACTCTTTCTTCTTCATCAAAGTAATAAGCCATCTTTTCTTAAAATCAAACCACCTATCTAGACAAGGGGAGCTAGAAATCCTTCAAGGGTTTCTCCTTATTTCCTGGACATCAAGTCCATAGTCATCCCGGGATAACAATTTAATTAACTAATTCACATGTGAACTATATTAAGGTGCATGTACCTAAATGCAAATGCATGTTTACACAGTGACTTTTAACTTTGTAGAAGGCTCTATAGCCGCAACGTTGAAACCTTCAGCTCTAATACCACTTTGTAGTGTAATTGAACTTAAAACAAAGCCAAGGACACTCGAAGACCTAGAAAAAGGAATAAATTACAATTACACAATGGAATTAAGTGTTCTAAGGTTAGGAAAACATGCTCTATAATAAAGAAATTAAACCTTATAGCCTTATGAAATGCATAAAAATTAGACATGACATTTTCCAACGTGGATAGTATTATACATAATAATAATGCAATTTGTAATGTGTACATGGGTAAGGCACAATAAATTGAATCTCTAGCATGAGTATGTGAATACAATTAAGTTAGGTACTTGATAGTAAATATCAGATTGTAAAGATGTCGAGAACTTGAGTTGAGACTATTTAGTTGTTATGTTTGCTTGCATAAAAAATATCTTTCATATGAGGATTACTCTTCAGTTATACGATGGGTGTGTTGATAACGATGGTTAATAAATATATAAAAATAACATCAAATCATATCCATAGCCACATAAACAAATCAAATCAAGCCAGAGGATGCCAAATATAGCCTCTAAAATCAATCCCGTGGTTGTCCCCTACAACCAACTTTCACTAGTATAACTTAGATTAAATGGTTGCCTTCCCTCCAACCATCAATCATCATTACACATCACATTTACCACAACATAAGAAGATTTACAACAACATGATTATATATGCAACATTAAATTTAGATCTTCAACATGAGTGCTCCTAATCAGAAGACATGGTGCATTCCCTTTAGTGTTGGAAACACTTCTAGCCAAAATAGTCATAACTCGAGGATTGATAAAGCTTTTTCGGTGAAACAAAAAGTGTTTCTTACTAGAATGATCACTCTGGAGACAATGGGATAGGTTTAAGAACCAATAAATAAAAATAAATGGGAGAACCAAAACCTGTGGTCGTGCCCCTCTCAACATCATGAGAGTTACATTCATAAACCATGAGGGAGGAGAGAAAGAATAGAAGATAGAGGAGTTCCATGGAAATACAAAGTATCAAGATCCATCCATTCTGCATATAAGTCCTAGAACATCATCCATAGACAATTTCATAATTCATTTCATCCTTAATGACACATAAACATAACAAAATAACATAAATAATTATATGAACAAATACTTATCTTTAATGACAATTGGATACAGTGGGACAAGTTTCCTCCCAGCCGTAGACACATTCAATCCTTCCTCACTTGAAGAGGTCACCCCCAATATGAGACCATGGGTCCATGGTTAGAGGCACACTTAGTCTAATAAATTTCATAACTACCTATTCTAAGAACCATAATGCTTCCCACTGCCACTTTCATGTATGTATCCATTGCCTATGGGATGTGACTACTCTCACCAACCCATTTCATGTCTTCCTATGTGAGAACCTAGACTAATAGAGTGAAATAATGGAAGAAAATTAAGACAACTACGCTCACTCTATGTGTCAACACACTCTCAATAATATCAACATTCCCAACATGGTTATATAGCTTAAGTCACATGGTCCAAAGCTCAAGATTAGGTTCAAGAAGGAGAGGGCATATCAATTTATAACAAAAGGAGGATAACTTCAACCCAAGGAGATCAATTCGAATTTGAGAGAGGTAAGTTTAAGGTTCAACATGGATACTTAAATTAAATTAGTGGAGTGGTGTCTTAATTAGGAGATTCCCTTTCCTGGATTAACACCATGGAGAGGAGTTACAAAAAATGAAGGATTGGAGCCATGAAGAGCACAAGGAGGCCACTACTGCATAAGGGGAGTTACAAAACATGAAGGAGGGTGCATTAGGCGATATAACGGATCCAATAGGTCCATAAATATCCTAGAATCACAAAAATAGGATTGAATTGAGGAGTGGGGCGCACTTGTGGAGCTGTAGGCACATATCAAGAAGGTGGAAGCTAAATTATATTTTACATCTCCTAGAGTCCAGGGAGAGGGTTCCTTAGTGCAAGTGGGGTCCAAAAATGGCATGTTTCACTCAAGGAGGGCACACTAAGGTATGCATAAGGTGTAATAGTAATTCCATAGTCCATAAAGACCAACAATAGGGTATGTTGTACAAGGTTTGGGTGACCAACATTATTAATGCCACCAAGGTGCAAATCTGAACTAGGATGGACAAAATCAAAACAAAAATAAGTTATAAGGTGCTAGGGATGTCCCCATCACCCCTCACATTATGGAATCCATGATCTCCCATACTATTTTAGTTTCCCTTTCCAAGGCAAATATTTATTTAATCATTAGTAACAACATTCAAAGATAGCAATAATGTCAGCAATAACATAAATATTATTAATAGTGCTAAAGTCCAAATTCACATTATCAAACAATGATTAGAAGTCCTTAATCACACTAACATGCAAAGGAACATAAGTCCATAGTCACATAAAAGTTCATAAGTCCAATGCTTAACAAATGGGGTATTACAGATAATATCTATAATGGTGCAAATTGGGTATAAGGAGATTTTGGAAAATCTGAACCATGGCCAAAGGAATTATTACAACTTTGTTAATAGTCAGAAATTACCAATTTTGTTGTTGGAAGGAAAATGCTTCACAATCAAAGGAAAAACAAGATGTAATATCCTATTATAAAAGATTCAAGATTAAGTAGACACTTCTTGATAGAAATATGACCAGTGTAACCTTATTAAAACCATATGTTCACATGTATTCATGTGTGTGTGCATGCGGACGTGAGTGCATGTATGGATGCACGAATTGTAAACTTAAGTGTGTATCGTATTTTTAAAAATTTCAAGAAATTTCATATGGGCCCCACATTTTCCATCTAGACAAGTATGATTTGGACCAACCACGTGTAGTAAGGTGATGTGAACCAACCATGTGAAAATCAATGGACAAATGGAAAAATTGGAAGAGGTCCTATTGTGGACGACTCGAATTGATCAAGCAATTTTTATTGAAGATCAATAGTTTTGGATGAGTTCAAGGGCATGAAATAGCCACATGGTAATAAGGAATAGTTCTGCTAAAACCAAACCACCAAAGTATAGAGGTTTGTGTTGTTGTGTATACAGGGCACAAACCTAATTTTCAAAATCACTATTGGCCCCCCCAAAACCACTTACTTGGCCCTCCAAAGTTGCTAAACCAATGTGCTTCCCACTAGGAGATGACATAGAAGGGTCATCCTATCCAATGTTGATAGGTGTGCAAAGAAAGCAGAGGGAACAGGGGGTAGTTAGCTAATGTTGACAGTGAAGAGATAACTAGAGGTGGGCATGTAGATGAATGGGGAGGTGCCAGATGACACATGCTACAATGATAAAAGTATGCTACCAGGGCCCAGTAAGGACATACAAGCGCCATGAGGACCAACCCAAGATATGACATGTGGCAATCAAACCACTACGACATTGTGATGGTGTCATGCCGACGTCATCCGACCTTTTGAAAAAATTGTCCCTAATCAAATCTGACACGTGGAACCCTAATTTCATAATAAATTTTAAAAGGTTGGAAAAGTGTTATCTCGAGGAGAGAAGATGTCATCATTTGAAGCAGTCGAATTTCAGGTGCCAAGAATAAAAAATAAAAATTGTGTGGATCTTATGCACCAAATCACGCGAAATTAAAAGATATATTAAAAAAAATAAGGGGCAACCTCCTTAATCCCCATTATATATATATAAATCTAGAAAGTTAGTTTATGAGTTTAAGTGCGGCTACAAGAACAATATCGACAGGATTGTGGATTATAAGTACCTATAATTTTTAGCTCTAATATCAAAATTGAGCATGGCCATAGTCATTGAAAAGCTTAACAAAAGGAGAATAAAATTAAACAGGTTTCCATAATAAAGTATTACATATCCTTTCAAGAAATGAGTGGAAAGGGACATGCAGGTCCTATTTGATAGAAATGTCAATCAGGTGAATTCCACAATTAAAATAATATGTGTTTCTCCCTCTCTCTCTTTCTCTCTCTCACACACACATATGTATGTATATGTATGTACATACATATACATATACATATAAATATATATGTTCTTTCAATTCTAAAATTCACCCAATTGACTTTTTTGTCAAATAGGTTATAAATATATATCCTATTTGACAGAAATATCAATTGTGTGAATTATTGGCCTAACTTCTGGTTGACCCAGGTTGGGACCCTTTGTTCATCAGGTTTGGGACCCAGGTTGGGACAGAGGAGAATTCTGTTGGTAACACCTACGACATAGATTCTGTCTTTCCGGAGATATCTATGGGGACTGCCAGAAGGTTTCGGCAGCTATGTCGGGGATTTCACTCTATAAGTCTACCAGGTCACTTGAATGAAACAAGGAATTATACTTATGTTGTCATGCAATCATTCAAGATAGATGGCCATCTACCATTACATCGACATGTATGAAAACATAATCATAAAGCATTAACATAGGTTAACTCATTATAAGTGCAACACATACATAAGTTCATTCACCATTACATATATGCGACACATTCATATTGGATTATTTATACTAAACATACATTCAACACAATATAAACATTAAAACACAGAGAGACAAGATATAACATGGAAACCCATCCAGGAACAACCACAAAGGTGCTCTTCATCTGGCATGAGATTTGGTTTGGCACCTTTGGTCTATGCACTCAGCTTGCAAACTCTTCTTTTTATCTTCTTTACAAATCATACATTCATATCTCATCTCATGTTAGGATTATTAATCCTCCCTTGACCATAGTTACTATTAGATTATTTAGCCTAACTTAGGAACCTTAATTAATTAATTGGGTCCACTAGTACCATTGGTTCCACTTGGCCTAACGGGGTTACATGTACTAGTCACTGGAGTGCGGGGAACACTGCTAAAGGTTAACTTCCACTTACTGCATGTGCATGCATCAATTTGGGTGCCTCCTAATCCAATCCCTACATTTTAGGAGCCACTGGGAGTCCCAGCACCAACCTACTTCAGTTAGTTGGAGTTAGTACTAGTAAGTCTCAGTTAGCCCCTAGTTACTTTCAGTTAGTTCACAATCAGTTAGCTAGTGCAAGATTTACATGGATAATGCATGGTTGCATGTGGAGTAGGCGCCTTTTCCCACCTACCACACTCAGTTGCACTGAGTTAACTAGCTGTCACTGATTATTTGAGTTGTTGGACATCTGGGAGTTGATCTGTTGGACTCCGACATTGATTGATACACCATGAGTTAGATGGTTGGTTAGCTACAGTCCGATCCAGTGGATAGATTCGAATTGCATGGCATGCATTCGAATTCTTTTCCTATGTAAACTATTGTAACACCGCATTTTATTATTGTGAATGATACTGTAAATTCTTAAGCAATACTTGTCTGATTCCTGTGTGGTTTGTTTTTTTCAGTTTGTATCTTCATTCTCCATCTATTTACTACAAACATTATTAGAACTATCTGCTTGAAGATCTAAATGGCTTTCAAATTCTAATATGGTATCAGAGCCTTCTCAGGAAGGTTTCATGCTTGTTTCTCCCCATCAAACATCAAAAGGAACTAGGTTTCCACAAAAATCCCCTATGATGATTTGTTAGCTCTGGATTTATTCAGAGCAACGGAGAGGGCATGACAGAACCTGAAAATATGTTCATGTCGAGAGAAAAAGCATGATTCCAATAGTTCATATATTTTTAGTTTTGCAGTGATATTTTCCAGGTTCAACTTCATATGGATTCGATATTATCAATTCCTCTTCTTACTCCATCCACAAGATATTCATAATGGAAGTCGAAGATAATTGCATCTCTGAAGAGACAAGTTCTCTATGAGGTATCTATGGGACTTGGTAAAGAGTCTTATGAATATGAGAAATAATGGCTAAATGACGGTGATAGAGATTATGGAGCAATATGTGGGACTTTTTCTCGAAGCTTGCTTATAGACCTTATTGAGTTTGCAGAATACCTAAAGGATCTCTGGATAGAACTGGATAGAACCTTTGGGAAGCACAATGAGGATTGTTATAGCAATATGGGGAGCACATTCAAAACTACAATAGTTCTTTACTCAAAATTCTTGGCCTCTACTCTCTCTGATGAAGTTGTTCAAGATGAAGAAGAAGCAGAATCTTCCTTAGAATCAATTCAAATTGAAGAAAGTCTCCTTGGGGTGACTCCTTCTCCTGCTGCTCCGGAAGTGTATGAGATCTCTGATATCTGATCTCTTCATGTACATTTGAATCTATTCTGTTGAAGAAAATCTCTTCTTCCATTCTATGCAAAAATTCTCCATTGATTCTTCTATTATAAATTCTGTGCATAGTTTACCGGTGATTTCTCCAGGAAAGGGTGAGGAATTTGATTTTTCTGTCTCTAATGATGTGGTCGGTGTGCAGATAAGTAATTCTTTGGATATTTTGGAAATAATATTAGATGTAGGAGTGATCCATTCACTCTCATTGATCTAGAGTTTCCAACAAATTCCTACATGATTGCATGCACCGGTACTCAGGGTTTTGAAGAAGGGGAAAACTGTGCATCTACCATCTCGGTGGAGCACACTCTTGGATATGATATGGACTTTATTGGATTTGATATGATCTTATTTGGATCTGATCTGGTATTACTTGGTTCTAAGGTTCAAGAGCTTTCAGTACCGCTTGTAGCTGTTCATATCAATTTTGGTGTGAAGAAACAAGTACCAAAAATCTCTTTCAAAGGTTTTGAAGAAGGAGAAATCTATGCATCTACCAGCTCGGTGGACCACACTCTTGGATATGATATGGAATTTATTGGATCTGATATAATCTTATTTGGATCTGATATGATATTACTTGGTTCTAGGGTTCAAGAGATTTCAGTACCGCTTGTAGATGTTCTCATCAATTTTGGTGTGAAGAAACAAGTACCAAATATCTCTTTCAAAAGTTCTGCTGGGGATTTGATGTCAGTTTTCTCTCATGATTTTTCTGATATTATATTTTGTAAATCTTTGGATATTTTGGAAATAATTCCAGGTTGTAGGATTGATCCTTTCACTCTCATTGATCTTGAGCTTCCAACAAATTTCTACATGATTGCATGCACCGATATTCAAAATTTTGAAGAAGGAGAAAATTGTGCATCTACCATCTCGGTGGAGCAAACTCTTGGATCTGATATGAAATTTATTGGAACTAATATGATCTTAATTGGATATGATCTGATATTACTTGGTTTAAGATTTCAGGTTCATGAGCCTTCAGTACTGCTTGTAGCTATTCTCATCAATTTTGTTGTGAAGAAACAAGTACCGCAAGTCTCCTTCAAAATTGCTGCTGGGGATTTGATTTCATTCAACACTTTTGGATCTGATATGGACTTATTTGGGTCTGATATGATATTATTTAGATCTGATTTGATATTACTTGGTTCAAAATTTCAGGTTCATGAGCTTTCAGTACTGCTTGTAGCTGGTTTCATCAATTTTGGGGTGACAAATCAAGTACCGCAAGTCTCCTTCAAAATTGCTGCTGGGGATTTGATTTCACTTCTCAGTTTTGGATATGAAATGAACCTTTTTGGATCTAATTTATTTTCTGATATGATAATATGTGGTTCAAGTTTTAATATTCAAGAGCTTACAATATTGCTTGTAACAGGTTTCATCAATTTTGGTGTGACAAATCAAGCACCACAAGTCTCCTTCAATTTTGTTGTTGAGGATTCGATGTTAGTTCTCTCTTATGAGTTTGCTGATATTATATTTTGTGAATTATTGGATATTTATGAAGCTATATCAGATTATGGAGCTCAAGAATTCGCTCTCCACAGTCCCAGGGCTTCTCTACCTTTGGTCACATGTTCATCTCCTCACAGAACTAGTAAAGAGGAAGACATTCTGCATCCGCCTGGACACTTGCTCCTAACACTTGGGGCTGATTTTACCACTCATGGTTTGCTGTTCAAGGCTGACATGTATCAGTTTCTTGGGTGTTCCTCACATGGTTTCAATTCCCAAGAATCTTTTCTCTCTCTTCAGATGATTTCAACTGCTCTACATGGGTCCAGTTTTCACCGTGCAACTGTTTATATTTCTGATTCAGTTGAGTGCATTGTTATTCTTCCAAAGAGGAATATTCCTATAGACATAAGCACTTTGTTTGGATTCATGGGTTCACTTGCACAGAACCAAGATACTGCTGCTGCATAGTAGCAAAAAATTTTATAATTTTTTTTAAAAATTTGTATTCCTACTTATTTTTTTTTTGGAGGGGGGGGGGGGGGGTTTCCCATGAGGTTTTCCCCTATTTCCTCAGTTGTATGAAGCAAAATTCTGTATTTTAGATTGTATTTGGGTGACCTATGGTCTTGTTACAAGGGCCCGCAATTGTCCAAGTTAGGATTCAGGGGGGGTGTTAGGATTATTAATCATCCCTTGACCATACTGTCTATTAGATTATTTAGCCTAACTTAGGAACCTTAATTAATTAATTGGGCCTACTAGTACCATTGGTTCCACTTTTCCTAATGGGACCACATGTACTATTCACTGGAGTGTGGGGAACATTGATAGAGGTTAACTACCACTTACTGCATTTCCATGCATCAATTTGGGCACCTCCTAGACCAATCCCTACATTTTAGGAGCCACTGGGAGTCCCGACACCAACCTACTTCAGTTAGTTGGAGTTAGTACTAGTTCGTCTCAGTTACCCCCCAATTACTTTCAGTTAGTTCACAATCAGTTAGCTAGCACAAGATTTGCATGGATAATGCATGGCTGCATGTGGAGTAGGTGCCTTTGCCCACCTACCACATTCAATTGCACTAAGTTAACTAGCTGTCACTAATTGTTTGAGTTGTTGGACATTTGGGAGTTGATCTGTTGGACTCTGTTATTGATTGAGACACCATGAGTTAGATGGTCAGTTAGCTACAGTCGGATCCAGTGGATAGATTTGAATTGCATGTCATGCATTCGAATTCTTTTCCTATGTAAACTATTGTAACACCAGATTTTATTATTGTGAATGATACTGTAAATTCCTGAGCAATACTTGTCCGATTCCTATGTGGTTTGTTTTGTTAAGTTTGTGTCTTTATTCTCCATCTATTTGCTGCAAACATTATCATAAATATATGCTTGAAGATCTAAATGGCATTAAAATTCTAATATCTCATGCTCTCTAGTTTTGGTCTATCTCTCTTTGAATGGTCGTCTGCACACATCCTAGATCGATGCTCTAACTAAGAAACTCTCTATATGATTGATATTCAACCCTCTCTCTTGACCTTCTCTAACCACCAACCCACACACAGCTTGGGTCGATGCTTTTATAAGCTTTTTTGCTTTTACAATTATTGATTCAGCCGTCCAATGACTCTCAACTGTTAGTCGACGAGTTGTCTTTCTATTCTAATACTGTAGTGCTCCTCCTTGGGAAGGATCACTAAATCTGTGACTGGTCGATTTTCAATATAATATAGCTCAACCTAGAGCTTTGTTTAAATAAATATATTGGTTTTTGTTCCTTCATGCATACATGTCTATTTTCTAAGTTCTTTGTTATTTCTACTTATAAATAGAAATTAAAGATTTATAAATCCAATAACAGGCATATGCATATGTTTAGACATTTTGAAATTTAAAATATTATTTTCTAAATTTATGACTTGAATCTAAGTGTTTGTAGGGGAAGAATACTTGTTGTATGTATGCATCGTAGATAGTTCTTGTAGCTTTTGTGTCCTCTGGAAACTCATTTTGACCAAACCTTATTAACCAAACCAATAAACCACCCTGCCGACCAACTTATCATGCTAGCCCTAGGAAACCAATGGGTTTCCTATCTCCCGATCCACAATCCGATGATCCCGAGAGCAACTTTTCTTAGTTTAGTTCCTTCAATCAAGAGTGCATTTTCCCTTTCCCTTGAGTTTCCCACCTCCTTAAAGCCTCAAGTTAACCCCCTTCTCGGAATTCCTCCTCCCCCCCCCGAAAAAAAAAAACCCTTCTCCTAAATGGGACCTTTCTTAATTACCAATTTTCCTCCTCCCTTCGTTCTTACTCCACCGCTCTCAAC
This sequence comes from Pseudotsuga menziesii, assembly GCA_001517045.1. Taxonomy (NCBI): domain Eukaryota; kingdom Viridiplantae; phylum Streptophyta; class Pinopsida; order Pinales; family Pinaceae; genus Pseudotsuga; species Pseudotsuga menziesii. Next base: position 701,403 of record LPNX010290267.1, read on the forward strand.
ACAATGTTTTGGGATTACAAATCATTAATACCCTTACACTATTCAAGGTAAAATAATGTTTCGATATGGTTATTTGACTTATGGTTCTCTTGAGAAGTTACATACTTTACTGCTAATTAAGATGGTACTCCTTGATTTGACTTTTATTATTTTTTTATTCAAAGAATGATTATTACTTGTTTGCTTATGAAACTATTCATTCAATGATAATTCAATGCACTACTAGTGTCTTTAAATGTTTTTTATAACATAATAAATATCATGCTTGACTTTTCATGAAGAGAATGTTTACATTTTTACTATTCAATCTAATCCAATTCAATCATAATGCTCCTCTTTTCAAATAAAGATTAAATAATCATATCAACTAGATAATATAATAATATTTAAATTACAGTTTCACATCCCATTTGGTTAAAACACTAACAATAATATATATACATATGTGTGTGTGTGTGTGTGTGTTACCAAGCAGGTATAACAATCCGATAGTTAAATAATTTATTAATCATAATTAATGAATCTTTGGTGTATCCCACAATAGTTATAATGTTTTTTTTTACTAAAATGGTTATGGATCATATTATAAAGAAAGTGGACAAACCACTAAAAGAGAGAGTACAAAAACCTGGTTTATATCAGTACCAAAGTTGGGGTAACCAAAAGTTTTCATGACTTCCGACTCCATACAACTGGTAACGTAATCTATCAAAGGAAGATCCGACTTAGTTGTTGTAGAGTTCATATTATACTGATTGCTGCAAAAAAATTTCTTGTTCATTTCATGCCCGCTTAGGGTGGTGTAACTTGGGAAATTTGATAGTTGGAATATAGCTCATTAGCTTGCAAATTGATCACCTTGCTTGCTACTTGGTCAGCCTAGGCATTCAGTTCACGAAGAATATGAACAAATTTGAGGTGTCGAAAAGTTCTTGAAATGGACTGGATTCTCTTGATCAATATGGATAATCTTAAATTTTTACCTTTACTTTTGCCATTCATAGCTTGGATTATTAGATGGGAATCTCCTATCACAAATTCTTCCTCTACTCCTATAGTTTCCAATTATTTAAGCCCTTGCTAGAGCCCATAAGCTTCAGCCATATTGTTTGTGTCAATTCCGATATTCCAATAGTATTCATATTCATTATTCCCTTCGGGTGATATGATGATTCCTCCTCCTCCAGCCACCCCTGGCTTCCCTTTTGATGCTCCATCGAAGAACAATCATATTTCCATCGGAGAGTGGTCCTTTCTTATTTCCTAGACTTCAAGTGGACGCCTAGCCTTGGCTTCGTCTATATATGTAATGTTGAATTTATGTAAATAGTTTGATTCTTCAATATTATTCTTAGGCAAATGAGATTCTCAAAGAATTTCTCCCCTAAGAACTTGAGTTTTGATTGAAACTTGCACTGGTCCTTGAGCCTTGTCGTTGAAGATCCGCTGGTTACGTTCTATCCATTATCCAACATATTTTGAGGCCTACTTTTTGAATGAAGGTGCCTTGATATTTTTGACCCCAGCACAAAAAAACCTATTGAATACTTGGAGGTAGATCTAAATCTCCAAACCATGGGCATGCCATTATCTCCCAAATGTTTTGGGTGAAAGAACAGTTTAAAAATAGGTGTTCACTTGTTTCTTTGCTTACCTTACAGAGTGAGAATCAGAATGGGCCCGTGTAGCCTCATCTTTTAAGATTCTCTCTAGTTAGAATGCTTCCATGCATAAGAGTCCAAATAAACCAATCAATTTTTGGTAGAATTGTGTTGTTCCAAATTCTTTTCCATCTTAGAGGGTTGTTGGGGACGATTGGGACTACTGAGTAATGGATATATCCTTGAGCAGATGTGTAGTGTCTAGAACGCTGCCCTCAACCCCACTTGTCTTTAATTCCTCTTTCCATACGGGTCGACCCTGATAACATAGAGAGAAATAATTTCTTGTCCTCTTCAAGATCTTCCGGGAAATCGGGAAGGAGCCAACCCGCCCAATGATAAGGAGGGTTCAATTTCCATCGTGAGATTTCCCACAGACATTGGATTTCATTGATATCAGTCCAATTTTTAAAATTCGTGAGTGCTGGAAAGGAAATGAGAGGTGGCTTCCCCATTATTGAATCATGTCAGATTCTCACATGCTTTATGTTTCCTAAAATCCAGAATAATTCCTCTTTGAATCTGGGTAGAGTTTTCTTACAGAGTGTGAAGATTGGAGAGCCATGCTTCATCTTAGGATCATTTTCCAGACATCGCAACCTTGTTCTAGTGAAATATTTGTGTCGTATCACCTAGACGCTCCATGATGGTTTCTTTCAAATAGATTCCATAGAAATTTTGCCCCTACAGCCAGTTTTTGGAATTTTAGATCTCTTACCTGGAGACGCCCTTCCATCCAAGGCATTTTTTTTCTAGCTTACTAGAGCGAATTTTTTGCCGCCATTGTTTTTCCCACCTTGCTAGAGGAAAGTTTTCATTAGGTGCCAGCATCATGGAACATTGATACAATGGATAATTCTTCAACATGTTGGGCCCTGGAATCGTCCATTTTTCCATCACTTATCGACATATCTTTCATCCATTTTCTTACCATTATTGCCCATTTATAATTCCATTTTCTATTCATTTGTTGTAACTGTGCGTAAAACAACATGCTACTGCCATTGATGTTTTAAGTGGTTAATAATGATTATTTTCCTTTATCTTTGATGAATTAAAGACTATTATGCATAATTTTACTAATGATGGTTTGTGGAGTGATTTGTCACGTACAGGACGCTCATAGCCAGCTGTTACAGCCTTAACCAAAAAATGCATGCCACATAAGAAAACCTTGATTTACATCATGATTTGTGGGCAGATGGAAACGAATCTCAAAAATATGAGACATGGGTTTTGTGCGTAACATCCTCATTTACCTGACTAGGGAGGAAATTGCAAACAAAGCCACGCTTTGTGATATGTAGGTGGTTCTTCGAGAGGGTATTTTCCAGATTTGCTGTTGCGCCCGGTTCCAAAGTTGCCAGTAGTTACGACCGTGTTTCAGCTGTTACAGATCACAAGTTGGGGGTTCAGTTCCTCATTTCCATGAGATAATTTTATGTATAAATATGTAATCAATTTCATTGATAAGGGGGATTCAGAGGAATAGGAGAGAAAACAATGTTATGATGTAGGATTTGATCTAGATCCATTGTAATACTTTCATTATGATAATACATGCTGGCAGTTTCTTAATTCTGGAGTTGTAGACTTTCATTGTGGAGATCCAGCTCTACTCAGTGGAGGAAGGGCCCTCTTCCCTGAGCAGATGCTAGTAGAGTTGATTGTAGGTGTTTTCTTTTGTAAATCTGTTATTGTTAATTCATGCTTTCATTCAGTAGATTTATCATAGTTGTTTTATTATTTAGTTCATGTTTTCATCCATTAGATTTATCATAGTTGTTTTATTATTCAGTTCATGTTTTTATTCATTAGATTTATCATAGTGTTCTTATGTTAATTCATTTTGATAGATCGTTGGACAACACAAGACTTCTTTTAGATTTATACAATTAAATATTGTTTCATAGGAATAGAGTTTGTTTGAAGTGTGTTCAATTTACAGTTTCGATTTATGAATAAGTTCGAGGTTTGATTTACCTTCAAGAAGGTGTGATCTACTTTACAAAGAGTTTCGATTGCATACCAATAGATCAACAGTGTCAGGTAGAAATTGTGCTTGCATAGATCTTGCACGATAACTTTGAAATAAAATACTTCTTCGGGTTGATAATTTATGTTTAGCACTCTGCATGTTAAGTTTTAATTAACGGACATATAGTGCGCCCAACATTTTGGTGCCGTTGCTGGGGAAGTTATTAATTGTGCAAAAGTACATCTGACATTGTTTTGTAGATGCATTGTTAAAGTAGGGCATGTGGGTTGCATGATTGCATTTCAGTTTATTGAATTTATTTTGAGTGTGGATTTTCTGTCTTTACATTCAGTTTTATTTCAATTTCAATCTTTGGAGCATAAATCTTATCATTCCCCTTAGTGGTGTTGTAAGCACCACCCATTCTACTAACAAGTTGACAGGAACATTCAAAGGAGGAGCCTCAAGATAGCACACAAAGAATCTAATGAAGAGATGGCAGGTAAAAAAGATGCAGAAGTTGTTACCTTCGAATTTCCCATCAGAGATTCGAGAGGAGTGGCACCAACGAAAATAATTCCCCCACATGTTCTACCAAATTTTCACGGTTTGGAAAACGAAGACCCTGATGTATTTTTATTTCAATTTGAAGTACTTTGTAGAGGATATGGTTATTGTGCTAATGATCAAAAGTTGAATGTGTTTCCCCTTACTCTAAAAGGAACAGCCCTCCGATGGTTCATGAGCCTTGGTGGGAATTGTATACATACTTGGGAAGACATGAAACATGTGTTCTTGAAAAGGTACCAATATTATTGCAGGGTCAATGAAGACATCTTCGAAATTACATAAGGAGAAGAAGAGAGTCTGGAGGAATACATAGAACGCTTTCAATATAACCTCCAAAGATCCAAACAGAGGAAACTGGGGAAGGATACCTTAAAAACACTTCTACTCAAGGGAATCCAAGCTGAATATTTAGAAGTATTAAATCTGATGGGAACAGGTAATGTATTTCAGTTAGCATATGATGATATTTGTGAATTATGTAGAAGGTATTCAAGAGGAAATTTCAAGACCGGTAAGAATTCTAAGGAACTTTTATCCTTATTTTTGAAATCTGCTGCAAAAACAAGAGTTTTACGAGCTGAAATCAGTAATGTATTTAAAAATACTAAAGTTGATTCATAATTAGGTGTTTTGTAGGAGGAAATAAGAGAAGCAAGGGATTTCCCTTTGGATAGTCTTGAAAGTTGTGGTATATGTGACTTGAATCACTCCACAGATCATTGTCCCTCCTTACCAAGGATGAAAGAAACATATCAAAGAGATCTGTGAGTTGCCAACTCATTGCAACAGTCATGTCAACCATGGTCTACATCTATGGTTCAAAATTATATCCATCCATTTCCTTACTCTCATACTCAATCATTGAATACTCTTCCACCATGGCAGCTGTTGCAGCCTCAATTTAACTCTTACCTACATTATCCACAAGGTTGGAGTGGCCTATCTTATGATTACATGGCCACTCTCCCTCACGTTGCAACACAACTTGGTCCTTCAATATCAACCTCACAAATCAATCATCTACATCAGCCACATCTATTTTCTCATCAAACTCCTTGGTATCCAACACAATTTCTTGTCCAATCCACCCTCCACCCTAACTATAATAAAACAGTCCAGTATGCTTACAGTGCTAAACTGCAAAATGTTCCTACATTTCCCTCTTGTTCTACCTCACCTACACTGCTGCAAAAAGGCTGTGTGTTGTTGCAGCAAATCCATACGAGGCCTGAACATGTTTTAAATCCAAGATTTGCAGATGGAGTTTCTTCTAGTCCTCATAAGCAAGCAGACAAGATCAATAAGACACACGTAATATTTGATGGAGAACAACCATTGGAACTAAAAGCATCATTCACATCATTAGATCCGAAACTCTTATGCATTGAGGAAGATCAGTTTAATAAGGATCTTCATGGTGTAACATCCATGAGCAATTAAGGGCCCAACATTTTGGCGTCGTTTTCGGGGAACAAAGACTATATTGAAGCTTGGTTTCAATCTATCATCGGTCTGCAACATCATTCCATACTTCACCAATTCTTGGCACCATCATTTCAAGGGAAGTTGATCTCACATATCCTAACATTTATAAAGTTATACTTTTCTGTTGGGAGTATGAGCATACTTGAGTCGCTTCTTCGAAAGTGGCTCCATTGGAAATATGCATACACTTGAGCAATTTTTATATTTCCAAGTAGAATAGGGTAGGATAGAATAATATAATAAAACCATGCTTTTGTTTTTTTTAAAGTTTTTATTTTTATTTTTGAATAAGTATGCTCTCTTCTTGCGTCTTGTTGTGATCTGGAAGATCAGAAAGTAGAAAGATAAGGAATGGGTAAGAGATGTTTTCATGAATGCTTTGGAATTGTTGACTATTTGAACAAAATGCTTAAGTCATTTTTGTCATCAATTTCCCAATTTCAATTTGTCTCTATTTCTTACAAATAAAAATAAAAATATCATGAAAACAAAATTACAGTAATTAGGGAAGGTGAATGAAGGATCCACAGGAAAATGAGTCAATGATTATGGAACCCTTCAAGCTTGAAATTTGGCATGAATTTGTTAGCTGCAACACCCAGCTGTGACAATGAGATGCAACACCCAGTTGTGACTGATTACTCTTAGTTGTGATTACTCTCAACTGCCACAGTGAGCTGCGACACTAGCTGTGACAGTGAGTTGCAACACCCAGCTGTGGCTGTGCTATAGGTAAAAATTTATGAGTTTGAGATATGTGTGTGTTGCACATCATGATATGTATTTAGTTTTTATTTTCCATAAAAATACACATGCTTTATTTCAACATTATGTCATTTTTTTAAGAGTTGCAACTGCGGCTGCAACAGATCGTGTAAGTCAATATAGGTGATTAATGCTTGAATTTTTGGTATGGATGTGTGTTATATTTAAATTTACATTATTAAAAACATTCACACCTATTTCGATCACTTTTTGGGGTCAAATTTCATTTATTAAATTTTTGGTGACATTTTGGCTTGAAAATTTTACTAGAACACAGTCGGGACAGTTCATTTTTGGGATACCAAATGAACTTATTTTTAAAACATGCTTACATCCCAAGTATCCCTTTGAATCTATTTTTCAAAACAATTTGAATTTTTACGACTGGGTGTCAAACAAAAATTTTATGGCCAAAATACTAACAAGGTGTCAAGCTGGCAGCTTAGGAACAGAGCTGGGACAATCAATTTTTGGATGCCTTATTGGACATATCTTACAAATATGTTTCATTTGTATGTTTTCCTATGAATCTATTTTACAACGCAATTTGAATCACTCCATTCTGATATCGTATGCAAATTTTATGACCAAAATACCGACTGCCTATCACAAATCTGCATTCCTAAAACTCTATTTTCTAGACTGTTCACCCATCAATTCTTGTTGGATTCAAAACTTGTTTCTAATGGAGATACCTAAATTAATCTACTTTCATGTCCAATTGGAATCACGTCAATCCGTTATCAAACAAAAAAGTTAAGCCTAAAACCGTGACTGTTGGTCTAGTCCGGAATTCGAAAAAACACCCTGTCATGCAGGTTGTTACTGAGTGATTTGGAACATCATTACATAGAATTTTAAAAACCTATTTCTAATGGAAATATACCTATGAATTTTATTTCATTTGGATTTTGAATCACTCAAATTGGACAAGGAACGAAGAAGCTATGATCAGAATATCGTTGGTGAGTCTAGATGGACATTGCTCTCCCGCAGGTATAAAATGGATTTTGCTTTGTTCATTTTTCTTTGGATTTGTTTTATAAGTAATTGCTTGTTGTTTTTTTCATAATTTTTGGGTGAAGAGAGTGGATATATTGATGTGCAAACCATACCAATGTTCAATAAGTCAAGTCCCATTGCTACATGCCAAGAATCATTTTTAGACACCTGTCATACCAATTGTTGCCGAAAAAACCCCCTTCAAGAATCCAATTTCCCTATGGTAGATTCATTCACCCTCCTCATTTCAAAACCCTAAAAATCCATTCATGTCGAAGTCCCATTTTCCACTGCTTATGTAGTCACCATAACCGTTTTATTTCCCACCACTACTACATCATGACTTCACATATACTTTCCACTTATGAGTTTCATGTTGGTTCTATTTTTCATTATGATTCTTCACAATCATTTATTTTATACTCATATTGGATGATGTGGAATTCATTAAGGTCCACCTTCCAATGGTCTTGTCCCATCAACTCCGACACATCATCTGGGATCGAGATTAGAGTTTTATAGTGCCCTGGTATCTGCATGAATCAATGACAGATTTCCTTGTTGTTCATCATGGGGATTCATTAATGCCTCTTGATTGACAAATCTTGCAGGTGACTTGACTCCAGCACATCCATTCGTACCTATCAAGATGCACTAAGGTACTTTAGAGCTCACTGTCATCAAAGGTGAGTTTCTTCACAATGCTTAATGGCATACATTAATGGCCAGTAATCCAATGATTTCTTTCCATGCTCGACTTCAGCACATTCATTCGCATGGTAAGAATTGTACCTTGGTTTGTAGCAGTTGAAGATTATGTGATCTAATGGTTTCAACAATGACTTACAGCATCATTTGTTCAGTAGTTTTGCAACTCCTTTCCATTTTTCATTTCAGCAGTTGGTTTTCAGAATAAGAGAATGGGATTTCTGCTTCTATGGTAGAATTTCTCCTCATCAATTGTCTCAGCAGTTAGTCTTACATGCAACCAACACAACATCATGGATCAAATTCAGTCTCATCCAGTTTCAGCTCTCATATATATATGTCTTAGCATCAGATCGGCCTACATAGCTCCAGCATACACCAGTCCATTCATGTCAACCAAGGCTTCCATGGAGGTAACACTTGAGGTAAAATAACATGAGTTTTTGATTTATTAAAGATTTAGGGAAATGTCATGAAAAACCACTAAGCATTAGCCATTTCCATTTTCCATATAGCATTTTATGTCCATCCATTCCCATCATTTCCCACTCAATTCTAACACTTCATCATTCATGCACATCCACTTCAAATTCCTACCCAACATCTCACCAACCCAACTGACCAAGCATGAAAATAATCAAAGGATACCTTATTGTTGTCACACAAGGACCAACAGTAAGAAAAGAAGTCTTGTTGTGGCCATACAAGAACCAGCAGTAAGAAAAGACGTCTTGTTGCTGCCACACAAGAACCTACAATAGAAGAAGCCTACGCTACCATACAACAGAGAATGCATTTCAAAGGTATGTGTTTCTTGGTTCACCTAATATATAAATCAGTTCAAAAGCATGGATGTTGTGGCTGAAGGAGAATATAGGGGGCTTAGTTGCAAGTTACATGAATGGCTCTTCTATCAAAAACCACATATCATCATTTCCAGTATGTACAAGATAGAAGGAAAGTTTGATAGCAACAATAATATCAAGTCTTATTACTGTAAATATGAGGAACGGAAATCACAACATGGTATGCTTGGTTACTTCTACCTCTACTAGAAGCATACTTTTTCAGCAATCATTTTTTTTATGGGACTGTATATGAGATTTTGAAGGTAGATTATAACAAACATTCCTGTAGCAGTGCATACCAGCGTTATCTTGTACATTCAAGGCAGGGGAATGATAACATTTATGACCGGTTCTAATCTTTTATGGGCATTCCTTTCAGACATCCACTGTATACTCAGGCTTTAGCATGCTATTGCAGTCTTAGAGGGAAGTCTATGGCAGCATTTGAATAATGTTTGGTATTCCTTTAGTCTATTTTCACTAAGTCTGAACCAGTGAGGATTAACAACAATAGAAAGGTATAATTTTATTGGTATAAGCAGGAAATTTCAGATGATGATCTACAACACTTTTGGATTGCAAGGAGTGTGAAATAAATAAAAAAAGGAGCTTCAACATTTATTAAGCATTCCATGGGCATATTTCAAAATCAGTAATTACAACAGTACTCTAACACATCTTTAACAGTATTGTGTTGTAGGTAGAAGATGACATTCTTTTCTCCACATGAAGATTGGACGGCTACAAAACTCATTGGAATTTCCATATTTTGTCTTGGGGCAACCACATCTTTGCTACTTCATCTTAATTACATGGTAAAATTGGCATTTTGATACCATGAGCTGATTTGAATTAGGTTTGGTGCTATCACAAAGTTATATGCATGAGTTTTGTTGAGTGATTGAGAGCCATATAAATTTGATATCTGCATTTATATAGCAACATCCTAAACAAATCTATGCTATATTCTTCTCCATGGAGCAATGGGCCAGCTGTTACAAGTGGAATGTTTGTGAAAATTTGAGAATCATTGAATGTTGCATATGTTAATTTTGGGGGAGATGGCTACTTTCCAACTAAGATAACAACTCCTACTTTCCATGAGGACATGAAAAATTATTCAGTTTGGGGGAGGAGCTACTATGCTTGCTGGTTTTCCATTCACATTCATATTTCTCATGCATATTGTTCCTCACATAAAATGTTGAATTTGATATGAGCATATCTCACAAACCACGAATTGGATCCTCATGAAATTTGGATAGGGAATGCATAACATTATGAATAACAATCATGGCAAGTTTCAACTCAATCCAGTGCACGGTTTTCGAGAAAATGACCATCATCACCTACAACCAATTCACATTTTTATTGAAATCCGTGATGTGGGTTTGTCTAATTTTTGGAGTGGAGATGAATTATAATAATGGTAGTTACTTGGTTCCAAAATTTCAGCCCAACCCAGTTTGTATTTTTTGAAATATTGGTTCAGGAAGTTCAGCTGCAACACATTTTTATTCATGTTCATCTACAAAAGTGCAGAAATTGAAATGGGCATATATTTCAATTGGTAAGTTGGATTCTCATGATTTTTGGCAAAGAAATGAATAATACCAAGATGAACAAATGTGGCAAGTTTCAGCCCAATCTAGTGCATGATTTTTGAGAAAATGACCATAATCACTTACAGCCAATTTGCATTTTTCTCAAAATCTGTGATGTGGGTTTATCTAATTTTTGATGTGGAGATGCATTAGAATGGTAGTTACTTGATTGCAAAATTTTAGCCCAACCCAATTATTCGTTTGGGAGAAAATGACTTCAAAAGTTTTCCGTTCAAAAGGCCGCAACACCGTAAAATATTGCCATTTTCCAGTTCCGTTCAGCTGCGACTCCGTTTTTCGTTCCATTCAGCTGTTCAGTTGCGACTCTATTTTCCGTTCTGTTTAGCTGCGACTCTGTTTCCCATTACATTCAGCTGTAACTCCATTTTCTGTTCCGTTCAACTGCGACTCTGTTTCCCGTTTCGTTCAGCTGCAACTCCGTTTCCCGTTCCATTCAGCTGCGACTCCATTTCTCGTTCCATTCAGCTGCAACTCTGTTCCCCGTTTCGTTCAGCTGTGACTCCGTTCCTCGTTCCGTTCAGCTGCGACTTTGTTTCCCGTTCCGTTCATCTGCGACTCTGTCTCCATTCCGTTCAGCTGCGACTCCACCAAATTCGCCGCTAAATTTAGTGCTATTTGGGCTGCAACTTCACCAAAATATTCGCTAAAACCTTTGCCAAATTCTCTGCTAAAATAAGCCGTGACTTCACCAAATTTCTACTAAAGAGCTGCGACTCCGCCAAATTTTCTGCTAAATCCTCCGCTAAGTGACTCTGCCAATTTCTGTTAAACTCTCCATTTCTTCTAGCTGCAACTGTGTGAATGGTAAAATGAAGGAACAAGTGAATGAGTTTTTCTAGTTGGATGCTACACAGGTATTGGGTTGCATGAGGACATGCAACAAGTTCAGTTTGGGGGAGATGTTGGGCCCTAGAATTGTCCATTTTTCCATCACTTATCGACATATCTTTCATCCATTTTCTTACCACTATTGCTCATTTATAATTCCATTTTCTATTCATTTGTTGTAACTGTGCGTAAAACAACATGCTACTGCCATTGATGTTTTAAGTGGTTAATAATGATTATTTTTCTTTATCTTTGATGAATTAAAGACTATTATGCATAATTTTACTAATGATGGTTTGTGGAGTGATTTGTCATGTACAGGATGCTCATAGCCAGCTGTTACAGCCTTAACCAAAAAATGCATGCTACATAAGAACACCTTGATTTGCATCGTGATTTGCAGACATATGGAAATGAATCTAAAAAATATGAGACATGGGTTTTGTGTGTAACATCCTCATTTACCTGACACATAAGGAAATTTCCAAACAAAGCCACGGTTTGCGATATGCAGGTGGTTCTTTGAGAGGGTATTTTCCAGATTTGTTGTTGCGGCCGGTTCCAAAGTTGCCAGCAGTTACGACCGTGTTTCAGCTGTTACAGATCACAAGTTGGGGGTTCAGTTCCTCATTTCCATGAGATAATTTTATGTATAAATATGTAATCAATCTCATTGAGAAGGGGGATTCAGAGGAATAGGAGAGAAAACAATGTTATGATGTAGGATTTGATCTAGATCGATTGTAATACTTTTATTCTGATAATACATGCTGACAGTTTCTTAATTCTGGAGTTGTAGACTTTCATTGTGGAGATCCAGCTCTACTCAGTGGAGGAAGGGCCCTCTTCCCTGAGCAGATGCTGGTAGTGTTGATTGTAGGTGTTTTATTTTGTAGATCTGTTATTTGTTAATTCATGCTTTCATTCAGTAGATTTATCATAGTTGTTTTATTATTCAGTTCATGTTTTCATTCATTAGATTTATCATAGTTTTTTTATTATTCAGTTCATGTTTTTATTCATTAGATTTATCATAGTGTTCTTATGTTAATTCATGTTGATAGATCGTTGGATAGCACAAGACTTCTTTTAGATTTATACAATTAAATATTGTTTCATAGGAATAGAGTTTGTTTGAAGTGTGTTTGATTTACAGTTTCGATTTACGAATAAGTTCGAGGTTTGATTTACCTTCAAGAAGGTGTGATATACTTTACAAAGAGTTTCTATTGCATACCAATAGATCAACAGTGTCAGGTAGAAATTGTGCTTGCATAGATCTTGCACGATAACTTTGAAATAAAAGACTTCCTCGGGTTGATAATTTATGTTTAGCACTCTGCATGTTAAGTTTTAATTAACTGACATATAGTGGGCCCAACACAACACCGACTTTATCATTATTGTTTTCCTTGCCAAGTTTAACCAGATTTCCCCCCATGCCAAGATTTTTTTCTTAATTTTCTCTATCAGAGGATTCCAATCAGTTGTTTTTGGCTTGCTTTTGAATACCAAAACTCCTAGATATTTGAATAAGTCCCTGTTAGTAACTCCCTTGATTCCAAGAATATGCAAAATTTCTATCATCTCTCTCGGATTTATGTTCTAGTTGTAAATTAGGCTCTTTCTTAGGTTTAATTTTCTACCAGAAGCTTGGCAGTAGCTGCCTAGCTCTTTCTTGAATCTTCTTGCAATGTGATGGCTTGCACCTCCTAATAGGATCGTGTCATCTACAAATTGGGCATGGTTAATTTCTTTAGTTCCACGAGCCATTATGATACCAATTAGCTCTTGATCCTTTCTATCTTTCTCGAGTTGTAGACTGACAATGAGGCTTGTATTACATAGAGAAAAGGGGACACTGGGTGGCCTTTCCTTAGTCCTCGAGTGGCTTCGAACATTGTTGATGCTCTTCTGTTGACGATAGGTGCTATCCATGGTTTACATATGCATGCTTTAACCCAGCGAATGAAGCTGGGATCAAAACCATACCTTAGCATCACATGTAGCAGAAAGAGATGACATACTCTCTTAAAAGCATTTTCTAGGTCTAATTTCACCACCATACCTCTTTCCCAATTATTTAGACTGGAATGGATTGCTTCTTGTACTAGTATGATATTGTCCCAGATTTTCCTACCTTTGATGAATCCTCCTTCATTCTCTGGGATGATTCGGGGGAAGATGTCCTTTAGTCTCTTAGCCAAAATTTTGGTGATTATTTTATAACCAATGTTACATAAAGAGATGGGTCAGAATTTGTCAAAAGAGGTTGCATCTTTCTCTTTAGGTATTAGAGCTAGGAAGGTTGAGTTTGTGCTTCCACCAATTTTCTCACATTGTTGAAATTTTATCACCATCTTGAGCAAATCCTTATGAATAATATCTCAACATATCTTGATGAATCTAGCATTAAAATCATCCGAGCCACGTGCCTTATCATCTTCCATGTCATCTACAACCTCCTTTAGCTCTTCTAGCGTGAACCTTTTTACAAGCTTCATGTTATCATTTCTCTTGACCAACTTTGGTACTAAATCCAGCAACGCTAAGTTTGGCGGATTAGTTACAGGATCTATAGAGTAGATGGCACTAAAGTATCTAGTGGCTTCCACTTTTATTTTGTCAAAATAAGTGACAAATTGATCTTGAATATGGATCTCTTGTACTGTCTTATAATGCTTCCTTACCTCTGCTTGTTTATGAAAGAAAGCAGTGTTTCGATCCCCGGATTTAAGCCAGAGGCTTCTTCATTTTTTCCTCCATAACTCTTCTTCTTACCTATAGGTGGCTTGTAGATCGTGATGAAGAGATATTTCCTTTTATATTTCTTCTTTTGTGATTGGTATTGCATCCATTGTGAGTTGATGGTCCTCTAATGAAAGGATATCTTTGACTTTAATCTGTGTTGGTGACGGAATAGACTTGGCTGACAAGTTGAGGGATTTTTTTATGTATTCTAAGCTTTTCTTCCCACGTGTAAAAGGTTGAACCTGAGATAGGGACAGACCAGGTTTTGACTATTAATCCCATGAAATCTTTATGAGAATCCCAAAGAGGACTAAATCAGAATGGTATTGGGCCAATAATCTTTACATTTTTATCTCTAGAATGATTGGCTTATGGTCTTATCCCCCAAATGGAATTATTTTGGAGGTGGTATTAACTCCAAGAAGAAGAAAGGAGTCTTGAATTATAAATCTGTCAAGTCTAGCAGATATATGTTCAGGACCCATTATGTTGTTAGTCCATGCAAACTTCCCTTTATAAGGGATGACATCAGAGAGCTCCCATAGATCCTCCTTTTTTCTCAGTTTGGTTTATAATGACATTTAGATCACTGGATAGAATGATGTTTTCCACTGTAGTGTTTCTCCTTACTTCCCTCAAGTAGTTTGAACAATATTTTTTTCCAACAAATATGTTAAGTACATAAATATTGAATAGGATTACCTAGATATTAGATTCTTTATGCAGCAACTTGGTAAAGATCCAATGGATGTATTACTTGGATTCAATCAGATCAAACTTCAGATCATCCCATAATGTTCCAATTCCTCCATAGGCTCCCCTAGAGTTGACTGTAAGTCGTCCACCTTTTTTGCAGAATTTTTTACTTAGTTGGAGAAATGTTTCTTTCTCCATCTTTGTCTCCTAGATCACTAGCAGATATGGATGGGAAATTTGGATTAGATATCTCATAGCAGTTTCCTTAGCTTTGCTTCCTAGGCCTCTATAGTTCTAGGAGAGTACCTTAATTAATTACTCTTGGTAGCACATAGAATCCATTTCTGGGATTGTCCTTGTTGTCGGGTATTTATGGGATTTCGGAGGAGTTTTTCTAAGGTTTGTTTGGATCCTTGAAACTTGTCTTTGTATGTGTCTTCCTCCCTTATTTCTTTGGTCGATTTCCTTCCTCTTGTTTTTTTATTATTTGTTAAAGTCATTTTGATTTCACCTTCCTCTTCTTCCTCCTCATCAGAGTAAGTGTCCTCTTCTGTGACCTCCCGATTTCCTCGTTCCTTTACCTCTACTACTCCTAGATATGGATGAACTGAATGATTGACTTTGTTCCTAGGTTGACTCAATGAACTGGTTCCTTTTCCTGATTCTATGTTTTCATTGATATTGGTTTCCTCTATAATAAGCAGTGTATCAAAACTATTCTTGCCGTCCTTCTGTGTTGCAGGATTTGTCTCCATTGGAGTTTTCTTTGACACATTTTTTTTCTCTCCTTTCTTGGAGGTTGCCCTCCCTTTTGATTTTTTTTGGTCTTCTTTACTGGATGCCATCCCTCTTCCTTTTCTCGTCGATCTTCTTGTTTATGGGAACCATTGCGAAGGAAATGCCCATATTCATGGCATCCTCTGCACTTGAAAGGAAGTTGTTCATAATCCAACTTTTGATAATGGTGCCAGGTTCCTACTGTTAGTTTGATTGCCTCTAGTAATCCAACTTCGAGATCCACTTCTATGTAGATCCTTGCACAGACATATTGATCTTTAGGACTTGCCATGTTGATACATCTTCCCAAAACGTTCCCAATTGATTTGAGTGATTCTGGGTTATAGTAGTGCATTGGCAGGCTTGGGAGCCTGACCCAAACTAGGACGGCTTTAGGAATGTCTACTCCTGGATCAAAATTCAACATCCATATGTTCAAATAGAGGCTTTGCAGACCCATGAAGTATGGGTCATTTCGAAAGATTATATACTTGTCTATTTTTTTATTCAAAATCAAACAGGAAGTAACCTCGTCGCATTGAGTATGAGGCTACAATTTGAGAAATCGGGGGCCTCTAGTTCCTCTACACTCATCTCTCGGTGGTTTTCAGAGACGACCATAGACCGATAAACTTCCATATCAATGCCCGGTCTGCTAAAGAGAGTGCAACACGGATGGTATCCTCCAGAGGCAAGGCTATGATAGGAACATCTTCAATCCTCTTAACGAACTTCGACAGAGCTCCATTAGTTGTCGTATTTCTCTGTGAAGCAACTAGTCTTGCAAATTCATCTTTTTCAGTAGGGATTGCTAAAGAGGTCCCTGGTCCTCCCTCTCCAGTTGTCATTGAATCCTACATTGGATCAGAGTGTCACGTTCATTGTGAGGAAATCCAAGATGTCCAACCTCTGACATGCAGTTCAAGGGAGGCAATATGGTGCAGACTGCACACCTCAATTGTAACGAGGGTAGTCGAAGGTTCTGGCTGTCGGTTTCGGCTCGATTGTAGAGGCGTGAAGCAAATCGCGATTCGATATCAGCTAAGTGATGGGACAATAATAATTGATTATTAGCACAAATAGTTATAATATTAATATTAATGCTACTACTAATAATAGTAATAATAATAATAATTACAATTGTTCAAACATTAACTATGATGGTTATAATTATAATATTAATCACCTCTAAACAAACACCAAGTAGAAAGTTCAAACAAAATGATAAGCATGCTAAATGAAGCAATGTTATTGGTATAAACCAAACAGTAACTATATTAATTACAATAACTCTCTTATGGCAATTCTATCTTGACAACAATAATTAATTACCAATGCACCACCCCTGTGTTGTTAATCCATAAACTAATTCACTTGTTTATACATATCCATATGACTTAAACAATCATTATCCAACCTTAACTAATGCATGACTGATTTTTATCTAGAACAACATCACAATCATTTTAGCATGTTAAGTATTTCATATCAATACTAGCGTACATGTGAAAGGCCTGAGTGTGTGGCCAGCGTAAGCATAGCCCACACATGTTCTATAAGAAAACATCATTTCTCATATGCATATTTACTTACTAACACGGTCATAATCATTCCTACATAGAAAACAATCATACATACAACATAATCATTCAACATCATCAACTATTTAACATTTAACCAATCAAGTCATAACATTATTATATTTTAGATTGATAATAGTTAATTAATCAATTTTTATAAGGAAGGAATACCTACTACCACTAACTTGGTGTCATAGACCCCCAAACTCCAAACAATACCAACTAACATATCCTCCCATCCTATCCTACTTCGGCATCCTCCCTATCCTTCCTCTGTTAGTAAATATGTGGCGTTAACTTCACTGACCTGGCCACATATAGAACTTGAGAGCGGTAGCATCGGCTAAATAGTGGAACTAGCCTCCCCTAGTAGGAATCCAACCATCTTCATCACACATATGGGGAAGTGTGACAACACAACCCTTCCACGCCCTCGGGTATCATAAAACATAGGGTGGGAAACACCTCCATCCCTCTCAACATTTGGGTATATACCCTGTTAAAATCATATTGTGTTGCTATAGATATTATCATAATGTGTCATCGTATCATTAGTTTGGATAATAAGGCTCCCAACATAAGTTAGTACTAATCCACACATCATATTCAATACCTAACTATCACTTAGCTCTTGTGTCCTCTGGGTTAGTATTTCCAAAACATACAATTTGTGGCAAATATTTCAATTTAATCATGAGTTGATCATCATCATCATCTGTATATATTACAATCCATCACATGTGTGCATGGCACTTAATAATTTCGTCAACCATATCATAAAGAAAACATTATCTAAGTACCACATTATATCTTTCACAACTTATCCACGAAAAGTGAATTAAACATAAAATTGTAATCTTAAAATAAAGGAAACGATAATCATAAACATAGTAATAGCGTATAATGAGGCCCATCATGTCACAAAATATAGTTTTCTCAATCGAGCTTAGTCCAACAAATAATAAGTAGATAAGTGCAATATGTCTAACTCATAAAGATATCTAATCAGAATATGGGGCATTACAAATACATTCAGTTATCTCTAAAAATATGCACTATCGGCCCAAAATACAACCATACTTTATTACTAAAAGCAAGCTTTTAGTCTAACGAACTTTTCCCACAAAATTAGTTGAACTCTGCTTTTTGAATACTTTATTCCTCTTATGTTGTGGTTCCTTCTAACGTGGCTACTTCCATCTCACCATCTTCCATCACAACATCTTCTGTCGCAGCTTCTTCCATCGTGCAACTAGAATATTCATCTTTCCAAGCGGAATTCTGGTAGAATTCAGTCTGACTTTTCCTAGGGCCAACAAGGCATCATGATTTAGTACCTATGGCAGGAAAAAGACAAGCTTGAAGAGCAGCATAGACAGGTCCATGAGGCTGAATTGTAGCCATTGTGACCATCGTATCTACAACTGAGGTGAGTAGAGAAGGAAATGGTGGAATATTGTTTGAGACGAGGAGGATAAGGTTCGTGCATGAGTAGGAATAGATTAGCAGATTGACGTGGCAGGTCAAGTGGGGGTAGATGATGAGATGAAGGAGTTGATGGAGGGTGAGGTGGATGATAAGTTAAAGATGTCAGAGGAGTAGGTGGAGGATGAGGAGGGTGATGAGTTGTTAGATCTGATGAAGGAGTAGGTGGATGAGATGTCAAGGATACATTTTCTTGACAATAAAAAAGAGTTAATGGAGGAAGAGGAGGAGGATCTCTACCCTCATTAGATGAGGAATGGTCATCCCTCCTAGAATCTAAAAGGATGGATGCACTAACAATATGTTGCATTAAATTCCTCATATTACAAGGAACCATACTCCATATCTCTACGAGGTCATGGTGTTGCATAATGTCATGCGCCCGTACAAGTTGAAAACCCTGTTGTGCCAATAATGTTGATAACTTGTCCACCATGTCTTGTCGATATCTATCATTAGGCTTGCATCGAAATATAGGTCTATCCAACTATGGCACCTTGGGCTCTTATATCTCCTCATCATCCTGAACTAGAGGAGGCAACTCCTCCCCATCGAATATGCCAACGTCTGCAAAATATAGAGTATGCAACAATAATTAAACAAATTGATTATATAATTTAATATAAAATTTAGAATATATTTCATTATGTAACTAGATTAATTTAAAAATAATTATAATATCACCTCTCTCATTCATTGGCTCATCCTCGGTGAAGAACATGTTTTGGCACATTTTTTAGTCCAAGTCTATGTATCAATATGGCACAATGTCTAATGCATGGTCCTCCTCATTGGCTAGCATCTTGAGCACCTCTAGTGTGATCCTAGATGGGAACTCAAGTTAACCCCTCTTGGGTATCATCTGCCCCCACATGTGCGTACACACCTCGATCATCAACCTACAAGGGAAACTCCCAAATGATGGCCTGGTGTTTGGAAACCTCTAAAAAAATAGACAAAAAATCTATGAACCGAGAGGGAAGTTGACCCTACCATTAATATGTGCACGACATCGATCGAAATGAAAAAAAAAATTTCGCAAAAAAATGGTAGGCCACCTAATGCATCTAGGTCTCTACAATAAAGAATCAACATAATACAATAGAGGGAAACTAATGTGTTTCCCATTAGTGGTGGAATGCACCACCTCCATAAGAAAAAGAGAGAGGCACCTATCCTCCACTCCACTGAAAGTAGAAATCCAAAGTTGTCCACCCCACACCTAAAAATCAACACAAACGATCACATGGTCATCGATATATCTCTGAGAGTAAGATAGATAACTCTCTACTGCAACACAATATAGGTAATCAAGGAACATGGAAAAATCCTCCCCTCTCATGGATATCCTAGTGATGAAATAAATTCCCTCCTCAGTGGGTTGGAACCATTGATTAGGACCAAAACAAAAATGCTTACTTGTGATGATCCCAATGTCAGATCAACTGCACAAACAATGACGAGTTCCCATTGAGGGATGTGGCCTTCAGATAGAACTCTAGGACATCGACAACCATGAACAGGTCTCAATTTTTAACAATAATGGGGCCAGGGTACAAATCCATTTCCCTCTCTCTAGCCTCTCGATCATGCATAAAGTTGTATTTGTCAACCTATGCATGTTGCTATTGATCAACCGCTTACCACTAACATATGTGTTTCATGTACAACATCAATTAGTGTCATAAATAAACATATAAATACATTAAATATTTCATTCAATGAGCATGTTATTTAATAACATCAGAAAATCATTTTCATTGGTGGTGCACCATAATTATGGTCCCACACTATTAACGGTGCTCTTGGACCATAATCATGTCGTTAATGGTGCTCTTGGACCACTCCCACGCTGCTAACAGTGCACAGTGATTAACAGAGCACATTGTTGCATGTTTTATAATTTTGTAAATGGTGGTTGATGATGTGCCCAGTAAACATCAACAAACCAAAAATGGTGCGCAAAGGTTCGTAAATAACATGGTCAGAGTCCTTTGTGTATTCAATTTTTTTACACTTTAAAGGTGCATCAATTGTGTGTCATCGCACTGATAAATAGGTGCAGAGAGTGTAACGTAGTGTGTCGTTAAGTTTGTTTTTAAAGTTTTCCACCCATTTACCAGTGCATTGTGGATATGTCATCACACCATAAACACTGTGTAAGGGTTCTTATAGGTCACTGTAGCCACCCTTGGTGAGTTCAAATTTCTTTATGTGATAACCATGTTCCATTTACACATCAGCAAACTGTGACATCGATGCAAAAAGGTTAATGCACTGCACCACTTAACACAATTATTTCTTTAAATCACATTTGGTTATGTGGTGTGGTTAGGACACGTCAATGCGCCATCTCGACGGTGCGCTCGGATTTATTATGTGCACAACGAAATCCCTTTGTGAGTTTTTTTAATATATATTTTTTATCATTTAACGTACAACAGATACACATTAGCGCACAGAACAATTGGTTTGCTGAGTTTAAAAAAGAACATTGTAACTAAACATATTTTTTTTAATAAATTTTTCACCCTAGAAACCGGTGCATTGTGGACATGGCATCACACTATAAACAATGTGTAATTGATATTAAAGCACACAATACCCTCCCTTGGTGAGTACACAAATTTGTATGTGATAACAATGCACCTGTTACACGTCAGTGCATAGTGATATAAGTGTGGCCAGGTTAACAAATTGCACCGCTCACATTATGAATTTTTTAAAACTATGTTTAGTTTTGTGGTGTGCTTGGCACACGTCACTGCACTGTAACGACGGTGTGCCAGAGTTTAGTATACGCATTGGTTTATGTTGACGGTTTTTTTAAACCTATTTTATCGATGCTTACTGAAATTATAGAGCACCTTTTTTTTAAAATTTAGTTTGCTTTTCCGGTGCGCTTGGAACATGACAACGCACCATTTGGATTGTGTGCATGGGTTTAGTATACACACTAGTTTGAGCTGATAGTTTTTTAAAACCTAATTTATCGATGTGTTATGAAATTATAGCGCACCATTTTTGTGGTGCGCGTCTATCCGAAACACATTGCTCATGGTTCACACTATAAATTTATAGGGTGCACCGACTTGTGGTGTGAACCGAATGGATCAAACGCACTACGCAGGTTTTTATTTTACTTTTTTTTCATTTAGGAGAAAATGGTTAATTTCCAATCTTAATTTGATGAAAATTAAATTATGAAGTAACAAAGAATTTACCTGTAGACTTGCATGTCAAGGAGGCATGTTTGTAATGTATGTCGAATTTGAAATCTTGCCGACCGTTTGGCAAAATTCATAATCTAGCCACTAACCAATGAAATTGAGCAATTTTTCCACGTGGAGCATGGATGTTAAGGAATCTAAGTAGGGGATGTACAACACTGGTGTTGTAGGGATCAAAAGCACTGCAGATGTGGTAAAAATGACTTTTTCATGCAATATTTTTTTATTAAATCTTGTTACGGTGCACCCAAAACTATAACACACCAGTGTGGTCGAGTATATACAACATTCTGTTAATAAAAAAAAAAAATTTAAAAATATAGTCTACTTTAAATTCAAAATTTATTATCCCTAATGTAGTGCGGCTTAAGCTATACCACCTGAGTGAGGTTGGTTAAAACAACTACAACAGTAATGGAAATAAAAAATAAAAAAAAGTAATATGGTGCTCTTGTCTATCCATTTACCGTACTTGAGTGCTTTTGGAAATGTTGTGCCTCGATGCACTTTGTTAATATAAATGTACTATTTGTAAATTTTTAATTTTTTTCTTGCGTGATGGTGTTTCTGGCAGTGGTGCCACATGATTTATTTACAACACCTGTGTTTTGTTGTCTTGTGCACACTAGTGCATTTATTATGTATAAACACACTAAAAAAACATTCCCTAAAACCTCAACCTGCTCGCCTCTGCTAGTCGCCTCCACTATAAACATATATTTGGGATCCTTTAATTGTAGCATTTTCTATAACATCTACAAAAGGGCCTTTCCTTGTAGTGGAAAGTCACCATCGATCAACTATTGTTTTGCATAAATGAGTCCACTCATAGTAATGAGGCAAATGTTCCCCTGGTAGGTTATTCTAGAAGAGATTGTGAATATGTTGGAGGGGGGATGTATCCTATACTAACAATAACTTTTAATCCCCCCCACGTAACTTCAGTTCTAATTCAGCCCCTATACTCTTGATTTCAACAATCATCAGTAGGTCCGCAATAAAAACCTCTCATTTTAGGGATTCCTACTTTAAGGACCCATGGATAGTGCCAAAACCTTTTATAAGCACTGGGTGCAATAGGGCCTCGATGGATTTGTCTACAGGCGAGATATCTTATCAAGCTATCATATATAAGAATGCAGACCAATATTATCACTTTTCCCATGTAGAGTTGAATGACCAATATTCTATGCTTAGTTGGGCTATCAATTCCTTACTGTGTCACGACCCATTAGATACAATCATGCCTTGAAATGAAGCAACCATTGAGGTTGTGTCATTGGGAGAGAGACCTTGAAGATACATGCAACAATTTGCATTGTTTCTTCCCAACAATAGTGTTCTAAGGATTGATGAAAATAGAACAATCAAACCAAGGTCCATGGATTGGTACGGGAGATGGCTCCTCTTGCCACATATAAAGCGTATGGAGTGGGTAATATGGAAAACATTTAAAAAATGATCCTCATCAATATATCCAAGACCCATGGAGTGGCAGAGAATGTTTTTATTGGCGCAAAATGCTCACTAGAAGAGATTGAGATATATATTGTGTTCTTTAAAGAGTATAGAGATCTTTTCACCTGGTCCTATGAAGAGATGTCAGTAATTAACCTAACCATCGTTGAATATGCGATTAAAAAATATCTAAATGTTAAACATGATCGACAAAAGTTGCAATTGATAAACCCTAAGAAGGTTTTCATCGTTAAGGTGGAACTGGAGAAAATTCTCCATGCTAATTTCATATATCCTATATGTTTAATTGAGTGGGTGTATAATCTTATGCTCGTAGACAAAAAAAAGAATATTAGAATATGCATTGACTTTTGAGACCTGAACTTAACTCATTCATTTATTAGATTATCAATGTGTGCTGGCAATGAGATATTCTCATTTATGGATGGCTTTTCAAGATACAACCAAATACAGATCCAACCAGAAGATCAACATAAGATTACTTTTATATTCCCTTGGAAGACCTTTTCCTCTAGGAAAATGTAATTTGGCCTGAAGAATGTCAGGGTTATGTTTCAACATGCCAAGTCATATGATTTTCATGACAATAATAAAAATTGTTGAGGCCTCTCTAGATGACCTAACGAGTAATTCTGGGAAGAGGGTGGATCAACCAAAGCACCTTATGGTTATATTTGATAAATTCCATTACTATATGATTTAGTTCCATCCACATAAGCGAACCCATCAGTCTTCATGAGTTTGATTTAGGCTTCACATGAGATAAATCTAAGAAATCCTTGTCATTTGTCGAGTTAATGTCAAAGCTACCCCTAGATGGTGCAAGTGCACTGGAAATTGAATGATTATCTAATGAACATACCTTCCTTATCATCTTGGAATACCCTTGGTATGGCAACATCTTGGTTTACCTGCAAACCCAAAGGGTCCCATATCGGTCTTCTTATGAAGAAAGACATAAAATACATCACCAACCAAGACATTATGTCATCATTGACGATACCCTATATCACCAAGGAACCAACACCACTATAAGGAAATGTCTTATTTATTAATAAGTTGAGAAAGTGCTTAATTATTTCCATGGTGCAGGCTGTGGTGGTTATCTATCAAGGCTTGCTACCACCCATAAAATATTGTGTCTGACTTATTTCCCCCCTTATATTCAGAGAATGTGTTGAACCAATAAAGAATTGTCATCCTTGTCAAACATTTACCAGGAAAATGTGTGCACATCTTGCTCTGCTCTATCAATTCTTCATTGTCAGTCCCTTCACAAAATGAGGGATGTATTATACAACGTGTGATCCAACATTGGAAAAACGTCATAAATACATTAGTGTGGCTATGGAATACTTCAGCAAGTGGGTCAAAGTCATGCTAACATTCACTTATGATGGTGAAATTGGTTCACACTTTTTGTTTAACTAGATTATAGCACGTTTTGGTATACCTAGAGACATCGTCACTAATAATGGCAGTCACTTCCAAGACATAATGATGGCATACTTGGCCGATAAACTTGGTTTTCATCAATATTTATCCTCACCTTACTTTCCTCAGGACAATAGACAAGTAGAGGCAATCAATAAGTACTTAAAAAACATGCTTCAAAGGATAGTGAATAGGAATAATAACAATTCACATATCATGCTTTATCTAGCTCTGTGGGCATATCAAACCTTTGTCAAGATTTATTTAGGATTAACTCATTTTTAGGTTGTCCATGGAGTAGAGGTTGTGTTACCCATAGGGTGTCGACTTCCATCATCGAAGATAGTTGTTGATATCCCACCTTATACTATGCAAATATAAGAATGTTTAATTTACTTGGAACAATTATATGAGCATAAAAGGGATGCCAGTGATTTCCAATGAAGCAAACAAAAAATGCGTCAAAGCTCACTATGACAAGTTTGTCCATCCTCTTGTCCTATCTACAAGAGACATGGTGTTATTCTATGACGAGGACCATGATGAGTTTGGATATAGTAAATACAATTCAAAATGGCTTGTCCATTACATCGTGAGACAAGTCTTGAACAAAGAGGATTATGACTTAGAATATTTTGAAGGAAATGTCATGGGGCCTATAAATAGGCTCTACCTAAAGAGGTACTTTTCCTAGACATTATTGTCTGGGAAGAATTCACTTGAACCTGTTGTATTATAAATAACTTACGTTGCTTTTCCATTTATCTTTTTACTATTATTGGTCGTTGATCATCACGCTATGTAATTGATTGGCAAGTGTTGTGAGATGCATGCATGTTCATTAGATATGCGGGAAGTATTGTCATCACCCTTGGAACATTGTTCCCATATCTTGGGTAATCTATGATCCCATAGACCAATCCGTGAATTGAAGAGGAGTGTCTCTTGGTCTAGATACCTATAACATCACTAAATACAGTGTCGTGATTGAGTTACTGTTTGGGCCAATTTCACTTAGAATCCAATAGTTTACTATCGACGTAGACTCGTAGTTGGTAGTGTCATATTTGAATGGTATATATTGTGTCTATCATCTACGTTGTAATGAAAATTTATAAGGGTGTGCCTTCTTGAACATCACTTTAAATTTATTACTTATATTAAAGTGCCCAAAAGGCTTAATGTTGTGTCATATACATTAGAAAATTCTATTATAAATTGGCATTTGTCACATAATTGAAAGCAAGCACAATACAAAGCACAAGAGCATGTAGAAATTGTAGATATGGCTAATAAAAGTATTATTTCATTAATATAAAATTAGTTTCATCAAGTACATAAGTGTGAGTCATAATACAAAATAAGGGCTCCCTATCCCTCAGTGGTGCATATACAAGGCAAAATATAATATCCATATAAGATCAAAATTTACAAAAAAGTATGTCTAAGAACTTGATCCTAAGCTCCCATCATGTCTCTGTATCACAAGACACATGTATCCACCTACCAAAAATAGTTTGATCCATCATGCATGTACCCCTACCACCTGTTGCTGCATAGCCTCCGACAAGTGTTGAATTTGGGTAGTAGGAATTCAATGGGTGAGGCCCCAAAGGTCCTCCTCCACGGAAGCAAAAGTAACCCCCCTCCTTTTCCCAAGGCTCATGTCGTCGCAAGTATGGATGTCTAACTAGCCGCTCTGGTCCAATTTTTACATCATCATCAATGTTTGTTAATAGACTTGCATACCAAAAATATTTTACTCTTCAGTATTAAATATTTCAAAATACAAAAAAAATGAAAAGTACCAAAAATTATCTCTCACCACTCTGGACCCGTGTTGAGCTAGGAGGAAGTACTAGGTTTAGGTATCTTCTAAAGTCTAGACCTGCATAGACAAAAAACTAGTCCTCGAGAAGGTGGCGGAAAAATACAAACTGATAAGAAAAAAAAGTATAGGTTGAATGAGAGCATTTGTTTGCTGAAATTGCTCCAAGAAGATTTTCGTTGTTTCCTGGTTTGGTGAATAAGCCTCGAAGATCATCAGGAATTCTTTGCAGGATTAGCGCTCTGAGTGTTTTTAGGTGAAGCTCGGCCCTCCATGAGAATATTAGGTAAAAATATTTGGAGGGTTTTGTTTTTTGCAGTGCTCCAAGTGTTTCTTCCATGGCTGTTGGAGGGTGTTCCTCCCCTCCCCCTGAACTCACTGCTTTTAGGAGTATGGTACTAGCAAGCAACAAGAGGAAGCTCTGTCAAAACCAACTGACATTTGTCAAGAAATTAGAAAACATTCCTTCGATGGATCTACCTGTGGAACAACCTTGCTGAACAACCATGAATATTGCAGAACAATGTCTTATTAGCGAGTTTACTGGTCTTTGCCCATCCACCAAGGCAATCGATGGGTGGGCTCAGAGGAATTGGAAGCCCCTTATCTCAGAAGGAATACGCAACAATCTGATAGGTAAGGGATATTACGTATTTATTTTTGAAAATTCAGAAGACAGAGATTTAATTTTTAGAAACAGGCCATATTTCATGGCCCCTCAAGGACTTTACTTGAACAAGTGGACTCTAGACTTTGATCTGAATCAAGATGTCCCTTCTGTTGTTCCTATATGGGTTAGATTGTTGTATCTTCCTCTTCATTGTTGGAATTTGGAGTCTCTTGAAGCTATAGGAAACACATTGGGGAAGTATATTGATAGGGCAGAAAGAAGAGAACAATATACTTGTGCCAGAATATGTGTTGAAGTGGATTTGCAGGTAGGGATTCCTGAAGCGATTAATTTGACAATAGCAGATTGGTCACATGTGTAGGAGCATGATTATGAGCAATTTCCTTTTAAGCGTAGACATTGAGGCTATGGGCAAGGAAATAAATCAAAGGGAAAAAGAGGAGAAATGGGGTCAGGTAGTAATCCCACCGGACAGAAACATAATGAAATTGGAGCAGTTATGAAGGAAATAACATCACAAAACAACTTTGAAGTGTTGAGAAATACAGAATTGCTTTCAGTGCTTCAAGAGGGAGAATTTCCAAAATATCAAGACAAGATTAGAGAAGAAAATAAAGAATCAACTGAGCCAATTCTTGGTTCTCTCGTTGATGGATACTCCCCCACATATGCAGAAATGGAAAAAAAAGAAACCTATGGATAATTTTGGTTCATTTGAGGAAGAATCCCTTGAGAGGTCTTAAAAAAAAGGGTGTAAATCTCTTAATAAGGTTCAGGATGAAGAAGCCAAACGTTTGAGGATGCAAGGAAGTCAAGCTACAATAAAGATGTCAATTGGCAAGAATACTCAGGCTAGAGCTTCAAAAGGAGGCCCTCTTCCTTTTGTCAATAATAAATAATGACCATTGTCTCTTGGAATTGTAGGGGGCTAGGAAATTATTCGAAAGTTGAAGTTGTTAAAGACCTCTTAAGAATGGATTCTCCCGATGTTCTTCTACTCCAAGAGACAAAAATATAAGAGGATAGCCTTCTTTCCTTAAGCAAAAAGAATTGGAAAAAGAATGCAGGGAAGGCTGTGAGTGCACGGGGTTCATCTAGTGGACTTGCAACCCTGTGGACAGAGGGACTTTTCTCACTTGAAACCCAACATTGGATATTTACTGAGCTTTGACACATTCTAAGTAAGATATCCCTGGTTATTTTTAATCTCTACATACCTGTAAATTTCCAAGAGAAAAGAGAATGTTGGAATTCTCTAGCAAATTTTGTTACTGTTAATACTCTTTCCAATATTATCGTGGTTGGTGATTTAAACATAACATTGGATCCAAAAGAGAGAAAAGGAGGAGTCTGCGGGAGAGATCCCATGCACAAATCGGTGGAGAATCTAATTTTTTTATGGGACCTGATAGATTTTAAACCAAAAAAAGGCAGATACACCTAGACTAATAACCGAATAGGAGCATCAAATATCTCTGCCAGGTTGGACCGATTTCTAGTTCAGAGCTCTTTTTTATGGAAAAAAATATTATTTCCTCCAGTATCTTTCCCAAGCTTACTTCGGATCATAAACCAATAATGTTGCATCTAGATGATGAAGAAGACCTCGACCCCATACCCTTTTAGTTCACTCCTCTTTGGATAAGCCGAGATGGTTTTTTGAGCATAATAACCAAGGGGTGGAGTCTCCCAGTCAATGGATCACCGAATTATGTGTGGGAGAGAAAACTAAAAAATACCAAATCAACGTTAAAGGAACGGGTAAAGAATTCTCTTAGAAATCCATTCAACGATAGAAAAGAGGCTCTGGAAAAATTGGAGGAGATTCAATTGGAAATGGAAGAAACATAAATCACCTCTGCCATGCTAGAAAAAAAGAGAAAAAAGCACAGTTTAACTCCTTTCGAGTGTTTAGGGAGGAAGAAGAATATTGGAGATTGAAGTCACGTAGTACTTGGTTGAAATCGGGAGACTAGAATACATCTTTTTCCCACAAACAGTATAGAGCTAGACTTTCCCAAAATCATATATCGAAAATCTCCTCTTTGACTGGTGAAACTTTTAAAGGCAATTCTCAAATTAAACTAGTGACTGAAGCACATTTTCAGAGCTTATATAGAAAGGATGGCTCTATTGATTAAGATTTAACCTCATAATTTTTGTCCAACATTCCTTGTTTGGTGAGTGAGGAGGATAATGTTGAGTTAATGGAGCCTTTTACGATGGAAGAGATCATTGATGTTATATGGTCTATGCAACCAGATAAAGACCCAGGCCCAGACATATTCTCTTTTCATTTTTATAGAATTTGTTGGACAGTAATCAGAAAATATTTACTCAGGATGATCAAATCATTTCAGTTAAAATCCAAAGTTGGTGGATGCACCAATTCCACCTTCCATGCATTAATTTCTAAAGAAGTTAATCCAACTACTTTTGATCGATTCAGACCTATTTCACTTTGTAATCCATCTTATAAAATATTCTCTAAAATCTTAGCTAACAGTCTCAAACCTCTGCTTGGGAAGTTGATCTCACCTCTTCAAGGCGGTTTTGTAAAAGGGAGACATATTATGGACAATGTGATTCAAGTTTAGGAAGCCATGCATTCCAGCTTTCAAAGAAAGGAGAAGGGAATGCTAATAAAACTTGATATGGAAAATGCTTTTGACAGGGTAAAGCTATCCTTTCTCTACAAAGTCCTCCTTTCACTTGGATTTAGCTCTGCATTTATAAATTTGATAAAATCTTGTACTGATAAAACTTGGATATCACCATTAGTAAATGGAAGACCAACAAACTTCTTTCAAGCATCCAGGGGTCTTCGACAGGGCTGTCCACTCTCATCGGTTTTGTATATTATAATGGCTTATACTTTGAATAGAAAGTTAACTGTAGGAAAAATGATGGGATTATTACGGGCTTCAATTCAGCAAGTGGAGTAGAAGCTATCAACCATGCTCTCTTTGTGGATGATACGTTTCTTTTGGGAGGGGCTTTGCTAAGGATGGCAAGAACTTTTACATAAATTATGCAACATTTTTGTATTATTTTAGGGGATCTTATTAACAACTGTAAGATCGTTGTGTATGGCTGGAACGCAGATCACTCAACAACTGCAAACATATCACAAATTTTAGGCTTTGATGGATATGCCACATGGGACAAGTTTAAATATCTGGGTCTTCCAGTAACCCTGGGACAAACAATCCTTCTCTCTGGATGGAAATCATTATCAAGATAAAAGCAAATATTGCCTCGTGGGGTGGTCAATGGCTCATGAATCCAGGGAAGCTTATATTTATTAAGTCAATTCTCTCAGCTCTCCCAATTTACCAATCCTCTCTTCTCTTGGATCCAAAAGCGATTATGGACCAGATTTCCAAGTTGATTAGAGATTTCCTATGGAGAGGTGGAAAAGGAAATTAGAGTCGAGTGCATTTGGTTAAATGGGAAATTGTTAAAAGACCTGTCTAGAAGGTGGATTGCAAATTAGATACCCATGATTGGCTAATCTTGCTATGGGAGGCAAACTGCTGTGGAAGCTCTTCTCTAATAAAAAGCACCTTGTTAGTCAATTTTTTTGGAAAAAAATATCTTCATGGAGGAACTCTAATAATTTTACAGGTGACCAATACCCCTAAAGGTTCTATTACATGGAATTTATGCAAAAGAGGATTAAAATTCTTTAATCAACATATTTATCATGGGATGACAAAATCAAAGGCAACGCTCCATTAAACACAGATTCATAACTTTTAGAGATCAAATATGTCTAGTCAACAAAGGTTTTTTAAGATTGTCTGATATTACATCTTGGGACAGAAATGGAAATTGGGCAACGTGGGCTTTCCCAGATCTCCCAGAATGTGGACATTCCCAGCTTATTGCTCAACAAAATACGTTGATGATTAAATTGACAGGTATGGCACCCATACACTCAACGTGCAAGTGCTCAACACCTCACTGTTTTCAGGTAATTCATTCCAACTCGGGTTCAACCCACAACGCAACCTTTTGGAAAATAGTATGGAATTATCCTAGTATTCCAAAAGTAAAATTTTTAACTTGTATTCTCATGCATCGTAAATCTCTAACTGGTGAAAACCTATCAAGAAGAGGATATTTTGGATAGTTGAGATGATGTCTTTGTTATCAAGTTTCCAAGACTTCAGACCATATTTTTGTTGGCTGCGTTTTTACACAAAAAGCTTGGGCGCATATCTTGAGTGGGTTGTCGGTTTCAGCTCCTTCAAATATTGAACCTGTTAATCTATTTTCAAACTGGAAGTCAAGGTATCCAGGAATTCTTTCAACCAGTCATGAATGGAGAAAAATTTGGCAAGCCATTCCAAAATTTTTATGGTGGAAAATTTGGTTCGTAAGAAATGATTTGATTTTTAACAGTAAAGCCACAAAACCAGATATTGTAGCAATAAAAGCTA
Source organism: Pseudotsuga menziesii (assembly GCA_001517045.1). Classification (NCBI taxonomy): domain Eukaryota; kingdom Viridiplantae; phylum Streptophyta; class Pinopsida; order Pinales; family Pinaceae; genus Pseudotsuga; species Pseudotsuga menziesii. Next base: position 733,209 of record LPNX010290267.1, read on the forward strand.
AGGCTTTTCTATTGGAAGTTGTGGGAAATACTCAAATTGATGCCATTAAACTTAAAGCTGAGCATGATTGACTTGGATCGTTGCAGGCGGATAAAATTCAGTTGGGTTCTACCAAGCCTGTTATTAAACCATTTTTCCAGGTTAGACTTCCGGGAAAAAAAGAAAAAAAAAATTCAGAATGGTGGCAAAAGAAAAATAAAGTCTCAATCTTCTTCGATGGAGCATCAAAAGGAAATCCAGGGGAAGCTGGGGCAGGGGGGTTTATTTTCTACCTGGGAGGAAGGTTAGAAACCTGGTTCAGTTGGGGAGTAGGACAACTTACAAATAACGAAGCATAATTATTTTCTCTTCTAAAAGCCTGTCAACTCGCAAAGGAAGTTGGACATAACAACATTCAAATATTTGGAGATTCAGAAATTATAATAAAAGTTTTAAACTCTGCTACAAAGTTCAACAATCTTAGTTTGAACGTGACTATGCAAAGGATGCATTTTATTTTGATAGGTCCTGTCTCTGTTACCTCTTAGCACATTCTTCGTGAATTGAATAAGATGGCAGATTACAAAGCAAATTAGGGTTTTCATCTTCCTCCAAGAATGTTAAGTTTAAATGAGGGCCCTAGTTTGATGCATCACATTGCATAATATTGAAATGAGAAGTTTTGGATATAAGGAACTGTATATCTAGTAATAGATGTAATTGGGTGAAGGCCCAACAAAATTCTTTATCAATAAAAATAAAAAATAAAGAAAAAAAGTATTTAAAAAAAAAATCGTTTTAGTGAAAAATAAAGTCTAAACCTGCATACAAGAACTCCTCTGTGAGTAGGAGTTGCCTTTCCCACCACTTGAGGAACTTGTCATCAAATACTATTGGAATTGATCCTCCTCCCAACCGAAGCATAAGATCAGTCCACCAAGACATTCAAGGCTCTGAAGGGTGCAATGGTGGTATTGTTACCCTCAAATTCATAGTTGAAGGCCTCTCAAATAAGAATGAAACTATAATACTTCCATAGTTGAAGTTTTTTATCTTCCCTATTTTGAAACCGGTGAGTTGACTCTTCAAGTTGTTCGACAAACCGGTGCACCATTCAAAAAGTATGCATCTAAGACACTCGACCTAATTGCGCATGAACCCTTGGAAGGCCAAATGTGAAGCTACAAATCCTGCTACTCTAATGATCATAGTCAGGATAACCTTTAGGGGGAATCTAGCAAACTTGGATATAGGAACTTGTGTGCTTGACTTTTGAGTCCCTAGAAGATATAATGTGTTCACATACTCTTGCACGGTAAGAGCATTCACTCCTTTTACCAAACCTTTAAGGTTAATTAGGGATCCTCTTTGTGAGATCCTAGTAAGGAATTATATATCATCCATGGTGGTCTCTAATTCTTCCCCTTTATGATGAATGCACCATGATCAGGGTCCCAGTAGCAAATCAATACATGTAGCAAGACCTTTTGGGCCCTCATGTAAGAAAGTCTAAAAAAAATTAGTAATCCACATTGACGAAGGGCATTTAGATTCAAGGTATCTCCCAATGCATCACAATCAAGATCCGCATGCTCCCTCTCTCTCTCCATATGAAGACAAGTAGAACTTTTTTCATCATTCTACCATATATTCACACTTTTTTCTTATGAACAATCATGAACATTTGTGCTCTTTGGTCTACATAGGTGGAAATACTTCAATAATTTGCACTCTGTAAGAAAAAACGGTGTGAATGTGCATTTTTTAAGTTAGAACGACGCTAAAATCCAAAATCTTTGACTAAATTCAACAATAAAATGGATGAAAAAGAAAGGTAAGAAAAGAGGAAAATACCTAGAATTGACTGAAAGTGAATTGATGGCTCGAGGAATTTGTAATCAACAGTTGAAAAACTAGGTTAAAAAGCTTCAAACGGGTAAAAGCAAAGGTGAAAATGAATTGCAATTTAATTTTACCATATTATTTGTTTACATCAAATTTTTATCCATTTTTATATAGTTTTTCCCATATTTTTTTAGAACAGAAACTGATACTTTTTTAATATCATCGAAAAAGGAGGTCTCGGCTAGACTTGTAGATCTTTGGTTACAAAACTTGCTCTATAGGAACTGATCAAAACTAGTTCAAAACATTTGGCTATGGAATAACATTCTTTCAAATTCCAACATTATGAAGAAAGAATTTAATGATGAATTGCTCCATTTTCCTGTATTTATTCTTCGACATCTATCATACGCATTCTCATTTGCTTGACCTGGGTTTCAAGAAAGATTTGAGTGATGTGATGCAGTAACTGGTCTTTTCCGTAGCGATTTTCCTATGTCATTTGTCTCTTCACAATATTCTTCAAAACCATGTCATTGCTATCACATATGCCCTTATTTTCTATGTTCCCAGTCCCGGGGCCTTGTTTTTTCTAGAATTTCTTTACCTATCTTCAATATATTATCAAAAAAAATGAAGAACCTAATTAATATGAACTTGTTCAAGCAAAATTGAATCAAAATTTCCCTTAGAACTGGTCAACAGAGAGAACTGATAAATATATTAAGAATGTTGCACCCATTGGAAAATACCAGAATCTCAAAATTGATACTCTTTAATACCATTTCCTATGTGATTATAACAACAAACATCCTGAATATGCTTCTTAACAGGGTTACAATTTGTAGAACGAATAGACCTACTAGTTCTAACAAGGCCAAATATTTTTAACACCGATCTTCACTTCAATATAGTCACAACAATAAGCATTCGAACTCTGAGCCATATAAGACAAGTCCAAACCTATACACAAAGTGAGCCTTTTCAATGATTACAATATAGCAAGCAATGTCTTCATTCAAACAACTATTGTCTCTACCCAACAATTCCTTTAGATAAACCAACACTAATCACAAATTAACACCTGAGAGAGAATTGAAGCAGCTTATAAAAATCAAAATTTGACCATCTTCAAGGAAACTATCATGTTTTTCCCCATACATTAGACATCTTAGAGTAGGAGTGATTGGAAAAACAAGCTCATTAATTTGACAAGCATTTAAGCTATCAAACAATGATTCGATAATGTTTATGACCAAAATAAGAACCCAAATATCAGAGGGAAAGACATTGTAAGACAAATGAATTTTGCCAGCTTCAGTTTTTGAGATTTCCTCATCCACTACATCTAAGTAAATAAAACAGATATCAAGATTCTTAGAAGCTTAGCAAGATCCTACCTCAATATCACCCAAAAGAATATGGAAAACCCATAAGCCACTGATTTTCGGAGCATTCAACCGTGTTAGTGGAAAATTTCACTCTAGAGGGTTCTAATTCGAGGTGATAACTTCTACAAGTAGTGAATTAATCCATTTAAAATGAATTACATGGCATCCAGATCTATCCATATCTTGGTACAGACCACCCCGTATTGAAGTCATACTGAAGTTTGACTGATGCAAACCCATGATCTTCGTTCTCTCACGAGCGATCCGAAATTCATTTACCGCTAAATTATTGATCATTGTCTTGGTTTTATTCATTATCTCAATTAGATCAAAATCCATATTATAATTATGCCACCTAGACAACCTTGTGATGCACATATTTAAAACAAATCTGGTCCAAATCAATGCTAAACTAACTTTATAATGTTGTAAATTGATCATTAAGCTTATAGAGGGTTATGGGTTATTCCATAGGCTTGAATCCACTCCATTTATAAACAATCTCCCCTGGTCAATATTACAAGCTATATTAGCATATGAACCAACTTGAGTCTTTAAGCTTTTAAGGACATGGTAAGCCTTCACCAGTTTGAATTATTTTAATAATTGTGAGATTCTCCAATTTTCCCTAGAGATGGGCCAATCTACTAGAGGTTTTTAGAATATTGCATAACTAATCACTATCATAGAATCTCCAAGGATCAATAAGTGACTTATGCAGCTATGTAACGCCAACTTCATCCCTTTCCGGAAAGCCATAGCTTCTGCTTGATTATTAGATGTCCTTCCAAGACCCCATGGATAATACTGCTTCCTTATTCCTCTGGGTTCAAAGAGTACTATAACTCACCTTCCAACCTTGAGTTTTTCTTCTTTTTAAACAATTGTCAACTAATACTTGTTCTATTTTTCCAAGTTTTTGACAAATTTTGGCAGGACAACGTGAAATAAGGCTCAATTTTTCCAATTGGTGGTTAGTTTAATAAGTTTGTGTTCTAAGTTGGCATATAGGGTAGGTCATTTATGTAATGCATGATTTGCATCATCCCTGCCATCATTTTCACACATCAAGATCACAACACATGGAGTTATGACATTAACCCTTTGTTCTCAGAAAAGTCGTAATTTATGATGTTAAAGCTTACCAACTCATGGGTACCTTGGTTAGAACCCATGTTGTCTTCTGGTGCCCATGCTAAATTTTGTGTTTGGATCAAGGGGCTCTAATTCCTCTCGCCATGTCATTAGGTTTAAGCCTCATGACTCTCTCTAAATATTATTCTGGCCATTACCCTTGGAGATGCTCAAAATTTTGCATTTTGTGTTATTGCATTTGCATACTGCCACTTGCACTCTTGAGTATAATTCCTCCTGCAGATTGCCATTAGTTATTTACTGCGTATGCATTCTCCCAATACCGATCACCTTTGTTACTTATTACAATCACATATTTCCACCTTGACCAAAGAAGGCATGATTCAAGAGCGTCCACATTTTGCGCATCCTATTTTTGCATTTTTTTGCATAGGTATGTTATGTATGCTTGGAACGTAGTTCCACACCACGCAACACTCATCTTCTCTAATGTACTATAGCATTCTTTTATTCCTTTTTCAGCCTTTACAATATGAAAAAGACATTAAAAATTAGATATTATCAAAAGTGAGAGTGAAGAAAGATCTCAAATGTCTATTATAATGTGGCAGCATTAAGTCAAGTCATCCTTGAACATAACACTAGTCTTGAGTCTCTCAACAAGTTGGTTTCTAGTTTTCGACTTTAGGATTCAAGTTGATCTCATAATTATTACTCCTCCAGTTGTTACTCTTCCAATCATATGGATAATTTTTCAATAACTTTCATTATCGGTGGAGGTCCTTTCCCCTGTCAATCACTTTCATTATCATTTCTTTCTTAGGGGGTCTCTTCCATGCATTATTTACATCCAATGCATGTATGAGAAGTACTCAGTGGTCTATTCTACAAAACTTTGTCCCAGTCCCTTTCCCAAGTCAGATATAGCCCTTAATCCCTTGCATTGGATGGTGGGGAATGCCTTAATGCCTCCCTTACAACAAATATCTTCCCTTCGACTTCAACTCATCATGCTATGGGAATAGAATCTAGATTTTCGGTAGTACCTTGGGGATTGCAGTCATTAGTTCCAGGTTCGCTTGCTATTGGGTAGTGGGAATACATCAATGTATCCTACTCAATAGATTCAACAAGTGTTTGACTTCAAGACATTTATTCACACTTTGTAGGATGTATTAGGTACCTTGGTGACTATCATCATCATCGGTGGTTTGCCTCGTATTTGTTAATGATATACATCAATGACTAATAATCAAACGATGTCCTCCATGTTCGACTTTAAATCATATATTGACATGGGAAACACTCCTACCTCTCGGTGGTTTGGATTAAAGACCTTGGGACAATAGTAACACCCCCATATCATGTTATTTCCCAAGTTGTTGAAGTCTATACCACACATCATATTCCATTGGTACAATTGGGAGAACCATCACTCATCCCAATTACATTTTGTTCTCCTTATGCATGTTCAGACATACATCCGTTGTGTATCTATTCTTGGATATGATCCCTTGATTGGCATGGATCCATTGTGTATAATATTTGTGGTCGTGATACAACTTGATATAAATCACATGGATCCATTATGTATTCTTTTGTGGTTGTGATCATTACATCATTTTTATGTCATGCATCTACAATGTATACAATTTGTTGGCCATGTTCTATCACAATTTTAGCATGGATTTGTCCATATAAGGGAAAATAATGGCTAACACCTTGTTATATATTTCGAGTACTTTGTTGGAGTTGAAGGTCTTGGAATCTTAGCTTTATCTACCTCAAATCCCACTCTACTTGATATTATAATTTATTTTGGCCATTAGGTTCCCTTCTAACCTCACACGTTAGTGGGTGTTTATTATAACTCAAATCAACACTTCTCCATCCGTGATGATAGTTCAAAAAAATGACACTCAACATTGTTTGTTCACAAAAATGGCACTTATGGATGGAATATCCCAATATTTTATCCCTAATGATGGCCCTAAACATTCATTGTGAATTCCCAACACCATTCCATTCATACTGAGAAGTTGCAACCGCAAATAGCGAACTTGCACCTTGCACACTAGTAAGGCAGAAATCACTAGCACATTTCCCTTACCTAAGGTGTGAATACCTCAAAACTACCTATTCACACATTGCACACTATAAAAGTGTGAATTATTCGCATGATGCCTTTGGACAATTCGCAAATTCCCCATAATTCCATGAAAAAAATATAAAAATTAAAAAATAGGGAGTTATGGAAGTTTTTCAAACCAATTGATTTGTTGCAACTCTTCGAACAACTTGGTAACCATTTCCAACTATTTCCCTCAAACATAAAAAGGAAACGAGACAAACCAAGGGGGGACACCCAATATACCAGAGTAATGCTAGAGGAATCACTTACCATCACATACATCCTTCCCATTTATCAGTAAGTGATTTTATTGACCCTTACATCTTTGAATATCGAAGTTGCTTCCATTAAGTAACTTCATCCCTCATATATATCCAGTGGATTGGAGTAGGATCATCGTAGTGCATGAGTAGAGAAACTAGTTTTTGGTTTCAATAAGGTGTTTCACATTAAGAAGGTATATCTTGTACTTATTTTATTGTAATTGATATTTTACATCTTTCCCTCCCCCAATCATGTGTTTGTTATGATTGATATTTGAGTTAAAGAATTTTTTCTATTTATGTTGAAATTGATTACATAATTAATGTTCTTTATTTTTTAATTCGTTAATATTCTTTGTTATGGTCAAATTGGCTTGAGGAGGGTTGGACTTTTTGGTTTTACGAGTTTAATTTGGGAAATAATGAGCATTTCCAAAAAGAGACAAAGGAGCAGCTTGGATTAACCATTTTAAAGAGGTGCATACATTTATTCTCTGTAATCTATTCTCTAGTTTATATTTGTTTATGCGAATTTCTATGTGGTATTATGTGTGAGTAAGAACCTAATTTGCTTGTAAACATAGTCATTTAGGTCATTCTCACCCCAATCAATACATTGGTGAGCTTGCCATAGTCATAATATTTATTTCCTAACAACAGCTCCCCCATATGAAGTAGTCATTCTACTTGCACAATTACTATGATTGCATGTTTGATTATGAATATGATAAGGAGGGTGCATAGAGATTTCTTGTACACTCATATTTGGAAAAGTAGGACTATATAGTCCATATGACATTTGTCCATAAGGTGTATTGGGTCTGCTTGGTGGGATCCTAACAGTCAACGGTTCAAGGTGACCACAACATGGTCGATGTGATGATAAAAAAAATAAGATTTGTTGCATTCTCTTGGTGGGAAATGGACCCAATGATTATGTATACAACATGTAAGGTGGTCAAAGTGATTTTCTCAATAGATCGATGTCGGTGGGTAGTAGGGATGATGGTTTATAAATACCCTAACTAGGCATAAATTAAATCAAAATATTGAGTTTTTGGGGATAGCCTCATATTTAGTGTTGGGAATGGTTGTTGCAATGTCCTTGGCAATTACTGGGAGACATAATTTGAGGAACCAATCTAGCAATAACTCATGATGTATATTGATTTTACACACTGTGCACCATTGACACCATTTGTGGATGTGAACAACAATATGTGTGGATGTGCTTTTTGTAAATTATGAAAGAAACTCAAGTCCAACGTCATGGCGAACATGGAGTTGAAAACAAGAAAGGAAGTGGTGGCAATGGATTTGAACGTTGCATGTGTGTTTGTATACAATTTAGCACACCAAATTTTCATCATTACTACAAGGGATCTCTTAAGTAGTCAGATATAGATCATATATTAGACCATATTGATGACCACCATAAGTGAAATGACATCACATAGTTAGTGCGGATGTCTCTTTATTTTCCTTCAAACATAGATATGTCATAAGGTTACTTTATTGGAGTGAGGGGGCATGTCAGATCATGTTAGATCGGATCATTAATGAGTTTTGATAAATCTAGGAGATTTAATCTAGCCATGAATGCTAATTTTTTTTAGGAAGCTCAACCATTGTGCAGGGAGGGTGTATACATCCACTAGATGTAGTGTAGACTAACACAAGTGTGTGAGGGGGATTACCGAAGAGGGCATGTCCAAGCGCAAGTGATCCAATCATATATGCATGATTGTGGGTATTTAGAGGTGGAAACCTTATCCTAGTATGGGAGGAAGGGATATAAAGAAGCCCTCATTTGATGGGAGCGATGCCTTGAACCCTTAAGGAATGTTGAGATGGCAGTGACTTCTAAGATTCATTCTTTGAGGGAATAAATTTTAGTAAAGTGTGCAATAGGAAATTATTACAATCGACAAATGCAATAGTCTGATGGAAAAGATAACAAATTCAAAATGGTGTAGGTGTGTGTCTTTCAAACTAACATTAAATTTTGATTATAATGTGTACTATCAATTAGGAGTGGCAGGTGCAGGGGGGATCTTACTGGATCCCAGAGGACAAATGGAAAAAACCTTCGCTTGGGAGCTGGGCCACAAGTCTAATAATGAAGCTGAGTGCATGGCTCTCTTGCATGGCCTAGAATTATTAGACACAATAGCTATCCCCAGGCTAGTAGTCTTTGGAGACTCGAGGCAAGTCATATACAAAATGATCAATGGATATTCCACAGGCTCCATCAACTGTAGAAGGCTATACGACAGAATCACCCCACTCCTCTCAAGTAGAGTTGAATTTTCCACATTCTTCAAGAAAACAATGCTCTCGCGGACGCATTGGCTAATCTAGGGGCCTCACTTCCTCAAGGTCATATTCGCATAAATAATTTAGACATTGGCACTAAACCAATTCCCTAATGCATAGTAAGCCTCCATTCTTAAGAATTTCCCCTAAACTAAGTCTCTCCAAAAAAATTATTTGGATTATGGTTTAAATTTTGAGGTTTGCTTAGGCGATATGTGGCATCCACTCACCTTCTGCCCCTCCACGCAATCCCCTGACTTTAATTCCCATCCCCTCAGGTTTAAATTCCCGCGCAGAAGGCACGCTTCACGCCATCCCCATTTGTGTACCATGGCTTCATCTGGAAGCTTCATTTGCCCTTTTGCTCTTCTTGAAAACCTTATTTGTAATGAACCCTATGTCGCCTCTGGATGACGTCTCACTCGTTGATTAGTCATGTTTTAATGAAGGCAATATCCCCCATCTAGGTTCTGCCCAGGTGATTCCTTAGGAGGCCTTGCCTCTGATAAGGAGCTTTGTGAAAGAGAGACTCGCACAGGATTCTTTCCTGAATTGTCTTTGCTCAAACCACAGTGCTCCTGGAATCTCTACTTGGCACTCAGCTACTACCCCTGTGACCACGGAAATCTTCTTTGGGCAGCTCCTCTTTGAAGGTAATATTTCAACCCTTGGTTGTAATTGCACTGGTTGGAAGGAAGATTATATAGGTAGTCTCTCTTGTCAGAATAGAAAGGATTGTGACAAGCTGCAGTAAGAACTTTCCATTCTCAGCTCTATTTTCAACAATTTGTCTCCTTTAAGTTGGTGTCGCAGTCTCTGCTATGGACAGGATATCGTTTCTACTAGTTCTGTGCTCAATCAGCTGTCAAGTCTAAGTCTTCAAAGTCACAGCTCTGGCCAAGACCTTCTCCAAATTTAGGAAATGGACTGCGCAAGGGAAAATGTTGGTCTTACAAATTTGGAGGTGAACATACAACGTTTATATGAAATGGTGGCCATAGGAATTATGGACAGTAGAGAGACAACTAAAGAGGTAAAAAATCTTGTTAATGTGGTTGGCTATACATCCTATCATATTAGCAATCATGATGCTAGGATAGATGATAATGAAATGGATCTGAAGAAAATTATGGGGAAAGTAGACCGTATTCAGGAGGATCTACAGCGCTTGGTGCAGCTGAACCAGGGAATCCAAGCCCATGAAAATCCAGCAGGAGCAATTCATAATATAAAGGAGGAATTTGTCACCTAGCCTGTGGGGAAACCAGACAACCCTTAATGTGTCTCTTTTAAAAGTCTATGTTTTTTTGTATCTTACTTAATCAGCAGTTCGCCTGATTATATACTACATCTGTAACTAATCAAAATGTAAGAACTCTCTGCGGCATATTAAGGTCTATCTATTGGCCTAGTTTTGTTTCCTTTTCCTCAGACCTACAAGAATACTTTAGCTGTTGTTTTTTGTAATGAATGGTTGTGAATAGCCTGTTTAATACTACTCTCTATTCAACTTCTGTTAAAAAAAAAATGTGTACTATCAATTACACAGGGTTCTTTGTAATAACAATGGAATCCTATTGACTTAACATCCTTCCTTTCAACATGGTAATTGGGCCTTCCAATAACTCTCTTTTCAAATGGTTGTGAACCCACCAAAGGTGAGTAGTGAAGGTGTCAATGAATCAATTATAATGAAGGGTGTTGAGGCTATGTTCTTAAAGAGTTTCCAATACTTTCAATAACCAATAGAATTCAAGTAAGATACAAATGCATTCCACAAATGCCACCTAGTAATGATCCTAGGTTTTCGCTACTAAGATACCTACCTCAAGTGTGGGCTAAGTCTGAAATGATCAAGTGTCGCCTCTATAAAGAGTTGGGTGGCTCAATGTAGAGAAAAGAAACAGCCAGACCTTGGATTCAACCTTCTTGGGCACCGCTCCTTTTTATTCGAGTTTTGTCACACTTGGTATAATAGGGTTTAAAGTGCCTGAAAAGACCACATCAACTAGTGTTTCTTGTGAAAAAGATTGCGCGACATTATTGGGATGCCTACCCCAACAATCCTAACTTAGACAATAATTTGTTTTGTGACCTCTTGGTAGGGAAATTAATTCGGTTGAAGATTAAGTTGTTGATTGATTTTGAAAGGGTCTAATTTGAATCGAGGTGTGATAAGGGAGGTATTTCAAACCTTTCAATTTTTTTTATGAATCAATATCATTTTATGAGTGAAAAATGAACAACAAACTCAAATGAGAGGAATATTTAGGTCCCTTTGATGTGCGCTTCAAGTGTTAAACACATATGTGAGAGAATTCCTCCATTAATAAACTTTGCAATTGACTTGGAATCAAGTAATAGACAATAGATGTGAACATCTATGGGTTCTTACTCTTTATCATGTCCCTTTCAAGATGGCCGCCACAGACTATAGTTGACGAGAATAAATCAAATAATTATTTAAATAACACCTAAGCCAAAAGTACATTATAAAGTGGAATTTAATAATTAATTCATAAAGTGACTTTACAAAAGTCACTTTAGTTAAAATGGGTGAAATTAAAAGACGCAAAAGACACTTTCTCATTAAAAATTTATTTCACATCAAACAAATGAGAAAGGGGGGAAAAGGAAGTTGAAGGGTCACAAGGGTGAGCGAAGAATTATAAAAACATGAAGAGAGATCATTCTCGTGCATTCTTGTATTGGCATTTTCAAAAACTTGGAGAGATCTTGAGCTTACTTTCTCTTTGACAAAAATTTAAAGGAGAGGAAATAGTTTTGGTGGTGAAACCATCCACCGTAGTTATCTTATGCGAAAAAAATCATTCAGATTTCTCATGTTATCTTCATTGTTGTCGCATATTATCCAGTATTCATCTCATATCTGAAATATTTTGGGGGTTCCCAGTGCAAATGGAGGTAGGGTTCACTTGTGGAAGAGGTGCATCAGTCTTTGGTGGAGATTGAGTTCTATATCTTGTGGAGAGGAGCTGCAGTTGTTGGGTTGAGTATAGTGACTAGAGAGAGGGCACACTTACATTCATCCAATGCACATGAGGAGGGCTCACTTCTATAGTAGGATATTGTAGCTAGAGGTAAAGGGATTTGATTATATTTATATCTTCTCTGTGATATGATTTCTTTTAGAGAGTATTCCTGCCTAGGTTTGAAGAAACAAGAGAAATCATTGTTATTGGTGAATATGGGGGTCTGCAAGGTGAAGGAAAGGGCACACTAATCTAATAAATTGTTACTAAGGGAGCCATATCCTATAGGAAGTCATTATTCAACATTACTCTTGTCATTCTGCCCCAAGTCATGACCCCTTTGGGAGCTTCTTAGTGACCTCAAGATGTTGCAAGCTACAAGATATATCTTAAATGAATACACAATCATTTTCAGTGCTATATTGAGACTGATTTTTGTGGTTTATGAAGGCTATAAGTTGAAGTTCAAGTATGTTGGTGATCATATCTCCTGGTTGGGCATTTAACTCCATATTTATCATTTATCTACTCCACTAAACATACTATTTGTGGAAAGCATTTGTCTGTGCATCATTGAAAAGGGGTTGATTGTTTACTATCTCAAAAATGAGGTCAGGAAAATTGCTTATATTCAGACTTTTCTTCTTACTTGTAATAATTGTCATTGCATTAATAAATATAAATATATTTCCTTTTTTTTATTGATGAAATTTACTATATGGAGTGTCCGTTGAGTCTGTTTTTTATCAAGTTATGACGACTAAGGAAATTTAGAATAAAAGTGAACCACTTATATAAAATATAAATCATACCTTATGAAATGAAGCTTTAGCAGTGACCATTTGAGTGTTTTATAAATCACTTTAACAACTTCAACCCACAATCAATTCTCAGAAATTTCATCTACACAGTAAGCTACAACAATGAGTAGGTCCTTAGTTGGTTTGGAAAAAATTTGGCTCATTTGGAATAGGTATATTATAGTGGTATCATATCTATGTATATTGCCAGCATGAGCAGTTATTAGTAAAAGGTACTTTCATTTGCTTGTTGAGTGACCAACACTCATTGATTTTAGTACCAATGGTTGTTCATTAGGAAAGATGAATCCTAATTAGGAACTCATGGTGGAAATGTTACAAGTCTTACAGGGATATCATAAATATATAATATCACTATTAGAGAAACCAAAGTTGTGGGAACCCTACATATCAGTTGGGAAGGAGGAATAAGGTTTCCAATCTAAAGTGGTTAGTGATCTGAATTCCTCATATCATGAGGAAATTTTGATAGAACCCCGGGATGACTTCTTGGAAGTTCATGCATCTACTCATTTTGAGTATGTATTCCATGAATTTGACAAAACTGCAACCTTTGATCCACCATTATAGTTGTGCTATGACGCTAATGACACCATTGCACATGAAGAAAACAAATTAGAAGAAGTGGTTGAGGAGGATTGTTCCCATGAGTCACATCCTTTGACACAACAGTTGAAAGTAAGAGAGGTCAATATTATGCCATCCATGAGACATTTTGATGATATGCATGCATTGGTGATGATTGTTGTTGGAGAAATCCAAGGACAAATGATATTCGGTAGGAGATCCCTTTCTTATGGGTTTTCAGGCACTTAGAAAAGCAGTGGTAGTAATGAAGTCTAACTATATACACCTGCTTTCTAATAGAGATCATCTTCTCGTACTTAATGAGATGTACCGTTATGTAATAAAAGCGAAAGAAAAGTGAAAGGATTTCCCATGAGTTTGAGATTACCCAGGATCCTTTGAAGAGCACTCAAATGGCCTTTCAAGAATCAAAGACGCTAGTTGGGAAAATTTGTTACCAGTTGAGTTTGGCATGATCTTCAACACTTACATAAATAACTCAATCATCCTTGGAAGTTGTGACACATGAGGGCATGAGTGGCACTCATGTTTTGAGGGAGGAGCCTCTTGTGATGATTCCTCTCGAGTGGTGTTCAGAGATGCATGTACTTGACGACAATCATGACTCATGGGGTTTTGATTATGCTCATGTTTTGCACGGTAAATATCTTGATTCATTTCTTTTGAAGATCCCACTAAAGATGCAACACTTAGCTACCGAAGACATGGTTTAGCACATTCCTTGTGGACCATCCAACAAGGAAGTATATGCATCCATGGATTAGGTAGATAGGTACATGATGGATATGGACACAAACTGGGATATAGGTTTAGTTGAAAAAAATAGAGTGTTGGAGAGAATAGCGTATATAGGATATCGGTTGGTATAGGAGGCTAAAATAGTATGCAATAGTATACAGGGTTATACACTGGCACACAATGGTGTATAGTAGAGTTTCAGATATTTTCCTCCCTAACAGAGACATTGAGATTAGCATTGAGCTTGGTTTACCCTGAATGGGTCTACATCATTGTGGGGATGTTGTAAGAGGAGTTATTAAGATTTGTTCTATATGGCGAGGTATATTTTCACTCACGCTACCCAGGATTGAGTTTGTCTGCATGTTGGAAGACTTTGACTTAACTAAGATTCTTTGGCGAAACATGATCCAAGATCGTGAGTTTAGTTCTTTCATGGATTTCAACTTGGGGATCCAAGATAGGAGAGTGCAGTCAAAGCATAGTGATTAAATGATTATGACCAAAGTGGTGCAGGGTCATCATGATTATTCCTCATGGAGATTATCTTAGGACTCAGGGATTACAATGTTTGACAACTCGACAACCAATACGTATGAGATGCGCTATCTTCACTTTATGGAGTTTACTATTGGAGTACATATGATTAATTGCTTGGAGGAGCAGTCTTCGAAGGACTCAACTGAGTTTCTACAACATAGGATTGCTTGGATTATCAAGGGTAGTTAAGTTGATCTTTATGTTATAACCTTTCATATCAATGCCACAAGTATGGGGTGCTTCACATTTTACAAGCTAGTTTGGGACCTTGGTGACTTTACCACTTGTTGGTAGATTTGAGATGGGTTTGCATGGAGGGACTTTGCGGACTTTGTGTTGGGACATATGGGGGAGTGTTCTCATTTTCCATAGAAGCAGGACAAGGAACTCTCATCTAGTAGGGTTAATACCATCAATTACCCATTTAAGGGCCAAGGTGGCAGGCCATGTTGTTAGGCTGCATCATAGGTTTACCAAGGATGTAGAGTGCAGATGTTATGTGTGTAGGGATTGACCAGTTATGAGAGTTAATCAATGTAGCTCAGTTAGAGTCCATTGGTACAAGGTATAGTGGACTCTTAATGTGGATGTGGATTCCAAGAGCTCATATGATTGGTCCATATTGTTTTTGGGACATCTCCTAAGAAGATGATGTGGTACATGCCACATGGAAAGATAGTTTATCTTTTATGATACTAAACATTGAGACCAACAATGTATTTGAATACTTTGACTGCACCGAGACATGATTGTAGGATGCGATCCTTGATAGTATGGACGATTATTCTAGGCATTACAATTTGGGGTCCCAAAAGTGGAGGACGTATTTTAGGCATGAGGGACGGATATTTATTATCAGAGTGGTGTAACGTCAGGATGGTGGGCCCTTTTTGGACATATCTTGGGAGATTGGGGCTTCAAGGTTGGACAGTTTGATATCTAGTACATATGAGAGAGACAAATTTTACCATAAGGAGTTCACCCCTATAGTAAAGTGGGTGGGCTTCCTAAGGGAGTGCTTCTGTGAGAGACAGACTGAGTGCTTACAATATTTGTTTGCACTATTGACTTATGGTCCTCAGGAGGCCTCTTTTGTTGTTACCTTTCCATGTAGTATTGTATTCACTAGGTGCTTCACATAATTCATATGGGACATTAGGATCATTATCACTTTGAGTTGGTTCAATTTGTGATCGATTGGTACTGATAGTATTGCTTGAGGACAATCAATCTTTGGGAAGGAAGAACTGTCATGTCCCTTTTAGGATGGCCACTGGAGACTATAGTCGACGAGAAGAAATTAATTAGTTATTTAAACTTCACCTAAGCCAAAAGTACATTATAAACTGACATTTAATAATTAATTCATAAAGTGACTTTATACTTTAGTTCAAATTGGCGAAAATAAAGGAAAATTGAATCTAAGCAGGTTAAATTAAAAAATAAAAGATGCAAAAATCACTTTCTCATTAAAAAGTCATTTCACATTAAATAAATGAGAAAGCGGGGGGGGGAAGGAGGAAGTCAAAGGGTCACAATAGTGAATGAAGAATTATAAAAAGGGAAAGAGAGCTCATTATCATTTATTCTTGTATTGGGATTTTCAAAATCTTGGAGATATCTTAAGCTTACTTTCTCTTGGACGAAATCCTAAGGGAGAGGAAATAGTTTCGCTAGTCAAACCATCCACCTTAGTTATCTTATGTGGAGAGATCAATCATATTTCCCACATGATCCTCATTGTTGTCACGTACTATCCACTATTAATTTGATATTTGAGATATTTTGGGGGTTCCCATTGCAATTGGAGGTAGGGTGCACTTGTGGAAGAGGTGCCTCAGTATTTGGTGGAGGTCGAGTTCTATTATCCCATAGAGAGGAGTTGTAGACATTGGATTGAGTATAGTGACCAAAGATAGGGCGCAGTTACATTCATCCAATGCACATGAGGAGGGTGTAATTCTATAGTAGGATATTGTAGCTAGAGGTAGAGGGATCTGATTATCTTTATATCTTATCTGTTATACGCTTTGTTTTAAGGAGTATTCCTATTAGAGTTTGAAGAAAAAGGAGATATCGTTGTTATTGATGAACTTAGGGGTCCACATAGTGAAGGAAAGGGTGCACCCGTATGATAAATTGCTACTGAGGGAGCCATATCCTACAGGAAGTCATTATTCAACTTTCCTCTTGTCATTTCCCCCCAGGTTAGACCCATTTAGGAGATGCTTAGTGAATACAAGGCACTCCAAACTACATGATATATCTTGAGGGAATACATAAGTCATTTTCAATGTTATATTAAGACTCATTTTTGTGGTTTACGAAGGTTGTAAGTTGAGGTTCAAGTCTGTTGGTGATTATATCACCTAGATTGCATTTAAATCCATATGTATCATCTATCTACTCCACTAAACAGATTACTCATGGAAACCATTTTGTTGTGTGTCATAAAAAAGGGGGTGACTGTTTATTATCTGAAAAACCAAGTCAAGGAAATTGCTTATATTCACACTTTTCTTCTTGCCTGTATCATTATCATTCCATTAATAAATGTACACTATCTTTCCCTTTTTTTATTGATGAGCATTTATTGCATGGAATGCCTGTTGAGTTTATGTTTTTGAGCAAGTGATGAAGACTAAGGAAATATGAAATAAAAGTGAGCCACCTTTATAAAATAAAAAATCAGTCCTTATGAAATGAAGCTTCAATACCGTCCATTTATAGACTGAATCATGGCATATTTGATTTCCTATATGTATTTAAATCTATAGTATAAAGTTTAGAATTATATTTCTTTCATGCAATATTATGCGAAAATGTAACAGCACGATAAAGTCTGGTGGGACAGAACACTTTTTTGATGAAAAACAGGAATGTTTTTTTATTTTTGTATTGTGACAGAAGACGGAAAAGTCTTGACAGTGGAACCTATATTTATAGGACTTGGAAATTCACGGCTAAGGTGAATCTACAGAATGTAATTTTGCTCTCAAATGATGAATGAAATTACGCTTTTTTCTCTTGGAAAAAAAAAAGAAATGAAGCTTCAACATTGAACATTTGAGTGTTTGTTTAATCACCATAACAACTTCAGCCCACAATGCATCCTCAGCCATTTCATCTACACAGTAAGCTACAATAGTGAGTAGGTCCTCAGTTAGTTTGGAAAATTTTTGGCTCATTGGGAATATGGATATTACACTCTTTATAAATTGATATACTAAGTGTGATTGGATGATTGCAAATAATACTTTAAAACAAAATATGCAAAGGGAGGTTTCACTCTCTTACTCTTTTTTTATTCACCAAGATTACTTTATGGGTGCAAGGTAAAGAGCATATTAGGATTCAAGAAGATCTTTTAGGTCCCTTATTTGTGTGAAGAGTTAACTAATCTAAATTGAATTTGTAAAAGAAATATGCAAGTGGGAAGTGTTTAAACTAATGTAAAGTTATTCAAAATCCCTAGTCTAATAAATATTTTTGTATTTGAAAGCAATATAAAAATGTAAACTGATCTAGTATAGGATAGAAGGTTGTTGGTATTCTTAGAGCCGAAATTTTAGAATATAAAATTGCAAAATGATTTTGGTCCCTAATTAAACTTATTTTTGGTCCCTAATTAAACTAATTGTTCTAATGAGTTGGAGCCAATTTGAATCTCTTGGAACCCAAATGCAGTTGGGGAGCCTTAATTGAGCCAAAAACTCATGATTTTGAGCTATCACAAAATTGTTTGGGTATTAAGGGATATTCAACGCGATATTGCTCAAATCATAACATTGCAAGGTCACACAAGCTTGTAAATATTTTGTGTGCATTGATATCTCCATTCTTCATGTTGACTTTGATATAAAAAAAGGAATTTTTCGAGTTGCATGATATATGTCAACGATGTCTTTCAATAATATATTTGAAAATTTCACATGTGTATGGAATTTAGGCTTTAACATTCACTTTGATTTTCCTTATAGAGCCTCTCAAAACAAGTCCCCCGTAATGCAAAAATGTCATTAACATTTCTATCTCTTAAACCATCCTCTATGCATTTCCTAGATAACATTATTTTTTTCTATTTTTGAATATTTCTGGAAGTATTTAGTATTTTCATATCCCTTGGACAACCACATAGCCTTACTCTTGAACCTTTATAAAGCCTTATTGTCTCTGAGCAACTTCCTCCTCTTCTTATTTTTTTAGGGCCCTTAATATTTGTTTTGAAGGCTCATCATTTACTCCCTTGACATCCTATGCATAGGATTCAATAATTTTATTCTCAGTTGTGATTAAGCCTTGACCATGATTTTTGCACTTATTAAATGCCTATGTCAATATTGCACTCTTGACTTTTTTAAGGTTGACAATGAACTGAAGAATAGTTGGCTCCTTTAAAGAAGCATCTCAACTTTTCCATTCAATTTTGACTAAGTTTATGAAGTCCTTATCATCTAAGTAGAGTTGAATTTATACGGACTAGGAGGTTTACAATCCCCCTTTTCAATTTGGAGCAGAAGTAGAAGATGGTGTGACTCTTTACCTACCTCCATGCATGACTCCATTGTTTTAGGTTCATTCAGATGTCAGGGATTTAGTTATCCAATTATAGAGAAGTGTTTGCTACAATTTCCACCACTTGTAGCTTCTACTATTGAACTAGAAATGTCATTTGTGTGAGGGATTCAAATAAATGGTCAATAAAAACAATGAATGAGAATTATAGAGGAGGAGGAGAAGAAGAGATACATATTAAAAAACAAAGAGAGTTGTGATGTGTTTTTTTGGGTGTTTATTTAAAGCCCTAAGTTTATATGTTAGGGATTACTAAATATGGAGGTTGGGTGTGCATAGTACACATTATAACATGTCAAAGTCTATGGGACACTTTCCTTAGAAGCCTCATTGTCTCAAAAAACAAGCAACAACACATTATCTTAATACCCCTACGGTTAAATGCAAGATGACCAAATGACGAAATAAGAATGTTTATGGTATCTTTAACTTTGATTCTTATGTATTAATGTTACTATGAGTTAGTCGAAGAATGCGGTCAATACACAACCTAGATCATAACTAAAAGGAAAGTGATGTTCATAGAATAAATCAGGGGAACTTCACAAATTGCACTTGAATCAACTTGAGCAACCTTTGAGCAATTAGACTCCCCTAAACAACAAGTTTGAAGATGTAATAGCTACAATAAGTCTAAAGGTATCAAATAGATCTAGATCCATGAATTACAAATAAGGGTTTTCAAATTGCCAAGATCATGTACCTCTCTAAATTGTGACCTCACTACCACAAATGGATATGGATGTATTGAATTATATATCTTGCTACAATGGATATGTGTATCATGGATCTAGTTCTATTATTAAACAATAGCAGTGAATATTAAGGTAACATATATAAACGTATTAAATGGACATAGATACGAGTACTATGAATTTGAGTTTTACAGATCTAGCCAAACATGGTATTACATATCTATAACTAATATTCTACGTTTTTTACCTTTTTGAGTATATTTTCCATTTTGTTTTGTACAGACTCTTGTAGGAAATATTTAAAAAATCACAGTCACATATATTAGTTATGTAAATTGCATAACTTGAGTGTCATAAGAGTATTTTGAGGGTGCTAAATCCATTTATGCATTCAACAACACAAGTTAAATGCTTCCAAATTTGGATTTTACCAAAAAAAATACCGGATTCTAATCTTAAACCACCTGAAAGTCCAAAACGTAGAATAAATAGACTACTATATTACATATCTAGTGCTCTTCTTCAATAGATACAACGAATCTAGAGGTAACTAATATGAAGGTATTAAACTTAATGGATATGGGTATTATGCTTTCAAGGTATTTAAATGATCTTTCATTCAATTTGTAATACTCCATATTGGAAAAAGACTCTATTTATTTGATATATCCATTGAACCATTGAATGGAGTGAATTGAACTACAATATTTTATTGCAGAATGGAGAATATATGCTTATCTTAGTTAGGATATCATATGCAAGAATGTAGCATCCAAAGATAATAATCATCGTAAATATAAAAGATGTGTTATGCGATATAAAGTAGTTGAGCACGGAGGATGAAGAGGATAGGGGTCTTATAATTACTTTTTTTTGCAAAGTTCAAAGGTGGAAGAGCAAAATATAGATTATTTTGAAGAGCCAATTTCACCAAGGGTTTTTTGTTGGATATGATGATAGGGAAAGGACATGATGATATGCCTATAGGGGACCTAGGGTTGAACAATTCCAAGTTTATAATGTCTACTTAAACCCCAATTCAATCTCATAAGGAATAAAGGACAAGTAATATATGTGGAAATGATAGGTATGTTTGTTTCCCTGCAAAAATAGTATAGGAATTGTTTGGATCAGAGGGTGAAAATACCTCAAGTGATGTAAACCGCGTTCCCTCCTTTTACCCAGTAAACCCTTCTTTGTCTCCTCTAGTAGAAAGCAATGAATTTCTTTTGAAAACATAACTCGCACATCAGTGGATATGCTTTTCTTAAACCCTCCAAACTAGTGTTGTAAGGGGAAGGAAGAAAAACCTAAGGAAGATCTAACATGGAATGAAGACTTGGACTTGATTGTAGATCACCAAAATACTACTTCAAGAACCATATATAATGAAGTTGTGTTTGATGCAAGAAAAAATGAGTTTTTCTTTGAAGGCAAACCTAAGAAAGAAAGGTTGGAAATGTGTTAAACTACAAAAAAAGAGGCTTACAAGTTGGTTTTAGGTGAGGACATTAAGATGAACCAAGTTTTGGAGCTTGTAAGCTAAGCTATGATAGGGTGTTTTTTCCATAGGAAAATCTTAGAAAACAACTGAAAGGAATGGATAGAAATAGAGTGGAGACACTTGCTAATTTATTCTAAAACAAATCATCGTTTGGTAAGAAGATGGATTTCCTTTTTCTTCAAATTAGAAGAAGAATAAACCAAGATATTGGGCTCGATATGGTTGTAGGGATTTACACCACTACCCTTAAAATAATGGACTCCTTGTTTCAATTCCCTAATAAAGAGACCTATAATTTAGGCTATACAAGCCAAATTTTTGGGCTTGCCTTTAAAAAATTTGGTCCCTTGATGTTTTCAAATCCATAGGAAATAACCAGTAAAGAATTTCATTAGAGGTGGATGAAATCTATAAGAGGATGGATTTATTAACACGATCCCATATTTAAGTGGAGGTGGATTTGGAGGGTTTGGAGTAAGACATAGAAATAGAGGTCAATTATTGACCGTATGCTTGAGCTCTAAACTATGTGGGAATCCCCTTTCGATGCTTGAGGTGTCACATCTATGGTCATCTAGTAAGTGACTGAGTTCTCGATTTAAAAAAAATAGTATTGAGAAGGAAAAGCTTATGGAATTTTAACCTCATAGGGGGGATTGTTAACTTCTAGATCAAAGGTATTGGGAAATAGGTAGAAAATAAGGAGGGGTAGGGAGTCTCAATATCAAAGGAGATTCTAAATGTTGTCAAATAATATGTGGAAGTATGATTACGGGAGAAGTTACCAATAGAAGGAAAAATGGAAATGTTCAACTTCAATCTCAATCCCACAGAGGATATGAGTGCAGGTAAACTTGATCCAAATTAGAATATAATGTTGATATTACAATCTAGTGTTAGGTCTCTTCAATCGATAGTCTTGTTAATTATTTTTCATGTCCTCTTAATTTTAAAGTAAAGCCCTAAACCCTAGCCAGTGACCAGTGATTAGAGTTGGGAGTTTAAGATCATTTATCTTCCAAGGAATGCAGGAAAGGGAAGAGAGGTAAAGAGGGGATGAGTAAGTTGCTACATATTCTAAATTTTTAGGGGGTGGGGTCAAGGGGGTGTGTCTTCTTTTCTATGGGGCTAGATAAGGTTTTGGAAAATAAGGATAACTTTGGAGGGGTTTTGACTCCTAATCCTTCCATCATTGTAAAGGACCCTACAAATTTAGATCAACTTATATATTGATTGAGACCCAGAC
The DNA here is from genome assembly GCA_001517045.1 of Pseudotsuga menziesii. Classification (NCBI taxonomy): domain Eukaryota; kingdom Viridiplantae; phylum Streptophyta; class Pinopsida; order Pinales; family Pinaceae; genus Pseudotsuga; species Pseudotsuga menziesii. Next base: position 755,929 of record LPNX010290267.1, read on the forward strand.
AAAATGCTATCAATTTGAGCGATATTAACACTAAAGAAAATTTTGGATACTGCAAAGGATGGGATATAATATTGGAAGGGGAAGGGAATCATATTTAAACTTATCCCAGAATAATGCTCCTATAGAAATCCAACAAGGAAAGCAATAGAATATAAAAGGGACCCTTAGAGCAAGGAAAACCTTGAAAACGGTTTATCCATGAGTATTATGTCATTAAATGGAAGGGATTGGCCAACTCCTTAAAAAATATTGTCTTTGGTAGGTTATTATATCTACATAACGTTGATCTTGTTTTGATTTAAGACACCATGAGGGGAGGGAAAATTATTACAAGAGGATTGTTTATTGTCATGAATATTTGGGACTTCTTATCAATATATTTTGTAGGGATATCTAAGGGATTGGTTACTAGTTAGAGGAAAAGATCCATGATGTTAATTAAGTTTGTGATAATTCTGGTGTATAATTTGGATTTTAAATTGTGTTAAAGTTTTGAAACATTTGGAGTTTCCACTCAAAACATTTATAAGGGAATTTTTCTAAACTTCAATATAGTTTAAAACTCATAACTTATACTATAACTATGACGAACTCTGAAAATATTCATACTCCAATAACTCTGTGATATTTGCCTTGGGTATAGGAGTCGAACTCTTCTATATGGAGATTAGGAAGATTTATTTGTAGTTGACGTTTATGTCCCTTACAAGGACACAAGGGTGGCCTATTCGAAGTAGCTAATGGAACATGATTTTTTGAGAAATAAGAAAGTGATCCTAGGATGGTATTAGTAAATTCATTTCATTATATGTATCTCATTGTCATAAATTCCAAGCTGATCCCAAGGGAATTTTGGTGCTCCGAGAAGATTTTGAAACCATGAGAAGAGCCTTCGGCTATTGATTGTTTTATTTGGAGGTACTGGTTTTGTCTTTGATTTGTAGGATCATGTTGTTGAACTAGAGACAGAGTGGATCCACGAGCCAAGTGTCTCTGACTTTTGCAGGAATTTTGGAAGATTTGGATCTTCTTTACGATCCTTGGCCAAGATTGTGTTTCGAAAGACATCACATAAAACCTCTACATGATTAGCTTTCGGCTCTGGTTTGTAGGTGGATTGGATTCGAGTAGCTGTTGATTTTTGGATCAAGCTATGGGGATTTGCTAAGTTGTAGAGTGGCTCCATCCCATTGGATCTATCCCTGTTTTGGTCAAGTGATTGCACGTTAGGGAGTATTTTGTATATAGGATTTTTGGTCATCTACGGATTCTTCAAACAAGAAATTCTGGTTTATTGATCCTTATCATTCTGGTTTTTCTTTTGGTTGTGTGTGCTCTCTGAACCATGGACTCTGAAGGGGGTCCACCACCTCCTCTTCCTCCAGAGATTGTTTCCTTCAAAATATTAGTTTCCTCCTATGGAAAGAGGAAGGGTAACCTTATAGTGCAGCAATTTGTGAAGAAAGCAGACATTCCATGTGTCGAATGTCCTTGCCGAACCGCTCTGAATCTATCTGAATGTGGACTTATTGGGAAATTTACTGGTCTTTGGCCTTCTCCTAAGGCAATCAATGGATGGTTTCAGCAAAATTGGAGGCCTCTAGTTACTGAAGGAATATGCAATCATTTGGTTGGCAGAGGTTACTATGTTTTTGTGTTTGATTCAGCTAAAGATAGAGATCTCATTTTTTGAAATGGTCCATATTTTACGGGTCCATGGGGACTCTATCTGAATAAGTGGATTCTTGATTTCGATACTACTCAGGACGTTCCTTCAGTCGTTCCTATTTGGGTTAGGCTTCCCCATTTTCCCCTCCATTGTTGGAATTCAGAATCTCTGGAAACCATCGGGAATAAGCTTGGAAAGTATATTGACAGGGCATAAAGGAAAGAACAATATTCATGTTCAAGAATTTGTGTTGAAGTAGATTTAGAGATAGGGCTGCTTGAGGCGATAAAGTGAAGTGTTGTTGAATGGTCACACATTCATGATCTTGATTACGAACAACTCCCATTCAAGTGCTGCCATTTCCATGGATATGGCGACTTTGCTCGAAATTGCAAGAAAAAATCAGAAGAAGAAATTGAAAAAGAGAAGGTTTCTCAATGGATTCATGTTCAGAAAGCAGGCACTTCCAAACAATATACTAGAACAAAAGGTAAAGGAGGAAATACAAGGAATGGAGCCATTCATGTGGAGAAGAAAATTTATAAACCTCAAGCTGTGAAAAAAGTTACCGTTTCTTCAAATCCTTTTGTTGTTTTATGTCCCTCTGAAGATCATAATTCTCCTGTTCTCGAAGAGGGTGAAGTGCAGCAATCAGAGGTGCACATATATGAAGGTGAAGTAAATATCGGGTCACAAGAACAATTTGGTTCTGTACTCTTTTAAATTCCTTGCATTGACACAATCTTACAGAAAATTCATAAATCTCCCTCGGGTGCCATATCTTCTCCCTCCTACGCAGAAATTCTTAAGAAGAAGCCGGTAGATACTTCTGGTTCCTTGGAAGAATATTCTATTGAGAAATTTAGTAAAAAGGAAGGTAGGAAGTCTTGAAAGGAGATCAGAGAAGAAGAATCCCAGCGATTAAATATGCAGGGTAGTCAGGATACAATAGAGATGTCTATAGGCAGAAGTAAGCGGAATAGACCCCCAAAGGGAGGTCTAACTCCCTCTTTCTCAGGTAAATAATGCAGATCGTCTCATGGAATTGTAGGGGACTAGGGAATCCCAAGAAAGTAGAATCAATGAAAGATCTATTGAGAATGGAACCTTCATACATTCTCTTGATTCAAGAGACAAAGATTGAAGAGGAAGTGTTATTATTCTCAAGAAAATCAAAGTGGAAAAAGAATGTTGGCATGGCAATCAGTGCAAGGGGAACTTCAAGGGGCCTCGCAACCTTATGGTCTAAGGATAATTTTATTCTGAAAGCCTCATTTGCTTCCCAACATTGGATTTATGCAGAAATTTAGCATATAATAAGTAAGATTTCCATGGCTCTCTTTAACCTTTATGTCCAAGTAAATCTTATCGAGAAAAAGGACTGATGGAATTCTCTGTCACATTTTATTGAAATACACACTCCCATAACTATTATTGTGGCAAGGGATCTCAATATTATTTTAGACCCTAATGAGAAAAAAAGGAGGTGTTCGAGGAAAAGATCCTCTTTAGGAGTTTGTGGAGTCTTTGATTCATGCTCGGGACCTTCTTGATTTCAAACCCAAGAAAGGTCGTTACACTTAGACCAATAAGAGAGTAGGGATTGTCAGCATTTTTGCTCGTCTATATAGATTTCTGGTCCAAAGCTCTTTGATGGAGGGGAAAATTTCAATCTCTTCCAAAATTCCACCCAATTTAACTTATGATCATCACTCCATATCTTTGTTGTTGGAAGAAGAGGAAGATTTAGGTCCTATTCCGTCCTGATTCAGTCCTCTTTGGACTGAGAAAGATGGCTTCTAGGAAACCATGACACAAGCTTGGTATCATTTTGTTTAAGGATCTCCCATCTATGTATGGGAACAAAAACTCAAGCGTACTAAGTATTCCTTGAAAAGCAGGGTTAAAAAACCTCTCTCGACTCCAATGAGCAGCAGGAAAGAGACTGTTCTTGCTTTAGCAAAGATTTAATTAAGTATGGAGGAATCAAAAATTACTAAACATCATTTGGATAAGGAGCAGTCCGCTTAATCAAATTCATTCCTTTCCTTTCTCCAGGAAGAAGAGTATCTGCGTCTCAAGTCTCGTAGTCTTTGGTTGCAAGCGGGAGATAAAAAATTTTCCCTTCTTCCACAGACAATGCAGAGCTATAATTTATTGAAACCACATTTCATAAATATATACAAGTGAGGGTGAAGTTATTAACGGGCATTGGCAAATACAACAGTTTGCCCAATCACATTTTCAACAATTTCTTACAGAGGATGACGCCACAGATAATGAAGTGAATGCTGAATTTTTATCTAATATTCCCTTTTTAGTCATTGTAGAGTTAAATGTTGGTTTATTGAAACCTTTCCGGAAAAAAAGAAATAGTGAATGTTATATGGGAAATGGGGCCAACTAAATCCCCCGGGTCGGATGGTTTCTCCATTCATTTCTATAGAGTTTGTTGGCATGTTATAAAATCAGATCTTTTATGTATGATTTCAGCCTTTCTTAGAAATGCCAAAGTGGGAGGGTGCACTAATTCTACTTTCCTTGCTTTAATTCCTAAGAAAGATAATCCAACAACTTTTGACAGGTTTTGACCTATCTCACTATGCAACGCTTCATATAAACTCTTGGACAAACTCTTAGTCAATAGACTTAAGCCCTTGTTGGGAAATTTAATCTCTCCTCTCCAGGGGGGGTTTGTTAAAAGTAGGCATCTTGTAGACAATGTGATACAAGTGCAAGAAGCCCTTCACTCCAGCTTCAAAAGGAAGGAGAAAGGTATGATCATCAAGCTAGATATCAAAAATTCCTTCAACCGTGTTAAGATCTCCTTCCTTTATCAAGTTCTTCTCTCTTTTGGTTTTAGTGTGGAATTTGTTAGTTTGATAAAATCCTGCACACATAGGCCCTGGATAGTGCCCCTTGTTAATGGTAGACATTCATATTTTTTCCAAGCCTCAAGAGGTCTTCATCGAGGGTGTCCTTTGTCACCTTTTCTGTATATATTGATGGTTGAATCTTTAAGTAGAAAAATTTAAGCAGAATAGGTAGCAGGTTCTATTCCATGCATTGAGGAAAAAAGAGGTGTGGATTCTATTTATCATGCTCTTTTGCCGATGACTCTCTTCTTCTGGGAGGGGATTCATTAAATATTGCTCAAGCCTTCAATGAAATTTTACAAATTTATGCTTAATCTCAGGAGCTTTGATCAACAACAAAAAGAGTGTTGTATATGGTTGGAATGTAGACCATCTGGCAATTCTTTGAATAGCTCGTTCCTTGGGATTTCCTATATTTGATAAGTGGGACAAGAACAAATACTTGGGACTCCCATTAACCTTGGGACCAAGTCCTCCTTTGCTTTGGCTAGAAGTTATAAGTAAAATAAAATCCAAAATAGTATCTTGGGGTGGCCATTCGTTAACAAAGGTTGGAAAGCTGGTTTGGATTAAGGAGGTCCTTTCAGCCCTCCCCATCTTCCACTCCTCTTTGCTCCTTGCTCCCAAGTCCATCATTGCTAGAATTTCCAAGCTTATCCGGGACTTTCTTTGGAATGGTGGGAAAGGAAATCAGAATAAGATGCACTTGGTTAACTGGGATGTTCTCAAAAGACCTCTTTTGGAAGGTGGATTGCAAATTCGTGATCCTGGACTAGCAAATCTGGATATGGGAGGAAAAATAATTTGGTAGTTGTTTACAGATAAAAAACATCTGGTAAGCAAGATTCTATGGATGAAATACCTTAAGGGAGGTTCTTTGAGGAATTTAAAATCAGCAAACACACCTATAGGTACAACAATATGGAACTTGTGCAAAAGAGGAATTGATCATATTCAACAACAACTCTATAGAATCCCTGGCAATGGGATGAGGATCTTATTGTGGGAAGATAATATTTTAAGAAACCTTCCTCTTTCCACTTTAAACTGGTTAAATGAGATCAAGTTATGGTTAATTAATAAAGGTCTCCTCTAGCTTGCAGACATCTGCTCTTGGGATAGTAATGGGAATTGGGAAGGTTGGTCTTTTCCGGAGATTCCAGAACCTCTTCTCCTTCAACAAAACTTGTTGATCTCAACACTTTCAGGACTAGCTCCTCTCCATCGCTCTTCTAAAGATAAATGGGGATGGGGTCGTGCAATATCCCAAATTTTGGACCTAACACTTATAGGCATGTGCCTATTGATTATGATTTTATCTTAATGTTTTATTTTGATATATTGGGTCGAAGACCCCACTGCATATGAACATGATGATTTGTTTTGTATATTGGGTGTAAGCCAAGTATTGATGATACATGTATATGATTTTTTTGTGTTGGGCGTGGACCCTGAAGCACATGATTGATGAGATGTTTTGTGTTGAACAAGGAACTCTGGAGCACATTAGCAATTGATGTTGTGTTGAGCGAGGAGCTCTGGAGCACATGAGTAATTGATGTTGTGTTGAGCGAGAAGCTCTAGAGCACATGAGTATTTATATTTGTGTTGAGTGTAAAGCTATAGAACACATGAAAAGATAAGTTGGAAGTGTTGGGCATAAGCCCTAGAGCCTTCCATGTTGATGTTGAGCATAAGCTCTGGAGCATCGGATCCTTGGCCATTGTATCCCTAGGTGCATCGCACAAGTACATCCTAGGATTAGTGTTGAGCGAAGAGCTCTGGAATTGCACTAAGTTTGTAACTCCCTATTTTTAGCATTGAGTATGGGCTCTGGTAAGTGCTAGGGGTTACTGGAAAGAATTCATAATTCCTGAGTGAAAACGACTCGAGAAAAATATTGATCTCATCAAACTTATTTATAAATGATTAAATGAAATTTTGAATTTTGGTATTCTCATCAAGTACTGAAGAACTACCATGTTATACGAGGGAATCCAACATTCAAGGCTGTTTAGAGTTTCCTAGCCTAGTAGACCTAACCATCTACCTTTTTTACCTTAATGAAGAAGTGCCATAAGTCTAGGGATCATGGTATATGATTCCCAAAGACAAATGTTAATAAATGTTATATTATTATGTATTTTATACATGGTATGTATAAAGAATAAATATAGTAATAATATTAATAATGAAAGAAAGAAGGAAAAGCTCCATCCATTATTATTTATTACTAAAAGATAATAAATAGTATAATGCCTACAAAATTCTAACTAGGAACTAGTTAAAAGTTCCTAAGTTAAAGTATTAAAAATTACCCAAATTAATTAAAAAGGGTTAAGTCAAGAAATCAAGGATGTCTATAAAGTCTCAAGCCAAGGGAAAGCTTGGGGTTCTGATCTATCTTTTGGAGTCATTGTTTATGCATGTTTTACTCTCAAGATATTTCTTGGAGAACATTTTCCTGAAAAGAAAAAGGAGAACTGATCCAGACCTGATATACCAGTTAGGGAAATCTTACGTTAGGAGCTCTAAGCTACTTGCATGTTGGAATCCAGATTGAAACCAAGAACGATTTTGGGTCATGGTTGGGTGGAACATGGCAGTTCCCAAGTGATTCAGACATCTAATACCACACGGGGGCTTCACTTGTTGACCAATATCCTATCACGTTAGTTCATATTGTGGGTTTTAAAATTATAAAAATCAAACCAATATATTGCAGGTATTAGGGGGATGAGGGGTTTAAGGTGGGGGTGGGTGGGGTGGTTTATAAGGATTGAGGTATAAAAATGGGTGGGGATATGGTTTTAATTATTGGGAGGGGGTTTCAACAAAAAGAGTTTGGGTCAATATCTCTCGAATTAAGGGTATTCTTTAATATCCCATGATCGCACGTGCTATGTAAGAGGTTCACTAAGTGAAGTCCCCGTGTCTAATACAGAGGTCAGGTCTGCCTATGAATTGTTAATACTGGTTATTTGAGTGTGCAGGGTCAACCCTTAAAGGAGCTTCAAAATTATAGGTATGAGATCCTAGACTGCCTATTCCATTTTCTAGGATAAATGTTGGCTGAATTAGGCAAAGGTTCACATTATATGTTCTAAACCTATGTGTTTGTTTTCTGTTAAAATCTTCTAGGGTTTACATTTTGAATTATAACCCTAGGATGAAATTTACTTCTTATGCTAGATTTATCCAGGGTTTATTCACTTAGTTTACTTCTACAATTTTAATTCATGTATAAATGATTATCAAGGGTTTTGCACCTTAGTTTTATTTCTGTTTTATTTTTACTGTTAAAATTGTGTTTCCTGCAAACTAGGTTTTATTTCAGATCTATTACCTATATGTTCTTTGGCCTACATATTCTACTGACATATTTAATTTGTCAGTAGAGCCATGTTCAAATATTTACTAATCCGGATCTATGCTTCAATCAGAACCTAGATTTATTTTAGTATCATTTAATTTTAAACAAGAAACTAACTAATATACTATTAATATATAATCGGTATGCTATTGGTAAATATATATATAAACTAACAGTTAAGAAATAGTATTATAAATCTAAACTACTAGCACAATAATTACATCTAAACATAAATTATAAAAATCCCATACTAAATCTAATATATAAAAAACAGTGAAGCCCTTTCCAGGTCTGCATAAATAAATGTACGCTAAATACCAAATCATTTCCATTAAAATAAACATTATCATAATCAAATAAACAAAGTAAGTATCGAGACCATTCATTGGTCTATGATCTAGTCCCTTTTTCCTATTTAAATTCACAGCCCTTAATACAACGAATTAATTTAATCAATTCGTATGCCATAAATCAAAATAGTCCCATCTAATAATACTCACAACAATCATATAAATAGTAACCAAAATAACATTACAACAATTAAATAGAGAACCATGTACAGGCAACGAGGTCGCAGGATTTAATCCTGAGGACACTCAGAAGGTCCGAATCATAACCATAAACAAGGTGCTCATTATAATAAAAACCCTAATAACCTCTATACACAGTAATCCATTTACAAACCCTCTTCATAAGTAACGACCCAGGATGAAATCCTATAGGGTCTTAAATCTTTACACAAACCACACTGTACCAATTTTACAAGAAGGTTGTATCGTAATACTAATATTTTATTACAGAGGTCGTAAGACCCTTATAAATCCATACACGTTGTAAATACATGGCCACGACCCATAAGTAACTTCACGGTAAACTTAATTACTATCTTATGCCCTGTCAACAAATCAACCTACAACAACGATAGCCATCAGGGCTTACACCCACGACGTATTTACCTATCCTCATTACACATTATTTAATACTAAGTGTAAAATCTAAATCCTCTACTCTATCGCAACCCTGATGGAGAGTACTGACACCATGTAAGGCGTGTCCACCAACCCATCTTGCTAACATGGTGGTCCTCATTGTAACCATTACAATCAACAAAGGAAAATTCCATATAAATAATAACACGGGATCATAAACACAACATGTATTCACAACTCAGTGTCCCATTACATTAACATAATATACATAGACCATCCACAAAGGTAAAGGCCACATAAAACCCAAGTTCAATAACAACAACGCAGTATAGATTTATATACACAGAATTTATAAAGTCTTAAGTCGAGTTTACACAGTCCTCCGATGGCCATGCACCATTACAAGCAATGGTGTGACCCTGGCTTTTAATTCTTAAATCAAAACCCCGAATTTACAAATGACACGCAGAGCCTGTTAAAGGCATCAAGTTTTCTCCTTATGGCTAGAAACCCTCTTTAAATTACATCCCATTTCATTATAAACTCAGACCCGAAGGCCAACAAAACCCCATAACTTAAACCCCAACATTGACAAGTTAAAACCTAGTATTAAAGCCAAGAAGTGGTGAGTAACGACTTGATTAGCAGGATTACCGTAATGGTAATGCTAGTCCATGGCTAGCAATCGCGCTACGAACCATACATCTTCTCTCCAACCCTATCACCTGTAACCACAAAACGATTCGATCGATGAGAAGTATGATATCCATAGCATGCAACAAACAAACCATAATGTGGTGAAACCAAATGACACCATACCTTCGATGTCCTAGAAGTTGCCTTCACCACACTGCACAGAGCCGAGAGAAAACAAACCAAGCGAAATGACCAAGTCCATCGTGAGCCAAGCCCTAAGCTTGGGCTGCCACAAACTCCAAGGCACATTAATGGCGCCAGCCTGTTACCCTTATCAAACTCCAAAAACCAACATCTCTATAGTTTGTAATTGATTCAACATCGATTGTCTCCTTTCCATGCAAAGTCTTAAACCCCAATGTGTAACATTTAAACCTTGTTATAATTTCTCCACCCTAAGGTAAATCCAAGGCATAAGTATTATGTATCGCTTAAACATAGGCTCTAAGACTTAGAACCTTTACCCATCGATTTACTTAGGCATTAAGCTTAGGACTTGTTAGCACTAGAAAAGAACCAGAGGTTGTGAAGGCTTGTTCCTAGGTAACAGCAGAACCACTTTTGAAGAGAGAACTGGCCTTCTGCTCTTCCGAGAGGGATCTCTCACCAAATATTAACAATGCCAGATATGTACAAGTGAAAATATGAATTGTTTGTAAGGATGGTTGAAACAGAACATAGAACCATTGGGATATGGAGTCAATATGTGTAACGAAAATAAGCAGAGCTTATACAGGCGATTTTAACACAGAGGCAAGATAGCCATTCGGCCATAGTCAAATTATAATTGTCTGGTGGAAAAGGAAGAGCAAGAACAAACCATTAACACAAAGCGTTAAAGAATAAATTCTATATTAACTTTAGAAGAAAGCTTTAGTGGATATCTGAAACAACAGACAGAGCATAGTATGTATGAATTCCAAACTGTCATACACTTGTTTCAAACATGAAATAAAACATAATGGGGGAGATAAATTGGAAAACATTCACATGAGAAAGGAAGCAACAAATTGTAACACAAACAACACATGAATCCCGGTGAAAAACATCGACTTCAGCTCTGCAACTTTATCAGAAAGCTCTTGAAAGCATACAACACAAAGTTACATTGGTTCCAACCCTTTCTCCTTCTTCAGGAGGTACATTTATAGTATTTTTTGGACTTCCTAAACCGACATTCAGGAATAAAAATTTGTTACAACTGAAGAACATCTTCTAACAAACTCTAATATGGTGTATTTGCCACGATTTACATAAAACTTAAAAAATGAACTGTGGAGTGCGGGAGGAAATATGCACAAGGGCCTTTACGTATCCTCCAGTTGGTGATAGTTGTACAAAGTTCTGGGAGAGGTAATCATCGGAGGGGTGTGTCCATGGAGAAAATTTCCTACATCACCATCATTACCACCTATATGGTTGCGTCCTAAACTTGTTTGACCCGTATTGCTGAATTGACCTCCATTGATCAGGACTAGGCAAAGTCACAACAACCATGTCAAGTGCCTGTACTTTGAGTTCCATATTTCCTATGTATGAGGCCTTGGGTGTTTTGGAACAGGTGGCTTTAAAATCAAACAGCAGTTTGAATTCACTGGCCAACTTATCGAAAACGGTCCTTCCTGACAAGGATTGCTGCATGTCTTAGAACTTGCTGTTGTCTAATCGGCAACTAACCAATTGCTCTAGGTAATTTTTTTAAGACAATAAGGGTCCCTTTTCTTCCCAGAAGAAAGGAATCCATCTGTCTACCAGTGGTTTAAATAACTTGATAGCCTCCTTAAACTTGTGATCAATAATGCCAATTTTGGCATGGACAGTGTCCAACATCCTATGTTTAGCAATTACCTTTCTGGCCCCAGAGATGATAGCAACTCTGTTTTCGATATTATACCGGTTGGCTAGATCATCTGACAAGGCACTTATAAAATCAACAACATTTTTTGCTATCTCTGCGGGTCTTCTCTGCACTTCTCCCAATACTGTCGAAACCTTTTTCTTGGCCTCTGTCAAAGCATTTTCCTGATCTACAATGAAATCTATATAAGGCCTGAACTTGTTAGCTTTTGCAATGATTTGATCCCATATCAAATGTCTAGAACCCTGTAAGGCCATATTACCTATCACCCGTTGGCTTAATTTGGTGTTTTGTTGTGTCAATTCTTGACATTTCTCCTGTATATTTTCCTTTTCTTGTTCCTCCTTTGCTTTTTCCTCATCTAGCTCCTTAATCTGTTACATTAACTTAGTAAGCTCTGTATCTTTCAGGCCTATTTGGGACATTGCCTTAGAAAGAGAACTGGTGTCTACTTCTCTAGCTACATTTAAAGGTTGAACTGCAATCTCTGTGCATTTTTCCTTAAGCTCTTTTTCCTTTGTTGCTAGCGTAGCCTTTAATTATTTTTCGCTCTCCTTCAGAAGCTTGGTATCCACTTCCCACTGCCTTTTCTTCTCCTCGAGCTTCAACAACCTAGCCTTGCAATTTGTAAGCTCAGTGTTCAATGTCTCTTTCTCTTTTTTTAATTTAGCCAACTCATCTTTTTGAGTGAGCTGGGTGGAAGGGATTTTCAACTTCCTTTTTAGTACTTGGATCTCTTTTTCTTTCTTGTCCAGCAATCTTTGAGCTAAAGCTCCCTTATATGCTAGTCCATCTATTTGTAATGATCCATTCTGCAAATTGTTAATTCGGATCTTGAAGACCTTGTTTTCGACTCTTACCTTACTCAAAAGGTCTAGAGTTTTTGTTTTACTTGCCTCTAGCTTGGATATCTGTAGTGTGGCTTTCAGTAATCTAGTATTCAAGATGTCACTGGTCTCTCTGTTAAGGTGTATTATATAGGTAGTGGCAACCTTTTCGAGGTTCAAATTAACCTCTGACACTTTGTTTCCTACTGTCAAGGCCAGGCTAAGGGTGTATGTAGCATGATCCCTCACAATATTCAATGCCACATTTGGATAGGGTAATTGTATTACTTCATTATATAGCTTCGTTGTCTCATTAAAATTTTTATCAACCCTTTCTTGGTAAGAGTCCAGCCAATCTTCTTTAGAGGCATGTTTGTTTGGAGTCCGTCCATCAAACACATATTCCTGGATCTGTAACTTGGTTGTTTCGAGCTCTTCTCGTTTCTGTTTGTCTTCCACATTTTTCTTCTTCATTTTCCCCTTCGTATCGCTCCTCTTAACCTGCACTAACTGTTGTTCTTGTTTTGTTTTCTATTTTTTGGGAATGCTAGCAGTATCTACTTCATCAGTCTCTATGGGTTCTGAAATCCCTCTTTTCATTGAACTCCCTGAATAACTGACCAACGATGAGGCATTCCCAGCCATTGCAACTACTTTGGACAACTCCATTTGGGGAGAATTGTCCCATGGCAGGGGTGAGACAGAGCTTCGTTCTATGCTAATATCCATCATGGTAGAGTTGGGGAAATCATCCCAATTGGTCGCTTCTCTAAGCCCGAGTATTTGAGTGTGCTCAAAAGGCTTACTCTTGTGAGCCTTCCTCCTTTTGGAAATTACTTGATGTGGGTCGTAATTTATAGCCTGTTCTAGGGAGAATCCCATGCCTTTGAGTAAGTTACCAACCAGTGGCAAAGTACCCCTGCTCTTGACTGTGTATGGCCCCACCTCCCAGGGGAAAGTAATATTCGATCTCTTCCTAGAATTCAAAAAGTGTTCTTCTTCAACAGTGAGTCTTTACCTGATTAATTCCAAGGAGAAAACCCTGCAGTTAGAAAGGCTAGCAGGATGTAAGGCTGATGCACAAAACCGTATAGCCTTATTATTGTTCCAAATTCTATCAGGAACCAGTATCCTATCATCTTTCTATGAGACAACTGCAGTATTTGCCTCATCTCAGGAAACACCCTAGGTAAGCTTTCTTGAAAGAAAAGGTTGTATATTTCGGCCATCAAAAAGTTCATGAATTTACAGTAGTCTTTGGTCATGTCCCCAGTGATCTCTAGCTCAGGCACTTGTAAATCTTCTTTGTTATAAGATAAAAACATTCTCAACAAAAAGGACTGGAATCTGAATACTTTGGTGCCGTGGAAATTAGCTAACTGAGAATGAATGTTCTCAGCTAGAAATTCATCAAATTTAAGACAACAAGACAGAAAATATTGCCCTGGCAGTTCTGGTTCGACAGGACAGGTACTCAAAACAAACAATAGACTCAACAATGACTCTGTGATATAACCATTAGTATCTAGACCTAGAAATTGACTGGCTAGGGCTATGCACCACTGAGTTTCTTCATTAAATTGACTAAGGTCAATGGGCTAAGACAGACTAATGACTTCACCATTAGGTTTTGAACAAGATCTCAGGAAAGCTTCTCTATTTTCGATAATAGACTCTCTGAAGAAATGTATGATACTCTCTTCTCGGTATCTTTGGGATATGTGGACAAACTCGTATGGGACGTGGAGGGTTTTACGGATGACATGAGCTTGAACTGAGCAAAGGATTTTGGATTTGGACCTATTCATAACAACCCCTTCGATGGTATAAAAATTGCATGCACACCACTCAACAAACTTGGGGCAATGGGGGGTTTGGTTAACAGAGAAAAAATGGAAAAAGGATTTAAAAAGAACACAAGTATCGCTACCTTGGTCCTTAAGGACTTCCAATTCACCCCTAGCAGCTTCAATGGTTTCTCCCACCAGAATGGTATCAAAAAACTCGGCATTCTCATCCATGAGACTTTCTTCTTCCCTCCAACCTGTGACCCCCGATTCTGCATTATCCCTTACATCTACCACTTCTATTTCTCCTACTTTTTCCATTTTCAATAGCACTGAGGGAGTATTAGGGGCCTACCTTGTTTCTCTAGCACAATCTTCTGGTTCGTCCACGCTGGCACTCTGTATGCAATTGGGGTGTTCGTCAATCTGGAAGTTCTGGAAAAGACAAACCTTTCCAACTCCATGTAGATCCATTTATAGTTTTCTATACCGCGTAATCTCTGTGCCTTTTCTATGCAGCCTGCACAGTAGATATTTCTCCTTACAATCGGAGCCTTAGATATGCGAGGTCCTTTGTCTCAGAGTTTTCCTTACTACCAGTATGTGTATCTTAATTTGGGAAAATCAACCTCTGCCTTCAATCTCCAAATTACCTTCATCGAGGTCGTTCACGTCTTAAAACTTTAACATTCCACTGATTCCTCCTTCCTTGATCTAGTGAGCAACTCTAGATCGCGATATGTTTCTTACCCATCGATCAAGCTCGACCTCACCTCACGACCGTTGATTAGAGCGGACCCTACCACTTTTCGTGAATTAAGATCCTAACCCCGTCCTCACTAGTTCAAATCGTGGAATGGACCACGACCGTAGATCTATCTCCGCCTTTTCCTCGACCTTCTCATCTTTTCTCCCTTTAGCACATTTCGCGATTTGGAAAAGTAATTTTGGCCGAGCATATCTCTTGCATGGAATGCTTCGATGCCATTGATTTGTCTTTAGATTAATCTCAACATTCCATTATGGTTCCCATTTAACGCACTCTGCACATCCAATGACCAGGTTTTTCCTTGCATCTATGATCCGTGAAATTCCTTTCTACCGTCAATATTTATCATTTCAAACCGGGGCCGTCGATTCACACTATCCTTTACCTCATTCCTATTGCTGCTTGTTCTAGAGGCAGAATGCCACTCCACATATGCCTTCAGTACCCCCCCAAACTCTGAGGATGCCTTCCCAATACTTTCTGATAAGGTAATTTCCCCAAACACCTCCCATAATCGAAAATTTTGAATATGGTGCTAACAATCGGCTCCACAAGGGATGCTATCCTCCCAGCGAGGTAGCAAAGAACCCCGTATACCAGTCGCTGAATCCATTGACAACATCTTCTTACTTTATTTTTCTGAAAGAAAAACATAATTGAAAAATGGTTACCTCTTTCAATATTAGGGCCTTCTGTGCAGGCTTCAAATCTTTCGATTCACCATCTGTACTGACTGAAAAAAATAAAAATATTTACACTATAATACAGGGAACTCTGTCCCTTTACTCCTGGTAATGTTTTAGGAACCTCCCATTCACTGGGCCTCCCTCATACTGTTACCCATCTGGATACTGTAGAATGAAAGCATTGTCACCTCTGAGGGACGCAATAAGGTATGGGCCTACCCACAAGTGATCAAATTTTCCATGTTTTCCTTTGCCTTCATGCGGGGCATCCCATTGTAACACTAGGTCGTCAACCTGTAAAACATCCTCCTCTATTCTTCTGTCAAAGGTATTATTCATCTTCTCCTTATGTATCTGGACCTTATCATAGGCTTTATCTCTCATTTCATTCAGTTCAATAATCTGGTTGATCCTTCTTTGCATGGGATTAGGTTCATCTTGTTGGTTTTGCAATAATTTCATAACTCGAACTCCTAGAGATGTAGGAAAAATTACCTCGGCTCCATATACCAATTCAAATGGTGACATACCAATAGCCCTCTTTGTGTTGATCCCGTCATCCCACAATGCATATTTCAACTTTGTATGCTAGGCTCTTTTGTTGTCCTCCAACAGCTTCTTAATAATCCTCACCAGACTCTTGTTAGAGGATTCTGCCAGTCCATTACCCTGTGGGTAATAAGCAGTAGAATGATTTAGTCTTATATGATATCTATAACAAAAATTAATCATCTTCTTGGACTTAAACGCAGGTGCATTATCTGTCACAATTCGTTTAGGACAACCAAATCTTGCCAAAATATTATTTTCTAGGAAATCCATTATCACTTCTTCTGTAGCTCTTCGAGTGGGTATCACCTCAATCCACTTCGTGAAATAATCGATAGCTGTTAAAATCCACTTATGTTGTCCTGAGGAGTTTGGATTTATCTCCCCATTGAAATCCAACCCCCATTGTTGGAAAGGTGCTTCTACTGATATAGGGTTGAGGGGAAGTGAAACCACCTTCCTTTTTCCTTCAAAAATCTGACACTTATGGCATTTAGTTGTTTCCTTATATACATTTGAGAACAATGAATGCCAATAGAATCCTGCAAGAATTTTATTGGTGGTTACCTTCCAGGAATGGTGTCCTCCACAATCTCCTTCATGGAACTCTTTTGTTATATGTTGAGCTTCATTCTCTAGAAGACAGTTTAGTAGTATTCCACCAGGGTCTTTCCAATAAAGATATTGTTCTATGATAAAACATTTCACAGCCTTCAGCTTCACAGACCTAGCTCTGGTTTTGCTTAACCCTGCAGGAGGCTATGAATTTTGCAATACATAAATAATATCAGCATACCAGGGAGAGATAGAAAAATCAGGCCCCACCGGTACTTCTGTATCCAATTGATTGGATTGACTAGCTAAGAAATTTAGCTGCAGAGAATCGTAATGGGAATATGTCATCATTTTAGCCAATCCTTGCCCTTTAACCAATTTTGTGGGCTTAATTTCTATGTCGTACTCTAGAAGCACTGCAATCCATTTAGCTCTTCTCCCCTCCGGATTTGGCTGTGTAAGTATACTCTTCACCACGCTGCTGGGGACATATGCAGTTATATGGGAACGGAGGATGTAAATTCTAAAGTCCTTTAAGGCCTTAACCAAAGCATAAGCTTTTTTTCCATCATATCATATTTCAATTCTCCATCTCTCAATATCTTACTGAAAAAATGCTATAGGATGCTCTTCACCTTGATCATTTTTCTGTAACAAAATTGCTGCCACAGTAAGCTCTGAAGCATATGAGAATACTAAAAAATATTTCTCAAATTCTGGACTGACCAGCATAGGAGCTTCTGAAATGGCTTGTTTTATATCTTTGAAAGATTTCTTGGCTTTCACAGTCCATTTTATTTCATGATCTTTCCTCAGCATATTAGTAATGTTCATCGGGATTTCAGCAAAGCTAGGAATGAATCTTCTCAAGAAATTTACCTGACCAATGAAAGACTGTATTTACTTTTTACTTTTCGGTTATTCCACTTTCAATATGCCATTTACCCTGTCTGGATCAATCCTGATTCCTTCCTTTGAAATAATATGCCCCAGTAGTTTTCCTTCTTCTAGAGCAAAATTTAACTTTATTGGATTTAATGAAATGCCATACTTTCTGCACTTAATGAAAACCCTTTCTAAATGTCTGATATGATCTTTGCCAAATCTGGAATATACAATAATATCATCCATGTAAATCACCACAAACTTGTCCCTTTCATCTGCACAGGAAATATCCATGGCACGTTGGAAAGTGGCTCCATCATTCATTAATCCGAACGACATCTTTGCATACATGAAGGTACCCCAAGGTGTGGTGAAAGCAGTTTTTTCCTGGTCTTCAGGAAGCACCTTCACCTGATTGTAACCAGAAAATCCATCCATAGTAGATATCCTCTCTGATCCCACTACCCTCTGCAGAATCTGGTCCATCTTTGGCAAAGGGTAATTGTCCTTCAAAGAGATTTTATTCAAGTTCCTGAAATCTACACATAGTCTTATTTTCCCATTCGTATTCCTAACAGGAACCAAATTAGCTACCCATTTTGAAAACCTCAGAGTCACAAATATTTTTGCATCAAACAAATTTTTAATCTCCTTTTCAATGATAGGTACTAGCTTTGGATTGATTCTTCTGAGCTTCTGCCTAAATGGTTTTTCCCCAGGCTTGATTGGGATAGTAAGTTGTATAATGGAAGTTTCATACTCTTTGAGGTCATCATAACTCCACGCAAACACATATGTGTATTTCTTCATCAGGTTTACATATTCTTCCTTTTCTTTAGCAGGTAATTTCTTGGATAACTTTACAATTACCGGGTCATCTTCAGTGCCAATATTTTTATTTTCCACAGTGTCTTCAGCATGTTTGACCTTAGGATCTCTGGAAACGTCGTTTTGGTCAAAAAGAGTTTCTAAGCGGATCAAACCTCTGGGGATGTGATTACTTTTCAACTAGATTATATCCTTACCTCCCAAAGAGCCTTTCAGCTTCTTTGCTCCAGCGGTCTCTTCTTCATTCCCCTTAGCCTCTAGTAAATTCTCAAAGTCAACACCATCTTCATCTATGCGGGTATTCACAAACTCACCAGACAGTTCCGAAAACCTTTTGATTTGCATATCATCTTCAAAAACCTGCCAATATTTGGTGTTGTCAAGTATGGAGGGCCTATTCACAATGTCTACTTTGTATTTTCTCTTACCTACGGTAGGAGTCTCAAATTTTCCAGCTGCGGTTGCTAGAGAGTCCGCCATTGTATTCTCATACCTAGGAATCACTTGGACCCTGTGTTCGGTGAAATAATTCCCGAACATGTCCCATACCTCATTCCGATAAGGCCTCATTCTTGGATTCCTAGTCTGGTAGCTATCGTTCACCTGATTCACTACAAATTCTGAATCTCCAAATATTTGGACCCTTTTAGCTCCCAAATCCTTTAATGCATGCATGCAAACCCAACAACAAAGCCTCATATTATGCTACATTATTAGTACATTCAAAAACCAACTTGTAAGAATAAGCTTTAGTATCTCTAATGGGGGAAATTATGTGCACACCTGCACCATCACCTATTTTATCCATCGAGCCATCAAAATACATCTTCCACAGTCCTTCATCTTTCTGCTTTCTTTCCGAAGCTTCCTGTTCATTTGTCTCTTTTTTATCCTTCTTACCTTTACTTGGCACAACAGTTTTTGAGTTACAAGAAGATATATCATTGAAGAAAATATACACCCTAAGTCTATATCGACAACATAAACATGATGAATATCAGGTTGAGCCTGACTGCTTACGACATAAGGCAATCTTTTCTCACTGTACAACCTCTTTTTTTCATTACGAACAGGAATTGTTGCGTAAGACATATCCATTTGTAAGTTACCCTTTAGCTTTGAAGTCCAAGACCTCAACAGCAAAATACCAAACTTGGGAGGAATATCAACCATGACAACATCCATGACCATAGTTTTAGATTGTAACTTATTCAATGATACCACCATGTCCTTTATCAAACCCAGACATTTGACTCTTTTAGAATCAAAGGAATACAGTTCTTTATAAGGCCTGGTAATCTCTAACCCTGGAATTTCCACCACTCCCTTTGGCATCAAATTATGTGAAGGACCTGAATCCAACATAGCATTGTGCAACACCATGTCATGCACATTTCAACTCGTGTAAAAGGGTGGTACTTCCTCATCTTCACTATCCACACTATCAATTTTAGATCCCAAGATAATAGTAGGATTGTCTTCTATCAGTTCCAAAATATCTGGGTAAGCTTCTCCTTGATTTCTGATCATCTTTGTTATAGTGTTCCTGTATTCCTGATTTCTTAGCAGTTCATTAAAAGTAATTGAAACCTTCAACTTAGCGAGTTCGCTTTGGAGATTAAACATGGAAGAAATTTTAGCTAGCTCCACAGGTGTTGTTTGTTTCGGTTCCTTTACTTTCTCAATTCCATTTCCAATTTCTTTACACACAACAGGATCTTTTTGTTTTTCATTTCTTTTTTATGTGCTGGTCTGACTACTTGAAGGCTGATTTGGATTTAACCCTCTTTTATTTATAGCAACGTCTCTACTCCTCAATTTAATCTTTCTGGCATCATCTATAGCATGCATATATCCCTTATGATATTGTTCCAATTCCTCCGCCAGAGCATTATCATCTACTTGTACAAACATATTATGTTCCTCTTCAGTCAAATAGATTTCAGAATCTAAATCACCAAAATGATGAATATGGTCTTCAATAGACTCTGCATCGTCCTCGGAAGCTACATAGTTTTTATGGAAAGGGGGTATAACTCGCTGATCTTCTTGGTTCTATGGATTCCTCACATCTCTTTGTCTATTCTGTTGGAGTGGGGGAGGGATCGATCTTCTAAAATTGGGATTTCTGATCTGACGTTCATTCTATTCTCGATTACTGGCTTAGCTTCCATAGTTAGCCTGTCCGTTAACTTTTCCATTGTTTTTAGCATCATTTCAACTTTTATATCACTAGATGAAGAAGCAGAAGAGGTGGGGTGTATTTCTTCTCTACCTTTCCTCCTGTCAACCTCCACTCTCTGTTTTATCTTTCCACATGCCATCATATTGGCCTCTACTTCTAGGGAATCCATGAACATGGCAGGAGGAGTAGCCGATTTCCTTTCTCTAAACAAAAATGCACAATCATTATCAAAGGCCTCGGCATAATGAAGCTTAGCCACACCGGGTGAGGGTTTAATGTCAGTAGCTATCGAATTATAGGCTCTCATGAATCTACTAGAAAACTTATGGACCGACTCAAAACCTCCTTTCTTGAGATTGTTGTACTGGGACAGGAGTTGTAATGGGCTTTGCTTATCATCCCATGTTTCTAGAAACGCGGTTTGGAAACCAACGATATTAAGAATAGACATCGGTGGCAAATATTTCTACCATTTCTTGGCTTCCCAAGACAAACTCTATGCAAACAGCCTCATCTTAACGTCCTCATGATCCACTTCCTCAAGGTCTACAAAGTCATCAAACTTACCCACATGGTACTTTGCAGAGACATTCCCCTCCCCATCATATAGTGACATTATTTGGGCATAGTTTAAGGGAAGCTCGTGCAGGGCTATAGGTACGGCCAATGGAGCAAACCTGGCAGCTGCCATTGGTGTAGGTCGATTAGGAGCAAGCGGGGGGTTAGGAAACTGGGCGTTCTGAAAAACAAGGACTTCCCTTTTAGCTTTCACCGAGGTCTCAAGGTCTAGCCACAAAGAGTCAAGAAGATATGATTCTAGTCTACTAGAGCTAACCTCAACTTTCTTTAGGTCAGACTCAGACTTTGATTTGGCCAGTAATCCTTCAACGTTAGTCCCCCACTCAGATTCTGCTATGTTATGCAAATCCCGAGATGATGACGTACCAAACAAAGGAAAATCCATGTTCTCTTTATTTCTATTCCTAAGTATTCTTTCTAGATTTTCCACACTTTGCAAAGTTTCGGGATTAGGATTACCTCTCGTATGTATACTCCTGGAAGCCGGCATATCTCGTGTAACACTAGCCAAACTGAGTGTGAAGTCGCCAAGGAAAATGTACAACCTCCTTGTGAATGTAGAAACTTCTATTTTCCCATAGAAATCTCTTTCTTGAAACTTTGCAGTTTCTGTCATTTTCCCAGGGATGATCTTCAATTCGTCCCTGACAACGGCGCCAGTTTGTTAGCATAGGAAAAGAACCAGAGGTTGTGAAGGCTTGTTCCCAGGTAAAATCAGAACCACTTTCGAAGAGAGAACTGGCCTTCTACTCTTCCGAGAGGGATATCTCACCAAATATTAACAATGCCATATATGTACAAGTGAAAATATGAATTGTTTGTAAGGGTGGTTGAAACATAACATAGAACCATTGGGCTATGGAGTCAAGATGTGTAACGAAAATAAACAGAGCTTATGCAGGCGATTTTAACACAGAGGAAAGATATCCATTCGGTCGTAGTCAAATTATAATTGTCTGGTGGAAAAGGAAGAGCAAGAACAAACCATTAACACAGAGCATTAAAGAATGAATTATGTATTAACTTTACAAGAAAGCTTTAGTGGATATCTGAAACAACATACAGAACATAGTATGTATGAATTCCAAACTTTTATACACTTGTTTCAGACATGAAGGAAAACACAATGGAGGAGATAAACTGGAAAACATTCACATGAGAAAGGAAGCAACAGACTATAACACAAACAACACATGAATCCCTCTGAAAAACACCGACTTCGACTCTGCAACTTTATTAGAAAGCTCTTGAAAGCATACAACACAAATTTACATTGGTTCCAACCCTTTCTCCTTCTTTAGGAGGTACATTTATAGTATTTTTTGGACTTCCTAAACCAACATTCGGGACTCAAAATCTGTTACAACTGAAAAACATCTTCTAACAAACTCTAATATGGTGTATTTGCCACGATTTACATAAAACTGAAAAATTAACTGTGGACTACGGGAGGAAATATGCGCAAGAGCCTTTACGTATCCTCCGGTTGGTGACAGTTGTACAAAGTTATGGGAGAGGTAATCATCAGAGGGGTGTGTCCATGGAGAAAATTTCCTACATCACCATCATTGCCACCTCTATGGTTGCGTCCTAAACTTGTTCGACCCGTATTGCTAAATTCACCTCCATTGATCAGGACCAGGAAAAGTCGCGACAACCATGTCAAGTGCATGTACTTTGAGTTCCATAGTTTCTGTGTATGAGGCCTTGGGTGCTTTGGCACATGTGGATTTAAACTCAAACAGTAGTTTGAATTCACTAGCCAACTTATCGAAAACGGTCCTGCCTGACAAGGATTGCTGCATGTCTCGGATCTTGCTGTTGTCTGATCGATAACTAACGAACTGCTCTAGATCATCTTTCTGAGACAATAAGGGTCCCTTTTCTTCCTAGAAGAACGGAATCCCTCTGTCTACCAGTGGTTTAAATAACTTGATAACCTCCTTGACCTTGTGATCAATAATGCCAATTTTGGCCTGGACAGTGTCGAGCATCCTATGTTTAGAAATTACCTTTCTGGCCGCAGAGATCATAGAAATTTTGTTTTGGATATTATACCGATTGTCTAGATCATCTGATGAGGCACTTACAAAATCAACAGCATTTTTTGCTATCTCTGCGGGTCTTCTCTGCACTTCTCCAATTACTGTCGAAACCTTTTTCTTGGCCTCTGTCAAAGCATTTTCCTGATCTGCGATGAAATCGATATAAGGTATGAATTTGTTAGCTTCTGCAATGATTTGATCCTAGATCAAATGTCTAGCACCCTGTAAGGCCATATTACCTATCACCTGCTGGCTTAATTTGGCGTTTTGTTGTGTCAATTCTTGACATTTCTCCTCTATCTTTTCCTTTTCTTGTTCCTCCTTTGCTTTTCCTCCTCTAGCTCCTTAATCTGTTGCTTTAACTTAGTAAGCTCTGTATATTTTAGGCCTATTTGGGACATCACCTTAGAAACTGAACTGGTGTCTACTTCTTCAGCTACATTTAATGGTTGAATTGCAATCTCTATGCATTTTTCTTGAAGCTCTTTTTCCTTTGTTGCTAGCGTAGCCTTTAATTCTTTTTCTCTCTCCTTCAGAAGCTTGGTATCCACTTCCCACTGCCTTTCCTTCTCCTCGAGCTTCAACAACCTGGCCTTGCAATCTATAAGCTCAGTGTTCAATGTCTCTTTCTCTTTTTCGAATTCATCCAACTCATCTGTCTAAGTGAGCTAGGTGGAAGGGATTTTCAACTTCCTTTTTAGTACTTGGATCTCTTTTTCTTTCTCGTCCAACAATCTTTGAGCTAAATATCGCTGATATGCCGGTCCATCTATTTGTAATGATTCATTATGAAAATTGTTAATTCAAATCTTGAGGGCCTTGTTTTCAACTCTTAGGCTTCCTCAAAAGGTCTAGAGTTTTTGTTTTACTTGCCTCCAGCTTGGATATCTGTAGTGTGGCTTTCAGTAATCTAGTATTCAAGATGTCACTGGTCTCTCTGTTAAGGTGTATTATATCAGTAGTGGAAACCTTTTCGAGGTTCACATTAACCTATGACACTTTTTTTCCTACTGTCAAGGCTAGGCTGAGGATGTTTGTAGCATGATCCCTCACAGTATTCAATGCCACATTTGGGCAGGGTAACTGTATTACTTCATTATGCAGCTTCCCTGTCTCATTAAAAATTTTATCAGCCCTTTCACGGTAAGAGTCCAGCCAATCTTCTTTAGAGGCATGCATGTTTGGAGTCTATCCGTCAAACACATATTCCTGGATCTGTAACTTGGTTGTTTCGGGCTCTTCTTGTTTATGTTTGTCTTCCACATTTTTCTTCTTCATTTGCCCCTTCGTATTTCTCCTTCGTATTGCTCCTCTTAACCTGCACTAACTGTTGTTCTTGTTCTGTTTTTTTTCTTTTTGGGCATGCTGGCAGTATCTACCTCATTAGTCTCCATGGGTTTTGAAAGCCCTCTTTTCATTGAACTCCCTGAATAACTGACCAACGATGAGGCATTCCCAACCATTGCAACTACTTTGGATAGCTCCATTTGGGGAGAATTATCCCATGGCAAGGGTGAGACAGAGCTCTATCCTATGCTGATATCCATCATGGTAGAGTTAGGGAAATCATCCCAATTGGATGCTTCTCTAAGCCTGGGTATTTCAGTGTGCTCAAAAGGCTCACTCTTGTGAGCCTTACTCCTTTTGGAAATCTTGATGTGGGTTGTAATTTATAGCATGTTCCCTGTTCCAGGGAGAATCCCATGCCTTTGATTAAGTTACCAACCAGTGGAAAAGCAGTCCTGCTCTTGACCGTGTATGGCCCCACCTCCCAGGGGAAAGTAAGATTTGAGCTCTTCCTAGAATTCAAAATGTGTTCTTCTTCAACAGTGAGTCTTTGCCTGATTAATTCCAAGGAGAAAACCCTGGCAGTTAGAAAGGCTGGTAGGATGTAAGGCTGATGCACAAAACCGTATAGCCTTATGATTGTTGCAAATTCTGTCAGGAACCAGTCTTCTATAATCTTGCTATGAGACAACTGCATTATTTTCCTCATCTCAAGCAACAACCTAGGCAACCTTTCTTGAAAGAAAAGGTTGTATATTTCATCCATCAAAAAGTTCATGAATTTAAAGTAGTATTTGGTCATGTCACTAGTGATGTCTAGCTCAGGCACTTGTAAATATTCTTCGTTATAAGATAAAAACATTCTCAACAAAAATGACTGGAATCTGAATACTTTGGTGCTGTGGAAATTAGCTAACTGAGAACAAATGTTCTTGGATAGAAATACATCAAATTTAAGACAACAGGACTGAAAAGATTGCCCCTGAATTTTAGGTTCGACATGACATCTACTCAAAACAAACAGTAGACTTAACAATGACTCTGTGATATAACCGTTAGTATCTAGACCTAGAAACTGACTGGCTAGGGCTATGCACCACTGAGTTTCTTCATTAAATTGACTAAGGTCAATGGGGTAAGACATACTGATGACTTCACCATTAGGTTTTGAACAACATCTCAGGAAAGCTTCTCTATTTTCGACAGTACACTCTCTGAAGAAATGTACGATACTCTCTTCTCGGTATCTTTGGGATATGTGGACAAACTCGTCTGGGACATGGAGGGTTTTACGGACGACATGAGCCTGAACTGAGCAGAGAATTTTGGATTTGGACCTATTCATAATGACCCCTTTGGTGGTAGAAAAATTGCATGCACACCACTCAACAAACTCGGGGAAATGGGGGGTCTAGTTAACAAAGAAAAAATGGAAAAAGGATTTAAAAACACCACAGGTATCGCTACCCTGGTCCTTAAGGACTTCCAATTTACCCATAGAAGCTTCAATGGTTTCTCCCACCAGAATGGTATAAAAAATCTCGATGTTCTAATCCACAAGACTTTCTTCTTCCCTCCGACCTGTGACCCTCGATTCTTCATTATCCCTTACATCTACCACTTCTATTTTTCCTACTTTTTCCATTTTCAATAGCACTGAGGGAGTATTAGGGGCCTACCTTGTTTCTCTAGCACAGTCTTCTGGTCCATCCATGTTGGTAGTTTGTATGCAGTCGGGGCATTTGTCAATCTAGAGGCTTTGGAAAAGACAAACCTTTCCAACTCCACGTAGACCCGTTTATTGTTTTCTATACCGCGTAATCTCCGTGTCTTTTCTATGCAGCCTGCACCGTAGATCTTTTTCCTTGCGATCTGAGCCTTGGATATGCGAGGTCCTTTGTGTCAGATTTTTCCTCACTACTAGTATGTGTAGCTTAATTTGGGAAAATCGAGCTCCGTTGTCGATCTCCAAATTACCTTCATCGAGATTGTTTATGTCGAAAAACTTTAACATTCCATCGATTCCTCCTTCCTTGATCTAGTGAGCAATTCTAGATCGCGATATGTTTCTTACTTGTTGATCAAGATCGACCTTGCCTCTCGATCGTCGATCGGAGCGAACCCTACCACTTTTTGCGAATTGAGATCCTGACCCCGTCTGTGCTAGTTCAAATCGTGAAATGGACCACAACCGTAGATCTATCCCCGCCTTTTCCTCAGACTTCCTATCTTTTCTCCCTTTAGCTCATTTCGTGATTTGGAAAAGTGATTTTGGTCGAGCAGATCCGCTGCCTTGAATTCTTCGGTGCCATTGATCTATCTTTAGATTAATATCAACCTTCCATTATGGTTCCCATTTAATGCACTCCGCACATCCAACAACCGCGTTTTTTCTTGCATCTCTGATCCACGAAATGCCTTTCTACCGTCAATCTTTATCATTTCGAATCGGGGCTATCGATTCACGCTATCCTTTACCTCATTCCTACTGTTGCTTGTTCCATGGGTAGAATTCCACTCCACAGATTCCTTCAGTACCCCCGCAAACTCTGAGGATTCCTTCCCAATACTTTCTGATGAGGTCTTTTCCCCAAACACCTCCCATAATCGAAAATTTCGAATATGGTGCTAACAGGACCATGGCATATAAAATATGCCATGGTAAACTTGTTATTCATAAATCCAAGAATTGGCCTTTTAGCCAAAGTTAGAAACCCGCCAAGAACAATAAAAGGATATGTTAATACTTTTAATAAAATAAACAAGTAATACAAATGTTAGGATATGAACAGTCGATAATAGTCACACTATAAATATTTAACGTGGTAATTACCTTGCCACTAACATGAGTTTGTAAGACATAGTAATAACAACCAACTGGTGTATTAATGATAAAAAAATGTTCATCACTTCGTAACAATTCTCCGTCGCTAAGTATAATATGTACGTAAAATGAAAGAGGTGCCTTAGTTCAAACAGAACTAAGTAAGCCTGCTAGACAAGTAGAAACTTTACGTCTCAGACAGTTACATGGGAGAACTAGTCTCACCACTCCGCCCACTTTGGTTCCAAGAACAAATTTAAGTTAGAACAAAGTAAATAATAAGTAAAGACATGCTGAAATTAAATAAGTACATAATCAAAGTAACTACACATACACAACATTGTATAAATATAAGAATAGCCTAGTAATCAGCATTACGGCATCATAAAGTAAAACACAGTAATAATCATAACTGAAAGTGAGAAGGTAGAACGCAAGAACAACTTACGATGAAATAGTGGTACACTTAGTGTACGCTATATTCCGGAAGTTCAGTAATGTCCAGTATAGGTAGTTTTTACTAGCCTAATAAAAATAAAAATAAATTCAATTTTTGGGGACATTACAGGTCAACCAAGAAATTATTCAGTTGCTCAAGGATTCTCTGCATTACAAACTTCTCAAGCTTCTTTTTTATCCTCCGCACAATGGAATTATGTTTGGTCATCATTCAGCCTTCCTAAGGTGAATTTCTTCACGTGGCTACTCATGCATAAAAATCCATTGACAGGTGAAAACTTGGACAAACATGGGTTTCATGGACCGTTTAGATGTTATTTTTGCAATTCTACCTCAGAAACGTCAGATCATATTTTTGTCGATTGTGTTTTCATTCAGATAGTGTGGGAGCTAGTTCTTAATGGTCTGAATGCCGCCGCTCCCTCTCATATGGCAGTAGTCCCATCTCTGTGACCTGTTAGATGGTTATGTTCATGAGTTTTATCATAGGCCCTTTATAGAAGGGGCTGCTCAGCAGTAGCATTTTTATGAACATTGTTTATTTCATTCGGTTTATTCTGAACTCAGTGGGATACTTTTTTGGTATAACTATTATGGGACTACCTATGGACAGTATTCAGAATCTCTTCAGGCCTGTTGGTTACTCATTTTTGTATGCTTTATGGCATCGGCTAGATTTTGTTTGAACATTTGTGGAAATTGTCTGGTGAAATTTTTTGTGTTAGGAACTTATTGTAACAATTACAGTATGTGTTGGAATACTGTGCCTTCAGGGGTTGTTCTTTCGTCTCTTTTTTTTTACCTTTATGGTTTCTTTCTGAATACACAATTATGTGTATCTACCAGATGTAATTTTGTTCTCGAAAGATGATATAAAATTATGCTTTTTTCCAAGGGAAAAAAAATTGCAGTAGTCCCATTGTTTATCTATTGGAAAGATTGGATTCCTAAGATAAAAGGAAAAAAATGCAATCCCAAAAGGTGTATGGTGGAAACTCTGGTTGGCTAGAAATGACTGGATTTTTAATAATATCTCATCGACTCCTAGGGACATGGCTAGCAAAGCGAAATCACTTATTTTGGAATCAATCAGCAAATTAATTACAAATTCCTCTCTGCCTCTAGAGATTGCCATGTGGTTGGGATCCTCTACGTTTGGGAGAAGGTCAATCAGCTTCAAACCGTCGCCTCCTCCTTGGTGACGCATGAGAGTATTTGTTTCTAACTTTCCATCGTGGTGGAAGTGTGTTGATGTAATTGTAATTTCGGAATGTATTCACTTGTATTTCTTATGTATTGTACCCCGATGTTTATTCAGGGAAGTTTTTGTAATGTAATTGAGTCATGTCGTGCCCTGATGTTCCGATCAGGAGTTTCAATAATGTAAACAAGTCATGTCAAGTCAATGTGGGTAACCCTCCTATTGTTCAAGGGTTAAAATCCCCGTAGTTGCGGGGCCCTATGGTTGTTAGACTCACCTGGTGACGTCGGCCCTAGTGAGTTATTGTCAAGTCAGGAATTAGTATAAATAGAGAGTGAGCCTCTCTATTTATCACATGCTCACTCACACTCAGTTGTAGCGCATAGATGAGGGAGAAGAAGTTGCTGGGGCTAGAAAGAAAGAGGCTACTGCTATCGGGAGATCATCTTACTGTTTTTGGGTTTTACTTTTGGTGTTGATTCTATCTCTGAGGAAGTTGCGGGGTTTTCTCCATTTATGGTTTCCCCGAGTAAAAACACTGTGTTCATTGTCTCTTGTGTTTAATTGTTGTGCTTGTTATTGTCTCAGTTAAAATATCCTAATATAATGCTAGCTTATGTTAAAAATCTAACATGGTATCAGAGCTAACCTGAGAAGAAGACGATGTGCAGCTGCAGGAACTAGGGATTCCTACTTTTTGAATCTCTCTCCATAGATTTTCAGCAAAAGAAGGTTGGACTGACTCTCCTCCCTAGGGTGCATCTTTCTGTTGAAACATAATCTGATTCTGAGCTTTTTCAGTTTTGGACCCGACACTACTGCCGGAAATTAGGGCTTTCCACAGAAGTGGAATTTTTGAGTGATCCCAGGACTGGATTGATCTCCTCCTCAAAATAAAAGTTTAGAGATCAAGATCAAAGCATTTGGTTGGACAAAACTTTGGGAAAGTCAAACCCTAATCTGCTCTTGAACCAGCACTGTAGAAATTTAGCTCTAAATCCAGATCCGACATCTTGACCTGGTAAGATCTAAATATTTTGTATTTCCATTTGAGGTTCTCAGTTACGATGTCTCATCATACCAAGCTTGATGAAAAGCTTGAGGGAGTTGATAACTTTCGAGCCTGGAATTACAGGATCTCCCTGGTCCTGGAATAAAATGAGTTGGACTCCTACATCAATGAGGAGGTTCCAGTTCCAAAGGAATATGAGGCTAAGGTCTTATATAAGAAGAAGTTGGTTATGGAAAAGAGGATTATTGCTGATTCAATCAAGAATCACCTCATACCACAGGTGTCCTCCCTCAAGACACTTAAAGCTATGTTTGATGCCATAACCAAACTGTTTGAAGGGAAGAACATAAACCGGAAGATGACTCTAAGGAACTAGTTGAAGAATGTAAAGATCCAGAATGAGGATACCATCCAGTCATACTTCAAAAGGGTCTCCCAGATCAAAAAACAACTTGAAGCAGTAGATGAAGAAGTGGAGAATGCATAAATTGTGATGACAACCTTGAATGGTCTCCCTAGGTCATGGGATTCTTTCATCCAAGGAATCTATGCTAGGAATAAGCTAATCAAGTTCAATAGACTGTGGGAAGAATGTTCACAAGAAGAAGCTCGAATAGCAACTCGAGAATAAAAGATGAGAAGTGAAGATCAATCTCTCGCAGTACACTCTAAGAAAGGCAGAAGGGAAAATCATCATCACCAAGGTAAGCATTCTCATCAGAAAAATAATTTTGTACGAAGGGATCCATCCAAACTCAGATGTTATACATGTGATTAAAGAGGACACTTTTCTAGAATTTGTCCCATGAATAAGAGTGGATCCAAGAAGAAGAAGAACTCCAAAAGAAGACATCATGCTCACACTGCTGAGGATGATAATCCTCCCAAGAAGAAAGTAAAACAAGAAAGTGAAGACTCTTCAAGTGATGAATAATATGTTATGATCTATGCTCTCACAGGAACTGTCACTCATGGAAGCAAAGATTGGCTTATTGACAGTGGGGCTTCCAAACACATAACAGGATTCAAGGAATCTTTTGAGAAACTATTCGAACATAATTCACCCCATAAGGTGAAACTTGGGGATGACTACCAATACCCCATAAAAGGTAGTGGTGAATCCTCCTACAATCTAGACTCTGGAAAGTCTATGAAAATGAAGGATGTCTTGTTTGTACCAGGACTAAAGAAGAATCTTCTCTCCATGTCGACACTAGATACAAAAGGCATGAGGGTTGCATTTGTAGATGGCCAAGTCCTCATGTGGCCAAGAGGAAATACTATTGATGATGCAATAGTAATTGGAGAATAAGAAGGAGGATTATACAAATTGAAGGGCCATCCAGAACAAGCCTTGGTCCATGACACTGTAGAGCCAAATGAACTTTGGCATAGAATGCTTGCACATTTGCACTATAGAGCACTACCACTTGCAAGCAGAGTTGTTGAAGGTCTTCCATAAATTCAAGCAAAACATGAAGGAGTCTGCAAAGGATGTGCGAAAGGAAAGAACACAAAGAAGACAATGCCAAGTAGCGAAAGCAAAGCAAAGGGAATCTTGGAAATCATTCACTCTGATGTATGCGGTCCAATGTCATCCAATTCTTTAAGTGGGTATGCATACTATGTTTCTTTTATTGATGATTATGCTAGGAAGACACGGACATACTTTATGAAGAACAAAGATGAATTTTTCAGCAAGTTCAAGGAATTCAAAGCCTTGATCGAGAACCACATAGAAAAGAAGATTAAGACCTCTCGATCAGATAATGGCAGAGAATTTACATCAAATGAATTCAAAGAGTTATGCAAAGATTCAGGGATTAAAATGGATTTATCTACTCCATATAATCCACAACAGAATGGGGTTGCAAAAAGGAAGAATAGAACTATCATGGAAGCTGCAAGAGCAATGCTTCATGATCAAGATCTTCCCATGCATCTATGGGCAGAAGCTGCCAGAACAACGGTGTATGTACAGAACCGTACTCCAATCAGAGTACTCAAGAATAAGACACCCAAAGAAGTCTTTTCCGGAAAGAAGCCAGAAGTCAGCCATCTCAGAATATTCGGCTATCCAGTGTACATACACATTCCAAAAGAAAATAGGACAAAGTTAGATCCTTCAGGAAAGAAGGGTATATTTGTGGGATACTCTGAAAGCTCGCAGGCTTACAGAATATACTTCCTAGGATTCAAGAAGATCGACATCAGCAAGGATGTAACATTTGACGAAGACTCAGCTTACAACAAATCCAGAAAGAGACCTGCTGAAGATCCTGAAGAAACATAAGCACCCAAAATTCATGACATAACCATGAACGAAGAAACTCAAGGAGAAGATCAAGAATTTGAAGAACCTCAAGAACCTGTAGATCCACCTCAGGAGAAGAATCCTCACAAGAGGAAACCTGCTTGGGTACGAGAAGCTATCCAAGGTGTGGAAAGATATGGGGCTCCAGAAGAGAATCACAAAGAAAGAAAGAGGACCAGGTCCTGCTCCGGGTATGTAGCTTTATTGTGTGACTTTATCAATAAAGAACCTTCCAACTATGAAGAAGCGACAGAACGGAAAGAATGGAAGGATGCTATGATCGAACAGAATCAATCGATCATGAAGAATGATGTTTGGGATGTTGTCCCAAGATCAGAAGGGAAGTCGGTTGTAACTTCCTGAATGGATCTACAAGATCAAGCATGCTGCAGATGGCAGCATAGAGAAATATAAAGCAATATTCGTGGCTCGTGGCTTCTCACATAAAGAGGGAATAGATTATGAAGAAACCTTTGCACCTGTAGCCAAATACACTCCCATCAGATCAATACTTGCTTTGGCTACAGTGATGAAATGGAAGATACACCAAATGGATGTCAAGACTGCTTTCTTGAATGGTGTAGTGGAAGAGGAAGTGTATGTAGAACAACCACTCGATTTTGAGACACATGACAGGGAGTCGCATGTGTGTAGATTGAAGAAATCCTTGTATGGTTTGAAACAAGCACCCAGGACATGGTACGACAGAATTGATGGCTTTCTATCTAGTTTGGGCTTTAAAAGTAAAGCAGATTCCAACCTTTACTACAAGGTTGAAGATGGCAACCCATTGATACTCCTACTGTATGTAGATGATCTATTTGTAACACATATGGATGGGTTGATTGCAGATACAAAGAGGAAGCTTGCTGCTAAGTTCGAAATGAAGGACTTGGGTATGATGCACTATTTTCTAGGCATGGAGGTGTGGCAGAATGCAGATGGAATCTCCCTCGGACAAGGGAAGTATGTAGTAGAGATCCTGAAGAGGTTCGAGATGATGGACTGCAAGGCCATGACCACACCTATGGCATAAAACCTGAAGCTATTGAGAGATGCTTCATCAGAAGAGGTTGATGCTACGATGTATCGTCAGATGATTGGGTCCATGATGTGCCTGATGAACATGAGACCAGATATTTGCTTTGATGTGAACACCTTGAGCCAGTTCCTAAGAGATCCGAGACATGTTCACTTGAATGCTGCAAAGCATATTTTGAGGTACCTGAAGGGTACAGTTGATTATGGGCTCAAGTATGAGACGAATCATAAAATTAACCTGGAGGGTTATGTTGATTCAGATTGGGTAGGCAGTGCCATCGATAGGAAGAGCACTTCAGGGTGTCGCTTCAGTATGGGATCAGGTGTGATCTCTTGGTTTAGAAGGAAGCAATCATGTGTGGCACTGAGTATAGCTGAAGCAGATTATGTTGCAACTTGTTCAGCTAATTGTGAGGTAGTATGGCTGAGGAAGTTACTGTCTGATTTATTTGATCTCCAGTTGGATGCTACTTGCATATATTGTGACAACCAGAGTTGTGTGAAGTTGTTGGAGAACCCGATGTTCCATGACAAGTCGAAGCATATCGAAATCAAGTATCACTATATCAGGGATATAGTGCACAAGGGAGCAGTGAAGCTTTAGTATGTTGCGACGGATGAACAAATAGCTGATGTGTTGACAAAGCCATTGGCTAGAGTGAAGTTTGAGTACTTCAGGGAGAAGCTTGGTGTTCTCCAGATCGAGGTTCCCTCCAAAGGGAATTGATGAGTCTATGAGCCATTCTGACATGGTGAGAGGATTGGTTCCTTCCATGGTCAGATGTAAGGGCTGAGCCATTCTGTCATGATGAGAGGATTGGTTCCTTGCATGTCATATATGAGTGATGATCCATTCTAATGTGATTGTAGGATTGGTTCCTACATGATCAGATATAACCGCTGAATGTTATTCTTGGAATGGAGGCACCTAGTTAGTTATCAGGAAAGCTCAGTCTTGGACTGAGGGCCATTCTGATGTGACTGTAGGATTGGTTCCTACACGATCAGATATGAGTGTAGAGCCATTCTGAGGAGATTGTAGGATTGGTTCCTACAATGATCAGATGTAAGTCCAGAGCCCTTTCGGCATGGAGGATTGGTTCCTCGCATGGTCAAATGTAAGTGCTGAGCCTTTCTAACATTGGTTGTCAGATGCAAGTGCAGAGCCCTTTCGGCATGGAGGATTGATTCCTCGCATGGTCAAATGTAAGTGCTGAGCCTTTATGACATTGGTTGTCGGATGTAAGTGCAGAGCCCTTTTGGCATGGAGGATTGGTTCCTCACATGGTCGAATGTAAGTGCTGAGCCTTTCTGACATTACTTGTCAGATGTGAGTGTTGGGCCTTTATGACAAGGTTGTGGGATGTGTTCCCACATGGTCAGATGTGAGTGTTGGGCGTGCCTTTCTGATGTGATTCTAGGATTGGTTCCTACATGATCAGATGTAAGTGTTGGGTGGGCCATCCTGACTTAGGGTCAAATATAAGTGCTAGAAAAGACCTACATGGAGGATAGGCCTACAACCAGAATGAAAAAGGGCTATCTCTGTAGAACTTCCTGTGATGAGAAGAATCAAGAGATAGCACCTGTGGTGATGATCCAACAGAGATGTTCTAGAACCAGAGATGATCCAGATCAAGTGATGATCCACATCAAGTGATGATCCAGATCCAGTGATGATGATCCAGATCCAGTGATGATCTAGATCCAGTGATGATGATCCAGATCGAGTGATGATCCAAATCCAGATGAAGATGACTTGAAAATGAAGATGACTTGAAGATGAAGATGACTTAAAGATGATGAGGATTTAATGATGATCCAGATGATATAGAGAAGAAGACTTGTGTTGATAAATTGTGTCGAGAGAATACCTTCCTAGTTAAGAGGGAGTGTTGATGTAATTGTAACT
Organism: Pseudotsuga menziesii; assembly: GCA_001517045.1. Lineage (NCBI taxonomy): Eukaryota > Viridiplantae > Streptophyta > Pinopsida > Pinales > Pinaceae > Pseudotsuga > Pseudotsuga menziesii. The sequence continues at coordinate 791,075 of LPNX010290267.1, forward strand.
TCAGAATGTATTCACTTGTATTTCTTATGTATTGTACCCCGATGTTTATTCCGGGAAGTGTTTGTAATGTAATCGAGTCATGTCATGCCCCGATGTTCCGATCGGGAGTTTCAATAATGTAAACAAGTCATGTCAAGTCAATGTGGGTAACCCTCCTATTGTTCAAGGGTTAAATTCCCTGCAGTTGCGGGGCCCTAGGGCTGTTAGACTCACCTAGTGAAGTCGGCCCTAGTGAGTTATTGTCAAGTCGAGAATTAGTATAAATAGAGAGTGAGCCTCTCTATTTATTACACACTCACTCACACTCAGTTATAGTGCATAGCTAAGGGAGAAGAAGTTGTTGGGGCTAGAAAGAAAGAGGCTACTGCTGTCAGGAGATCATCTTACTGTTTTTAGGTTTTACTTTTGGTGTAGATTCTATCTCTGAGGAAGTTGTGGGGTTTTCTCCATTTATGGTTTCCTTGAGGGAAAACATTGTGTTCATTGTCTCTTGTGTTTGATTGTTGTGCTTGTTATTCTCTCAGGTAAAAGATCCAAATATAATGCTATCTTAATGTTAAAAATCTAACAAAGTGCACATGTATTGCTTCTATCTTCTTCGACGATGCATCCAAGGGGAATCCTGGGATCACAGGTGCTGGAGGGTTGATTATTTCTCCAGACTGTATGAGTTAAACATGCTTCAACTAGGGTCTAGGAACAAGTTCGAATAATCAGGCAGAAAGCTACAGGCTTCTTAAGGCATGCCAGATTGAAAAGGAGATCGGATACAAGTCAATTCAAATTTTTGGGGATTCAAAGCTACTGATCAAATTGTTAAACTCTCAAGATCATTTTAACAATCCTTCTTTGAATAAAACCCTACAGCGAATCCGAAATACCTTGAAAGACTTTGAAAGGGTTACTTCTTTTCATTTTTTTCGAGAGCTTAATGAACAAGCAGACTCTCTGGCAAATAAAGCTTGCCTGTTGCCAGAAGGAAATCTCAGTATCAATGGATATCCGAGTATATTTCAGTCACTTCCTTAATTGAGTTTCATCAAGTAGTGATCTGCCATTGATGGAGAAATATTTTCAAAATATAAGATCTTTGTAATAATTCTTGGTCTTCTCGAAGTATACCTTCTCTTATTTTTGTAAATGGTTGATTAGGCAATTGCTAAATCATACCCGGTTTTCTTCATAAATAATACATAAAAAAATTATCCATTTGAGTTAAAAAATATATATTTCATTATCAAAAGTACAAAGATATCGGGATTGTAGCCACATTAGATCCTTTGGTATATATATATTTTTATTCTTCTTCTTCTTATTATCTATTTTTTTTTATTTTTTTATTTTTTTATTTTTATTTTGAATAAGATTTAGGAGGTTGGGTTGATGGATGTGGAATCAATCAAATTGGACCCTACATGGAGGAACACAAGGACATGAAGTGCAAATACTAGATAGATTTTGGTGTCATTGAGTGTTTTTTATTTTGTAAAAAAAAAACATTTTTATAAAAAAATCAATATGGTGCTTCTTATATTGTTAACATATAACATCTATCCTTATCATTATCTTTAAAAAAATACTATACGCCCAAGATATTCTAATTGACCACTCTATTATTCTTGACTACTCATTTTATATGCAATATAAGTATATATAAATGATTCCTGATAAGTCAATATTGGCATTTTCAATGCCCAAGAGACAAATTTTAATAAAGTAATGAAATTACAGTCATAATAAATACTGATAATAGTCAGTAAATACATGAATTGAAATATAGCCCCACGCCATTGAAGCAAGGGGGATTTCCCATTTTTCCTAATTAGTGACTTAAAATATCAATTATAAAATTGACAAATCCCTAGATAGGGTGTTGTTCGCAAGAGTGGAGATGACAAAGGTGACAAGACCTGCACAAGGTGTCAAACATAGAATACATCATTAAAATTAGAGGAGAGAAGGCTTGAATCTACCTCTAGTACACCAAACATACATTGGCAATACTCGTGGGAATGAGTAAAGGGTCACAAGGTTAGAGGCTCATCATTGTTGAAATAGGCAGTCAACCTTTCTTACATCACACAAATAGAAGGCCTCAATTTATTAGGACCAAGTTCTTCCCACATACCTGCTATTGAACACTTAAATGATTTTGAATCTCATCTCCATTTCTTTGTTTGTCATAGCTTACCCTTTTCCAGCAAAATGAACAAGGGTGACATGATATTGGTTTGGGAGAGCCCTAACATTAAATAATGTGAGGATGGACCTCCCAAGTCTACATTTGAACTTGGAAATAGTGTGAAGTGTCCAATAAGAAAACAACTTGTGGAGCAATTAAGGAAGACAGACAACATAATATCCTCTATTATTCTTAAAGATGAAATCCCATAGTCCATTTTATGGATTAGGAGTGCCTCCATCATACCCAACAAGAAATAGGGAGCTCTGTGTCTCTTTCAAGAGGAACCATTCCAAGGAGGCCTACAAGAAAGTTGAAAGGATATATGAGGAAGTTGGGATGGGACATAAGGAGAGAGGTATATAAGATCACTCCCCATTTGATATTCCCTTCACAAATCCTAAGCACACTAGAGAGCATTACACCTATTCTAGATCATCCTTGACATGATGTGACACATGCACTCTTTTATTGCCTTCAACATCGATGATCAAACAAAGTATAAAGCCCCAATTTTCATATGCTTGCATATTATAAATGACCCTGTTGCTTTTTTCCAAGGAATTTGCTAAGTAGGTCAAGGACCTCTCAAGGATGAACTCTCTTCTCATTCAAATCATGCACATTGATGACATTACTACACACATCCCATCCCTTATGTCAACACCTATGGTTGAAACTAAGAGACTCAAATGTGAGAATGTGTTTTTGGTTTTGTGGACCTCCTCTTTTTGTTTATGTTGTTCCTTTTGTTTCAAGGGCTAGTCTCACGGTTAATATCACGATATAAGATATTGTTATAGGCCATTATAGGTTAAATATTTGTCTTCTCTTATTCCCTAGTTTTGTGCTTCAATACAATATTATATCAATATCCTTGTTCCATATGGAGTTGAGATATATTATGGGTATATCTCTATTGTACCATACGAGCAATTTTTGTAATCTATGTAAATATTACTCTTTAATGGATTGATAACCACATTTTACAAATTCAAACAAACTATACCATTGACTAAAAAGAAAAAGAAAAATGGAATAGGGTATGATAGTTACATTAGAAGTGTTATGGCAAGGATGATAAAGAATGGATATCGATACTCTCAATGGAAATAATAAAGGCATGATGGCATAATCACCCATGTCCAATTTACTTCATCATTGTTGATGTGGGGTAGTCCCTAACAATGAAAACTTCAGTTCGTCAAGGTTGCGTGAAACGTTACTCATATCCTTAACCATATAATCCACAAATACCCTTGATGAAAAATCTCAATTAATCACCCTTATGTTGAATAGTTCCATAACATTCAACTCTATCACTCCATTGGAAACCTCCAGTAAGTACTTAGAGACATCCAACCTTGCTTTATGAGTAAACACAATCCCTTGCTTAGACTGCTCAGACTCACTACAACCATAATTTGATTTACTACCTCATAACATTGTTACTAGTATATAAGTTCCATATATGTAATAGAATACATAGACCTAATCATGGGTTCTAACTTTGCCATGATCTTTATGTGACTTCTCGTGAATATGTCTAGAGTTCCATGCTTAGTTTCCTTGTACCCATCCATCATTGGTAAATTGATGTAGTTGCAACCTTTAACTTTGGATTTCTCATAGATCTCTTTGGCAAGGGGGCATTATTTATTGGTCATATCGACTAAGACAATTTTTCTCCTGAAGGCCATGTGAGTGAGGAACTACTTTGTTCCTAGAAAAACCTTGCAAACACAAAAAGGGTTGTTGAGCATTATGAAGATAACATCATCATGTTCCCCCATTGTTGTGGGTGAATCCACCAAGACTATGCCTTATCGTACAAGCTTGTGATTTTGTTGAAAAAACCATTTTGGTAACTAGTAGCCTATATCCACTCACACATTGATATGCTCATCATGTTTTTTTTCCACGCATCCAACTTTTGAACTCCATGTCATGATTTGTTCCTCCATTCTTAGAGGTATTCAATTACAATAAAGAACACACAAACAAAATCTCTATATATCATACTAAGTACAAACAAAAAGTCCTCTACAATCCAATCCAATCAACTTGGTGGTGATATATTACATCCATAACTAATGAAAACGGATAGCGATATAATTCGAAATATGGACAAAAATAGACAAAACTCCACACAATGTTGTCAATTCCAAACAATTAAATTTGAAATCATTGTGCATCCATTTTTCTCCATCCTAATCCCCATGATAATGTCCTATCTCTTCAATACCCATTATTTTCATTCATTCAACTCTATTATTTATGCTTCATTTACTCTTGCCTTTAATATCAATTACATTACACCAATGAAAAAAAGAGGATATTGAATTCATGGCATTCATGTTCACAGGTGAAAACATTTAAACCAACAGAAACCTATGTGAATATTTTTAATCCAATGTTTTGGAATTATCTAGGTAAGTCCATCTTCTAGGCTCTCAATCGGTAGTTGGGACGAGAAGAACTAAGGTGTGCAAACAAATGAAATAGTAAGTTGGTTCTCCATTTATTGGCAAGTCATCTTGTGTGGGTTGGCTTGTTAACAATAAGACCATAAACCAAGGAGAGATTTAGAGTTAATCATTTTATTATGGGTATCCAAACGTTGCTCAAGTTTATAACATCATCTCTATTAACAGTGTTTGTTCATCCTTCTATCTCAAGGGCCTCTTGTGTTCATCATTTTGTGTAAAATTATTCTTCTGAAATTAGCCTCGCTTCTTCCATGCAAATCTATTGAGTTGTATTATGTGCATGTTTTGTGAGACATAAATTTTGGGTTCAGTCATGGAATATGCCCGCTGAATGTTATTTTAAACTAGGCTAAAGTGAGGGACCATTTTTCCAATGTAAACTTTTATGTAAGAGCATGGAGAACCAATTTATGGTCTTCTTATTAACAAGTCGAACCACACCTGGGGTGGCAGGTGCGGGGGTGTGGGGGGTTATTTTTTACTCCGGTGGAAAAATTGTTAATACTTATGCATGTGGATTGGGTATTGGAACAGATAACCAAGCAGAGAGAATGGCCATGTTCTTGGGATTGAAGATGTATGTGGAATATGGTATTCATTCTTTAACATTGATTGGGGACTCTTATCTTGTGATATCTCAAGCCACTCAAGGAAAATACATCTCATACCAAATTGTGCACCGTCTCCATACGAGGTTTTTAAATTCTTATTCTCTTAGATTTTATCATGTGGTCAAAGAACTAAATCATTGGGCTGATTATCTGTCTAATTAAGCGTCTCGCCCCCCTAAAGGAGGATATAAGGATAAAGAGGGCAATATTAATTTTATCAACGTTTCTTGGTTATTAATTTTTCATCCTTAGTCTTTGGGAGAGCAGGTGGCATTTAAATGGCAAGGATTTATGCATGGAAATATGGCCTTCGTTGGATGTTTTGGTGGGTGGCCCATATTACTATGTTGTCAACTCATTTATGGTTCTTCATGATACCCTTCATCTTGTTCTTCGCTCCACTTTGGGTCTCATTGTGCGTTCTTCGAGTTGGTTGGCTCCGAAGTCTAGGTATCAACTGCTTATGGAATGGTGGTGGGTAATGATGGGAGCTCATTTGTATTCTCCATAGTGTGGGGGGGTAGACACCTTGTTCGCCATTGTTCTCAAAATTTATAGGTATTTTTTTCAGAAATCTCAATTTCCTAAAATTTTATAAGAGGGGTAAATTCCATAGTGGAAGATAATTCTTAAGAGTATTTGGGCATGGGTAATACTGTAATGCAAATGCTTCAACAGGTTAAAACGGGCTCAATCAAGTTCTAACATGTTCTAACAGGTTCAATCAGGTTCAAGTGGTTCGACAGGCTCAACTTGTTCAAGTTCTTAGTTCTGATGAAAAAAAATGGGTGTTAAACTTTTTGTTGTTAATAGAGGTGAAACTTCTAGGGGTCTTCACGATTCACAATTTGGTAGCAATGAACAAAGTGTTGATCCTCTTGCAAGCCTCGAGGAAGTTTCAATTGAATATGGAGAAACTTTCGGTGGCACTTCCTCTACAAGTTTTGCCAATACCTCTGATGAATATTATGAAATGGAAGAAGCCTTTGGTGAGGAGACAACTTCAGAAAATGATTTCAATTTTTAGTCTTTTACTTTTATGTAGTTTTTTTGCCTTCTAGTTGCTAGTCGATATGTCTGAATATAGTAGTGTGGGTTTTTATGTTTTTTTTGAAAAATCTTTCATGTTAGGATGACTGTAACTGTGTATATGGTGATATTTTCAGACTTTGACACTCTCTTTGAAGTGATGGATTTTTTTTGTAACTTTTAGTTAAATTTAGTTAAGCCTTTCATCAATATATTTTTGTTAAAAAAAGAAACAAGCCAACCCACACAAGCTGACTTGCAAATAAATGGAGAACTGTCTCGGTATTTATATCACTTGCATACCTTAATTCTCATGAGTCCTCATCGCAATTTGCAGATTAAGATCCTTGAAGATAGACTCCCCTGAATAAGTCAAAAAAGAGGAGATTGTTTCCAATTGATGTAATGTAATAGGAAACTTGACCTATATATTTTCTATATATTTTATTTTCCTTTCTAAATAGCTATTATATTTAATAGTACTTGCTAAAATGTATAATATTGTTATCGACTATGAATTAACTTTTGCTTTCTAAATTTTATACAAAGTTTTAACAATTTTTTTATTAATCAATATTTTTATACCTATCTCCGTATATGGTAATCACTTTTGGGTCAAATTGCTTTGACTCACAATTAATTTTGTGTTTTTTTTCAATGTTTTATAGTAGTTTTTTATAAAATAAGTATTAAAGAATTATTATTTTAAAAATAACAAATATTTTTAGAATTTTTAAAATTAAAATTTTCTATTTTCTATTTGTGAGTATTTATAAATTGATAAATTTTATTTAATTTATATTACATTTGGGAAAAAATTAAAAAATCAAAATAATATTATAATGACATGTAGTTTTGAAAAATGGATACATTTATTTATTCAATACAATATAAGTTGTTTGTTTTAATCATTATACGACTTCTTGAATTTTGCATGATTGTTTTATTATTTGTGAAGGGCGGGTTCGATGTACGTGGTGGCATGCCCCCAGTTCTTCGTACAACTTTGAGCCGCATATAAAGATGCACTATTCACTTTGTTTTTTTTTTAATCAAAATAAAAAAAAATCGTATTTATATTCATCAAGGAAATAAAATACATTCTTAAGTAATATCTAAGATATAAATTCTTTTAGGAGACTGAATTCAACACACTTCGCATCAGGCTGAGCACAAAACAAAATAATATTGTCCTTGAAGGGAAAATGCGTGAGAAATTCTCGCTGATTGAAAGCCACCCCTGATAACCTTCGATTCCTTCTTTCTTCTTGAATTAGTCTGTTAAATCCATATGTTATTAACAAGAATAGAAAGGGAGAAAGGGGACACCACTGTATGAGCCCCTTTGGGGCTTTAAAGGATGGGGACACAACAAAATTAATCAAAATTGCAAAAGAGGCAGACTCGATGTATCCCATTATCGAAGAGGTAATCTCCAAACTAAACCCAATTCGAAGTAAAATGAGTCATATAAAAAGCCATGATGCTTTGTCATAGGGCCTCAGAGAGGTCCAAGTTGATAATCCCAACTCGCTTGCTTTGCAATTTAATAGTGCAAACCTTCCTGAGTATCCCCCACAACTTCGTGAATTTATCAGCCTTGAAGGAACTCGAACTGTTCCCTGGAAATAGTCTTGGAGAGAATGTACTTAATTCAGAGAGCAATGATTTTCGCAATTAGCTTATAGATCACACTACACATTGAAATGGGTCGAAACTCATCACATGTCGCATGTTTATCCTTCTTAGGTACAATGCTCTTCCCTTTTGATCCCTCTGACAAGTCGATGACTATATCACTTACCGCATTCAAAACTGACTCCTCCTTCCCCTGCTCTTCTTTAGATATGTGCTCATCAATCTCTATTGCTTACACATTTGAGAGAAAAAATAAAAGACCCAAGCTTTTCCTCATACTCTTTGAGAAAACTGTCTTAGTTTTTTCTCATTAGCCAACAACCTTAAATTATATGAGAAATCAAGACCCTCGAACAAATTATGCACCATAACTAGAGCCTTTGGATTTGATGGCATTTCTAGCTCTGTAGGCAGAATTAGATCTTCCACCATGTCAAATTCTCTTGGAATTGTAGCCTCATCTTATTTCCCACCAATATACAATCCATTATTTTTGGGATATCTAAGAAATAAACATCTATACCGACCATAAGCCCCATTTTTGGGCCTTTGATTTCATTGCCTTATATTTTTTCATAACCTGCATCGAACTCTTACCTACCACAAGCTCTTCAAGGATCACTTTGCTCTTGATAAAACCCTCATGTCCTACCTCCAACTCTGGTCTCGTGTGAACATCCAGGATTGGGAACGACGGGACTGGGGAATTATGATTCGAAAATACCAGATCTGGGCACACCTTTTCCAAATATATAGCAACCCATCTCTTGGCCTCCGCACATGCATGAAAAAGACTGAATCTAGAGCTCGCTTTAGTCTGACGTCATGGTAGCTCAAACTATCGGTTTACACACATGACAGTTTGAATGAGTGCTCAAGCGATGTACTTTTATGTTCATGATTTTATTTCTACAACTTGCAATCCGCATTGTAGAAGTGAAAAGAGGATGTTAAATTATAAATAAATTAAGGGTTGCCACAACCTGCAATCCGCATGCAGAAGTGGAAAAGTGAAAAGATAAATTATAAAGACTTTAAGGGTTTCCACAATCCTCATTGCAGAAGCGGAAAGGTGGAAGTTAGTTTGTAAATAAATGGTGGGTTTCCACAATCCGCAATCCGCATTGGGGAAGCGAAAAGCGGAAGGTAAAATAATAAGAACTTATGTGTTTCCACAACCCATAATCCGGTGTTACAATAGTGTTACATAGAAAAAGAATTCGAATCTCCCAACTGGATGTGACTGTATCTGACTACATGGCTAACTAAATATGTCTAAATCACTATCGAAGTCCAAGTGGTTAACTCCAGATGTCTATCTAAGTCACACAATCAGTTATAATTAGTTAAATAAGTCTAACTTTATCATCATCACGTTTTTTAGGTATTTATCGTTTTTGGGGTAGCGGGGTCCGTCAAAAGTATGCAGAGTGGGTGCACGTTGGATGTGGAATTTAATTCCGCATCCAACGAGCTCTCCCGATCAAAATTTGAGTAAAAACACAGAGTTATATGTAGAAAATACGAACAAAAAAAGTAGTTTCCAACGAAGGATTGTAATAGGATGACAAGGAAATTGATCTAGGATGGGAAGATATAGCCTTCAATAATATAAAAAGGGATTTTCTAAAAAATTAGATGGAGGATGACAAGATCCCAAATAGTCACTTCTTAAGCATGGGAAGTTTTTTCTAACTTATTTTAAATCTTGGATTATGAAGTTCCATCAAAATTGTAGGGTGTTGACTAATGTCATTGGAGGATCAACCTCGAGGTTTGAGTTAGAGGCAAGGTATAGAGCCTAGAGGATGGGGGTACAGGGTGCTATTGATGAATAGGATACCAATATGGGAAACGATTTTGATGATTATGTATTTTAAATTTTGATTTAGAGATGTCCAAGGTTGCGGGGAAGCGTCCCCCCCCCTCTCCCCCGCTCCAGAAGCTCGCTCCGCAAGGAAGCGCTACAGGAGCTAACCGGAAGCGTGCTTCCTAGATCGCTCCCAATTCGAAGAGCTTTCTAGACCGCGATTCCCCTTTTTTTCGCTCCCTGCTTTGTCCGATCTCTTAAATTTTTCCTAAACTCGCAGTTAGTTGTGTCACAGTTGAATGGTCTGTACCCTGTCAGGGATCCTACATTGTTGAGAAGGTTCTTAAAGGTAAGATTGTTGGAGCAGCAATTTGATTACATTACATACATTCACATACCTAGACATTCTAATCAAGTTTCCTATTCATATGTGAATTATGTTTTAGAATGACAAACACCAAATTAAGGTCATGATGATGATGATCAAAATTTGAAATTAATCGGAATTCTGTCATTTTTCCTGTCAAATCAACTATACCATTTACCCAGCTTATTTTTTGTTTACGAGTCGAAGGGCCTGGGTCGACCTAAGCTGCACAACATTTTTTTTGAAAGCCCTCATGATTACACAAAAGTGGGCTAAGAGTACGCTTAGAGCCCGCTTTTTGTGTACATGTACAAAGGCCTTCTGATCTGCCAACAAATGTTGAGTCTGACCACCCGGGTCTCCACAATCAATGTCTGAAAGAGCCTGTCATACTTGCATCACCAGACTTGAAACTATCGCCATAACAGAAGATACAAACCTTGTACGGATTTGATTTATGCGTGCGTGTATTTTTTCTTTTTCTTTTTCCTTTTCATTAAATTACTTTAAGGCTCATGGTTATTAAAGTCAAAAGATTTTGTATTAATTTTTTTAATACTAATTTTTACTATATCATTCTTTTTTTTAATTTAAGTTTTACTTTAATTATCAAATAATCCAGTCATCCAATTTAATAATCAATCCTAGAAGAGAAAATTATGGATCCCTACATAAATCTTCATTTTAATTTAAAAATAACATGTTTAGACATTAAGCTTTTTAAACTTTCTTCAAATTATAATTCCTAAAAGCACATTTTTTTTATTGAAATATTATAAAATTTGGTAGTATTAAATATTAGGAATAACTTTACATAACTACTAGCATAGATCCATTTTAAACCCAGATCTTTTAAGCACCAAGAGGAATCCAATTTCTTGAGGGGTACGTTTTTTTACCATTTAAATCTCTCTCGATACTTGATAGATTTGGGTTTAAAATGGATTTATGTTAATTTATTTATTTTCTTTAAGTAAATATGTAATTTATATTTTCCATTTTTTTTAATATTTTTTATTTATTTATGTCGGCTAGCATAACGTGACTAACGTGAAAGGATCTCCCCCATACTCGATTCGAGAGAACTTGGCTTCTCTCGGTGTAATAAAAAAACTTAAGTGTAGAAAAGTATTTGCATCAAAAAATCCTACTAACTTTAATTTATACTAGCATAGATCCAGTTTAAACCCGGATCTATCAAGCATCGAGAGGAATCCAATTCTTGAGGTGTACATTTTTTTACCATTTGGATCTCTCTGGGTACTTGATAGATCTGGGTTTAAAATGGATGTATGCTAGTTTTTTTATTTTAATAGTTTTATTTAAGTCGATATGTAATTTATATTTTATATTTATACCTGCCTCAGCAGGTATATTGTAATCAATTGCAAGTCAAACTCTTTTGACTTTGTATTAGTTGCGCTCTATCAAAAAAATTAAAATCTATTTTGTAAAGTATAACTTAGGGATTTGTAAAATATTTTTTTTAATTTTGTTAAAAAACTATTTTGTAAACAACTTATTGGTGGATAGAAGATGATGTAAACTTTGGAATTTGGTATCTGGATTTGAGTTGACATGTGGCAACATGACATCATAATAATAAAATTAAAAAAATAAAAATTATATCCCATTGCCATCTGTTATAGCAAGTGGTACCATCGGAGCCAGCTGTTCTGGTTTTTTTCAGACCTCGGGCCATGAGACGAGGGTGCATTAGCTTGGCAATGTCATCCACAACAACTAAATCGGAGTCGAGGAAAATGATTCTCCCGAGTCAAAGTGATATAATATGAAGCGCAAGTATGGAAAAGTCGCCTGAAGCGTAGCCTTGAGATCACGTTGGCACTCGGACACCATGAAATGGAAGACTACATTCTCGAGACAAGCAGCATGTTGGAGAATCGATAGAATTCCGGCGACCAAGCCTCTCAGATAAGCAGCGTCCAGCGTCATGGCTATATGCACGGTTGTGCTATCACATAGCTCTGTATCATCATCTTCTTCTTCTTGAAGTTGAGAATAGCTTGATCTCCATGACGAAGGTGCCGAGACGATGCATTCTTTACCATTTCGAAATGCCGGAGCTTCTTGGAAAATCGGCAGGGTCGACGATCGGCGTGGTATATGCAGTCAATCTAGCAGAACGCTGGGAAACTTGGCGAAACCAGGATCGTCTCTCGCATAATTATTCAATTTAAAGTTAAATTTCATGTCCCGGATGATTCTAGCGGCCACCACGCCAATCATGCTCAGCTGGATCGAAACCAGAATGCTTGCAAATAGAAAGAAAGAAAACGTTCTAATCCTTCGAATTAGCATCTTTTCCATTAAAACGCGGTTCAGAGGCTTCGATCGGCAAGCCCTAGATATGTGTCTAGACTCTATATAACCTGGAGGCACCAATGCTCCGTGCGGCTAGACATAGCCAGTCTAAATATCAATTTGACAGAACACCAAAGAAGACAAAGATCCAACTCGTAAACTGCGGCTAAATCTGCTTGCCTGGCCTTGGTATGAATGGCAGAGGACAATTGTGCACAAGAACAAGACATAGGAACGCCAGGACAAACGCAGATTGCACATCAAGTTACTGTAACCACAAAGTCCACAATGCTTGGGAAGTAGTGGTTGTTAGGTCCGCATTGCAACGAAACTAAATCTTATCGCAGTTTTGCGTACAATGTAAAGGAAAGGAACGGAAATCCAAGCATCACCGTCGACCGGTGAGCAGAGCAGAATTAGCGCGACAGAAATTCCTCTGCAAGCCAAGCAAATTAAGTGTACTTATCAATCTTTCGTTCGATCTTTCCTACTACATGAAATCAAAACAACCTAATAACTTAGAGCCTAACTTAAAGCCATGATTCCTAAGGAATCGGTAAAGCTGTGAGAAGGATGTATCAACAATCACATAGAACTTTATGCAGCATTTCTAACAATATACACAGAATTCCTACAATATACAACAACATTATCCATCTTTCTACATGAAATTAAAACCACCAGGTGAAACTTCTGCACACTGAGGTGTATCATACATGGTTAGCACGTGATCATCATCTTCCTCGACGAAACCATTGTTAAGGATCTTGATTGCTTCTCTATAGACCTGTTTGTTTTCATGAATTTGTAATGCCTCAATATTATCAAAGCCACCAGCGTCCTCAATTATGCTCACATCTACATTAACTTCAGAGATGCCTTCATTCTTTTCAGTCTCGTCAGCTCTCAGTATTTTTTCTAGACCGTGAAGGCAGACTGTTATAGTCCTTGAATCTTGGCAGGTTAGAAGATCACAAAGTGGATTGATGCAACCCTGAATCGCAAGGTATCTGTAATAGAAAAGGGCTCATGTTATCGACCTTAAGACGATGGATGCAGAAAATTACACACGCGAAGAAATTAGAAAAGTTTCATACTTTATCTGTTCCTCCCTTGCAGAAGCAATTGCATTTGAAACCGCCCACGCTACGTCTCTCTTTATATTGAATTCAACATTTGCTAGCAGAGATAAAAGTGGGGGAAATATATTTCCATTGATCACAGCCTGCAATGAAAATGAGTGCAGTCCATTCAAACAAAAGCATGAGTTATGTTACACTGGAAATATGACAGTGGTAGCGAGTAACACTATAAATCCAAAACAATTCCCACCTGAAGTTGCTCTGTTGTTCCTGCAGTAACATTGGAGATTATCCAGCATGTATGTCCTATTACGGTTTTCTTTGTCCTCTTATTTGTGAGAAGATCCAAAAGGCGAGGGAGAACCTTATTGTCAATAACAACCTGCACACAACAAAATATAAGATAAACAATAAAGTTAATCGTGTTTAAACCTTATTGTCAATACCAACCTGCACACAATAAACAATAAAGTAAATCCACTGTGTTTGAATTTGGACTCTTTGTATTATGTCAGACAGTTTATCACAGCCGAAAATGCATTCAACAGATGCAAAATAACAAATGTATTGTATAATTAATTGGAAGAAGTGTGAAAATGTTTGAAGTAACACCTAAGTTTGCACATCATCGCCAGTGACAAGATTGCCCACTACCTTTAAAGCAGGAGTAACAACAAATGGTGAAGAATGCCTGCGAACAGTTCATTTCGATTAATACACTGAGGACCTTATGTATAAAATTATAGTGACGCTGGAATTTAAAAATTAACATAAACTGAACTTAACACCAAATTTAAATTAACCATGAAACTATATGTATTAAGTTACTTATAAATACTAAGTGCTTATATTTATTGAGTTATATATAAATACCAAGAGTGCTTATATTTATGTGCGTATCATGATACTCACGACAGAACCTCCACAACTTTGGGCAAATGTCAGCGTCAATTATTCCTTGAATATTCTCATTGGGGCCATCAGAAATATATATTAGAGCCCAGCATGCAGATGACAATACTTCCTCTTCTTCTATATGGAGAAGCCACTCCAGGGTAGGCAATGCATATTTCACCTGAAATCGATAAGCAAAAGGCAGAAACTCTTGATGCTATTAAATTCTAACTCTGATCATAGATTTCCATGTTCAACTTTGTAAGACATGGAGTGCTACAACATGCACAGATTTCCCACCCAGCGAAACACACTTGAAAATTTACCATATAATTAAAATTTATTAAACTCCCAATCATTGTAAAAAATAGTCAAATCTACCAATCACAAAGAGCTAGAGCTAGATAATAAAATGGATTCTGCTTACCTGATGAAATTGAGGTTGGGGTTTCCCACTAGAAAAGTTTGAGAGAGTCCATGCAGCTGTTCTGATCATTGAAATTGTTACATTCTTCTGAAACTGGGCAAGCACATGCCATAATGCTCCATGAGCGAGTACCATATCCCTATATTCTGTAGAGTCTCCAGCAATATTTTCCAAAGCGCAAACAACCTTATAGCAACAACAGTTGAACTCAAAGTGAGAAGTAGTTTTATTGTTGAAATTCAAATGCATAGAAGATAGTAAGATAATTGACAAAATTATGTACATGTTCTCGAAGATCATCATCCACAGACGTAAGAAGCTCCACAAATAATGGCAGTGCTCCGCAGTAAATTACAAGCTTTGTATGTTCAGTGTTTCCCGATACTATAATTGTCAAAGCCCAAGCTGCCTCGAACTGTATTATCATTTATGATAACAAGCTATCAACTATCACAACAATAATTCTAAAATAACTAGCTATAATCAACTCTCTGGACCCAAACGAGATCGAACCTCTCCATTGAATTATTTATTTTATCATATTTATAAATCAATATAGCAATTGCATTTTACCTGAAGCTGAGGCATATCCGCCCTCCTGAGAATATCGACAAGAAGCGGAACTACACCGGATTCGACGACAGCATCGATTGGAGGATTACTTTCTGCATAAAGAATACATTAGTAAGGATTGACATAAAATTATGATCTGTTTTCCATTTCTGATACACAACATTATCGTAGGTGAATAGTAGCACGGAAAAGAATCTGACCAAT